>CM022538.1:15506360-16106360 GCA_012273795.1 Dendrolimus punctatus
CAGAACAAGAATACCGTCCATCAAAATTTATCTTTTTTTTTATAACTTCCGATATTTAACACCTGTCGCTTTTACTCTGACATTGGCAAAATCAATGCCAAAGGCGTTGGAGCCATAACCCACAAGAATAGAATAGAATAGAATAGCAAATTTGCAATTTTGTTTATTATTATTATTTTTATTTAGCCATTTTTTTCACCTGGCTTTTCTTTTCACACGACATTGGCAAAATCAATGCATAAACGGCATTGCAGCCATCAGCAAAAAAAAATCTGTAATTAATAAAATTAAATTAATAAAGTTAAAGTAGTTATGCATAATATAGATTCCGATAGTGAAGACGATCTGCCTCCAGGATGGGAAGAGAAGTCTACCGAAGACGGCAACGTTTATTTCGTAAAGTAGGTACCTAACCAAGGTTTTGAGATTTTTATCTTCTGAGCGGTAATTGTCTCGTCTTATACGTGCATGTAATGACTATATACTGGCTTTTTACTTTTAGAATATTTGTTCAAATAAGACTTTTGACCTGTATATTCATATTACTTATTCTTTATTGTCTTATTCCAACATGTAAAAGTTAGGTTCCTTAGTTCCCGATAATTATTGCTTTCAAGTTTCTCTTGTTATCTTTATTCTAAGGACCAGTAAGCAACTATTTTATGGACTAGTATCAGGATCCACCTCTTGGCACAGTAGAACAGGATAGTAAAGACATTCAGTTTGAAAATTCATCAAAAACATAATAATATAGTTCCTTCTCTAGGGTGTCTCTGCCAAGCCTTCTGGGTCTTTCAAGAGCAACCCCTCTTTTATGATACATGCATTTAATCAGCTCTCATCCCTGTAATTTCAATGATCTATATTATGCAAAACTATTGCATATTGGAAAGAAAAATTCAGTAGGTGAAAAAGAGAGTATTCTGGTTCTTGAAAGTACAAATATTGAATATAAATGAATTAAGTATTGCTCAATTTTAGTAGTAGAAAATAATAATAATAAACATCTGTGCTGTGGTTAGCTTAACCAACATTAAAATAAATTTCAGCACCTGCACAAACAAAATTCAATGGACACATCCAAATACTGGCAAGAAGAAAGTCATTCCAGAAGATTTGCCTTTTGGCTGGTCCAAGTCTAATGATGAGGAAGGCAAGACTGTATATTTTAATAAGGAAACTGGAAATAAAACTTATATAGATCCGAGATTAGCTTTTGCTAAAGAGGAGAAGAAACATGTTCATGATTTTCGACAGAGATTTGATGCTTCATCCACTGCTTTTCAGGTAAAATTTGATACTAATATATAAAGCGAGAGAGTTTGTTTGTTTGCTTGAACACACTAATCTCAGGAGCTACTGGTCTGATTTGAAAAATTATTTCAGTGTTAGATAGCCCATTTATCAAGGAAGGCTATAGGCTATATATCCTCAGGCTAAGACCAGGAGTCTCCAAACTATGGCCTGCGGGCCAAATCTAGCCTGCCAGTGCCATCAATCCAGTCCACAACAGCCAATGTCTTATTGTTGTACTATTGCTATGAAAATTTGAAGAAAAAAACACAGAATGATAATTATTGGGTTCTATTTACTTGCAAGGTAAAAGTTAATGGCAAAAATGATCACACAGAAAACTTAAGCATATTTATAACTAACAAATAATTGAAATGAATCCCACTTCACGATTAGGTACTCTCTAGAAATATAGTTAAGGGAAGAAAATATAAAACTGTTTTGGCTGTTGCAACATACTGAAAAAAACATTATGGCCCTACGGCTTCAAAGTTTGGAGACCCCTGGGCTAAGCCCAATAAGAGTGGAGCACCATTGAAACATGTTTCAAAATCAGGGATTTTTTCAACTTACTTTTTTTAACTATTCCATGCAGACGAAGTCGCAGGCAGAAGCTAGTTATATTATATTTGCAATAAACTCATAACTATCTTATAAATCAGGTTTATATTGTATTATTTTAAATTTTACTATTAAAACTTACATGTTTTTAAACATTGATTATGTATAATTTTGTATTTTCAGGTACTCCATGGTGTAGATTTATCAGGCAAATATTGTCTAATAACTGGCTCAACTGCAGGTATTGGCTATGAGACAGCAAAATCATTGGCTAGACATGGCTGTAATGTATTATTAGCAAACAGAAACATGGAGGCAACACGAAAAGTCATCGAAGATATAGTGAGAGAAACTAAGGCATCAGAGGACAATTTAAAAGCAATTCATTTAGATCTAGCATCATTGGAAAGTGTTAAGAAATGTGCACTGGCTGTGAAAACAGTATTTTCAGAGTAAGTACATTTGCATGATGTACATACATACATAACTTCACGCCAGGTCCCTTGCGGGGTAGGCACGAACAACAGAGCGCCATTTAGGCTTATTCTTACACACCTCACTTGCTTCTTTGACATTCATAGTTTTTGTCATGCACGCTCGTCTGTTCTTAAGGCTCCTGACATCACCTTCTGGTACACAATCAATTTGATCATGGAAGGTGTGTCGTGGCCTTCCGCGACTTTTGCATCCATCCACTTTTGCATTGTATATCTGTTTAGTCATTCTTTCATCATACATTCTTTCCACATGCCCGAACCACCGGAGCATTCCTTTCCTTACCTTCACCCCGACACTCTCTTACAGACCAACTCTCTTTCTTACTTCGGTATTACGAATGCGGTCCGCAAGCGTCACTCTGCAGATTTTGCGTAGTGCTCGCATCTCGACCGCGTTTACTGTACTTTCATACTCTCTATTCCATACCCAACTCTCGCTTCCATACGTGAGCGTGGGTACCAGCACCGTGTTGTGTATGGCAAGCTGGGCCTTATGGCTAATTTTCTTAGCGCCTAGAAGTTTACCTAACGCTCCATTCACACTATTCCCCAAATTCACTCTTCTTTCTATATCAGCGGTGTACCTTCCATCCCTACTAAAAGCACATCCGAGATATACAAACTCATTCAATTGTTCCAGCATAACATCATCGACCATTATCCTTGCATTCGTTCTGGTTGTTTCTCTTTCAAACACCATCACCTTTGTTTTCTTCCTATTCAAATGTAATGCATGATGTAAAGAGGTAATTATTTATAGTCAAAAAACTTTAATAATAATAATAGGCAGACTTTACAATTGAAATAAATACTAATATTTATTTCAATTTCCTGCATGAGGTTAATATACATGTGACATATTTAGACTACATTGGGGCAGTTTCTGTAGGATATGGTTCATAATTTATGCATATAAAGCTGAATCAACCTATTATCATGAAACAACTAGGCTAGTGGGGTAGACCATCAGCAAATTTTTATATGGAGTATATTTGGCATAAGTTAGATATGTTGTCATAGGTAAGTATTATAACTAGATATCTAAGTTATACATCAAGTTGAAATATTTACCAATTTTAAGGCCCCAAAGATATTTTGTCAAAAAATATAACCCTTGTATTTTTGTCATTTTATTTGTCTGATGTTGTCTAACATGATCACATTCCTCAGAAATTATTACCTAGTAGAAATAATCATAGTGTTATTGTGGATTTTTAGCCATCTCGATATGCTGATATTGAATGCAGGCGTATTTGGTCTGCCTTACACAGAGACAGAAGACAATCTCGAAACAACATTTCAAGTGAATCATCTTGGCCATATGTATTTTGCTATTTTATTAGAACCTCTTTTGAAGAAGGGTTCTAGGGTGGTGTTCGTTTCTTCAGAGTCACATAGGTAAGTGTTTTTTCCAAACTACAGTTATGCACACAACATTACTTATGTAAAATTTGTTTCTGTTTGTTATATTAACACCTCATAATTGTATAAAGAATCATCAATCAATCTCTATCGAGAGTATTATTTATCTTACATCACTAAAGGGCTTATAAACTAAATTTAAATTTCAGTTAGTTCCTATAGTATCCTGCTAGCTTAGTGATTAATTATGTTATTTTGGTGATGAGGGTTCAAATCATGCTCTTTGTAGATAATATATAGCACTTAATAAACATGTGCAAATGTGTGATTTTGTTACCCTAATATGATGAAGTCCAAGTGTATAACTACTTAACTATTGATTGATTACTTAAAAGCTTTTTATTAGAAAGTCTGTTTTCATTCTCAAAAACCCTCTGTTGTTACTACATGGTTACTTTATTGTGTTTTTTTTATGATTGTACCTATCACCCAGTAAAGTACAAGTAAATTAAGAATATTTTGAAAGCGACAAAAATATAGAACGAGTGAGGGTGATTTAAAACTTTATTTAAATTTGCAGGTTTGCCAGTTTAAAAAATATGTTTGCACAACAAAACTTATCAATGACAAGAGATCAATATTCAGCTATGATGGCTTATAACAATTCCAAGCTCTTCAATGTGATTACCGCAAAGGTAAGTAATTAAATAGTAAATATTATAATAAAATTTATAATTGGCACACAAACACACACATTGCATATCAACAAGCTTAATGTATTACGCTTATGTTATTAGTAATTCCCAATGGATAAGGGAAATTCAATGACAAACAGACCAAAGTCTGTCTTCATCCTCAGTAAACCATTCTTATTTATTTTTATTGTCTTCCAGATTTTAAGTGAGGAATGGAGGAATAAAGGCATCAGTGTAAATTCCCTCCATCCAGGAAACATGGTGTTCACAAATTTAAGTAAATCATGGTGGTTATATAGATTAGCCTTCTTTTTAGTCCGTCCGCTTACTAAATCAATGGTATGTATAATTATCGTTACACAACAACAAAGGAAGATAGTGAGCCTAATATAGTAATAGAGGGCCTAAGCCCAGCAGTAGGACGTTTGTGGCATGATATTAGGTGATATAATTATTTTTCCTGGTTCGGGCATGTGGAAAGAATGAATGATGAAAGAATGACTAAACAGATATAAAATGTAAAAGTGGATGGATGCAGAAGTCGCGGAAGGCCACGACATACCTTCCAAGATCACATTGATCGTGTACTAGCAGAAGGTGATGTCAGGAGCCTGAAGGACAGACGAGCGTGCATGACAAGAACTATGAATGTCAAAGAAGCAAGTGAGGTGTGTAAGAATAAGTCTGAATGGCGCTCTGTTGTTCGTGCCTACCCTGCAAGGGACCGGGCGTGAAGTTATGTATGTATGTATTTATTAATTTTCCTTTGGGTTGTAGCACAATGGTAAATGTAGGATGGTGGTTGTGTGTCAAAGACTTGTTTATAGCTAAATTGTAAAGCAAGTGTTGTAATTGTTCTTTATTATCCAACTTTAAATTGAGATACTTTATGAATACCTTATATCCAATATCCTATATTCATCACCATTATTATATCAAGCGAGTAATATTAGTAAACTGATTATCATAACTTTGGAGTAGTTTTTTGTTGGTCTACCTCTTCCCTACCCCTATGGCGACGATAACCATTTTCCATTAGGTGGGAAGTCTACCTATTTGTTAACTAGGTAAAAAATAATAATGTTTTTTATCTCAGTTACATTTTTTTAGTACCAAAAATAGCAGTACAAAAAAATCACAAATCCAAAAGCAAGAAAGGCAATTTGAGAGTAATGGACTATAAAGACAGAGAAATAAAATAAAAATAAACTATAAAGCAAACAAAGCAAATTTTACTTCGGTTTAATAGACTTTAATTATGAGCTGAAAGCCTAAGTTCAATACTTGCATTAAGTTTTGTAGCAAGCGAAATCCATAAAGTTTCTTTTGGTTTATAATTTGCAACTGGGTCCCGATATTTACAAACATACAAGATACGCGCGAAATCCCTTCCATGTCAGTCAGTTAAAAAGATTTAAGGTTATAATCATATGATTTATGAGAAATAACATGAGACATATCAAATACAATTTTTCACAAATAATTTATTGATGAAGTGACATGCCGATATACAGTGCATCTTAACAATGGCCGTTTTATGTATCCTATTCATTCACTGATAAGGCTCATTGGTTGAATTTTGACACTATTTGTATGTAGCTTATGTCAAGTTTTAACCAATGCGCATGAATGGTTGGTAAAATATAAGAACAGGCAATGAAAGAATTTAGTTAAGTGGTGTGTCCGGCTCCTGAACTACTGAACTGAAATTATAAATACAAATATGTCTCTTTTCCAGCAACAAGCAGCTGCTACAACAGTATATGTTGCAACAGCATCAGATCTAGAGGGTGTCACAGGCTTATATTTCAATAATTGTTTTTACTGCGAAGAATCAACTTTAGCACGTGATAAGGAGATTGCTAAAGAAGTATTTGCTATAAGCCTCAAAATGATAGAACAACGTGTCGGTTCTGATTATTTGCAAAAATATCTAGATGAATATGAACTAAAAAGCTGAACAGAAAATGGTTTTTATTGAATAATTTTCTTGTTACGTTACACGATTATATTTTTATATTACAGTGGGA
This sequence comes from Dendrolimus punctatus, assembly GCA_012273795.1. NCBI lineage: Eukaryota > Metazoa > Arthropoda > Insecta > Lepidoptera > Lasiocampidae > Dendrolimus > Dendrolimus punctatus. The sequence continues at coordinate 15,512,799 of CM022538.1, forward strand.
ATGAAATATGTACATATAATAATCCAAAATAAATATCTAATATTCTAAATATGTTTTATTTTTCAGTTTTTCATTGTATCTTGAACAAATAGTCTCAGAACAGAACCAAGCTGATAAATAGACTAGTTTCTTTTTAATTTTAAATCTTCAAGCCAAAGGCTCAGTCGAATTGTAGGTTTTTGACTGATTTGGATTTCAAAAGGCGTATTTCACTCAGTCTAGTAATAGTAGTAGAATTGGTCACAAAAGCAGGCAAATGAATCTTAGTCTAAACAGCCAATTTTGATCTATTTATAATGTCTTCGTATAGGTAGCGCAGTTGAGAAGTTACAACTGAGGCCAGTTTTTGTGAGAACTCGAATGGCCACATTCGACTATACAGTCACATTTGCTTTAATTATATATATTTATTACTTAAAAATTATCAATATTCTACAACTATTGTTCATTTTACAGTAATTTTACACATTTTTAGAAGATAAAACCACATCACAACGCCTCCGTTCAATTCCCGCCAAAAATACCACTCATGGCCACTGAACTCTGAAGTATCATCATGGCTCATGGTCAGTCATGGTGGTGAATTAGTCATTTTTTACACATATGTATTTTTCTTTTAATTTGGCTCTGGACGATTTTTTAATTTAGCCAGTTTTAATTAATGTTCCACGAATTTTTGTCTGTAATTTTTATTATTTTTAATTCTTTCACTAAATGAGGGAATGATTGTGGTGAGCAGTGATAATAGATGCATCTCACTAAATAATTGATTTTTCAACACAGTTGTACAATTCTTAGTTAAGTTTTACTCTTGTTAGTGAAAATAGAACTGGATAGCAAAACCACAAACTTTAAGTTCCCGCTAAAGTCTGCGATTTTACAATAAATAAGACATAAAACGAGAATATCAATATGAACCATAGACTAAACAGATTTAAAGATAGCTCTTAGCAGACACTACCACAAAAAATTATGATGTCTATCGTACTGCCATCTCTATTGTAAAGTAAGTTTTGATTTACATAAAGTTAAAAATAAAAATTACATCTATATAAGTATTTGTACTTTATTATTCTTAATAAGCAGACTCACTAACTTTATTTATTAATTGGAATTTATTACGGAGGCAATAATTAGTTACACTACCCAGATTCCAAAATAGAGTTAATGTAATAAGATAAAATATTTTTTAGGTGGCTGGCAATGACTTTATAGTTAGGTACTTTTAACATTTGACAGGTATGTCGAATTAATTTTTCATTACTAAAGTATTTTGCGTTGATACATATGTGCTTCAACCCCGACAGAGTAAAGTTACATACATTTTATGTCCAGTTTTCATTCATTTTTTAATGTTTAATTCTATAATAGCTATTTGTTGATTCCAACACTCAAATTGTAAATAATATATTATTTAATATAAATACTAGATCATCACTATCATTAGACATAGACATCGCAGCAGATGTTGTCCTTCCCTAAAAAATCTAGGATCCGATACCAGCGCTGCTTTCAATTGTGAATCTTAACCATCCGGGGTTCAAAACCACTCACACACAATTTTTTATCAAAATTGATAGAGTCGTTCTCAAGTTATACGCGTACATACATTTCTAAGATTCATTTTTATTTATATAGATACGTGTTGACTAACAGATGGCGCTACTAACAAAAAATTTGAACGTCTGCTTACCTTACTTTAATAATTAGAATAGACTTTAGTTTCAACTTTCATAGTCTATGGTAATATGGTGGCGATTGGCGTCTGACGTTTTTGTGTCAAGGTAAATTGTCAAATGTGCTGTTATTTTTTCTTTATTTCTTTGATATTTTGGCAAAAACGATTAAGTTTATAAATTGAATCTATCTGTACATAGAAATAAATAAAAATTGTGGTTTATTATTAGATAAAAATTAAGTTGGTAATTAAACTCGAACGATGCTTGTTCGGACGCTCCCAACAGTTTCTAGTTTTACCAATAAATAATTGAAAAAATGGTTGTTTTACGAAATGTTGTTTAAGATAATAATGGTTGTGTGTGCTATTGAAACTATTAAAAGTTAGTGTTTACAATTGGATCGCGATGGAGGAGAAAATAAACAGAGAATACTTCGAGGCGGAGACGGGCGCAGCAGCCTTCAATTATAACAATGTGGTAATTAGAATTTATACTTTTACTAGTGTACACAATGACAAATTAATAGATAATTGTTTGACGTGTCCATTATATTCATGGACTGGTTTGTGATATCACAGTTCGTCTTGTTTTATCTAATAATTATAAACAATGGTTGATATGATTAATGATAGAAAGAATTAACTAAAACTGAACAAGTAGGAAGTAGTTGTCTATTTTAATCATATGAATTTATTGTTTTTGCAATTATATGGTTTCATTACTTCCTCACAACTGAAAATTCAGTTCTTTGTAAGACTAATATATGTCTATCCCACAGTAATCTCTTTTATATTAATTACTAATATGTAGTCTAGTAATATTAGCATAATTAAAGGTTGAGTTTTAAATGAACATAAAAAGATCTTTGATAACATTGTGATGCTATACTTATGTTATGCATAGTGATTGCATTTGTATGCATTTGATAATTGCTTATAATACTTTTTTTATTATACTGATTCTATTAAAACTTATAAGTTTAGAATAGAATATACTTAATTGTGCCTTTTAGACACTTGTTACATCAAAGGTGCTACCATTGTGCTTTCCTGGCTCGTAGATGGGACTGGAACCTGGCCATTAATGCTGGAATGCAACTCAAGGGTCGGGTTTAGTTATACAGCACATTTATATATTATGAACAGATCCAAACTTTTTTAATGTAGGTTAGATTTTTTTTATAACCACCCAAATTTAATTTTATATCTCAAATAATAAATAAATGTGCTGTTTATCTATACCATACCCCAACTCAAGATTGTTATGGAGGCATGCTCTAGATTACGAGCGATAGCAACCCAGACAGGCATATACCCTACCACCTGGCTATGGGTTGTTTTGTTGCCTCTTATAATAGGCCACCTGGGCCCAGGCATTAGTTTCTTTCTCAATTCCTGCATAGATAGACTGATATTCAGTGCAATATTAAATAGACAAATTTGTGCATTAACCATTATGTTAGTTAGAAATACAATTAGGATATGATATTAAAATGCTATGCTATGATAAGGTAAATGGGGCTATTAACTTCTATTATAATGTTTTTGTACATAAAGGCTATTATTGACAATCTTATTAAAATTTACAATTTCTCTGACTGATTTTCCATAAAAAGTGCAAAATATAATTAAAAGCTCTCTCATTATATCCTGTGTACTTTGAGTTTCTTTCCACTCACATACATAAATTGGACTATCATTCATCCTACATTTTCTCATATATTTTAATTTCCTTACTTTATACGCTAGGGCATATAGAATGTACTTTCTTTTTAAAATGTGTAATATACATAAGCAGATAGACAAACTAATAAAATTATCAGACTAAAAGAAAAATTAAATTTGATGTAGGGATAATATTATTATAAAATAATTGTGATGTGTGAGTATTTTCTTAGAACACAGAACACAAATTAAATGGACTTTACTTACCTGAATATAAACCCAATTAAATACTTAATAAGAACATTGAAATTAGGTCAATAGGCTATTGTTTATTTGTATGACTAAACATGGTACCATAAAAAGAAGTTGGGACTTGAATATTAATCATACATATCAATATAGTAATCAATATGTTAATAAGGTTAAGTATGGAATATTATTGTTCTTTAATAATTATTTAGTAGAAAGTGTGCTATTGAATAGGTACTTAATATCTTACTTGAAAACTATTTAAATTAAATTCAGTTAAGGAATTCAATTTCAAGTCTCAAGTTAAAATACAGTATAAGTATAGTTCTTGGTTCTATAGCTTACAGCAAATGATTTTTGCTGTAACCTGCTTGAGTAATGATAATAAATTTAACATACATAATTATAACTACTTTTGGTACAGTTAAAGTTAGTAAAAGATAATTTCACAAACTATTACTTATTGTTATTAATAAGAAGAATAATAAAATACATTCACAATTATGTGTATTTATTCAAATTATTATATATACATCTGAAACTGAAAAGGATTTATCAACTTCACCCAATATAGCTAAATTCAGTCTATATGCAGGAGTTATTCAATAATGAGTACCCTGGGACCTCTTAACTCTAATAAATTAGGTAAATTAAGGTACCGCTACTTAGTTACTTTGCATAATTGGATATTAAACAGTCTTCATAATGAAGTTATACAGAAAAGACAGTTGAGCACCACTGTGCTACTGTTTTTTGTACTTACTTCCTGTTTTCAGTAACAATAGCTGCCTATTGTTTCTGAAAACAGGAAGTATGTATTAAGCCTTCTAATTAATCACTGAACTGAAAAATATTTTTATAAAATCCAATTTAAGCTTGATAAAGCTGATTTACTTTATTATTTTGAGTTGGCCATTACCTATTGTAATAGTTTAAAGAATTGTTTATTCTACACAAAATGTTACGTACAAAATTATAAAAGTGGTAATGTACAAATTTGAGATTAACTTTAAAAGATTTTGCTTCCAGCAAACCTATGAGTCTAGCGTAGTGGGGAGAAACAAAAGGCAGGGTTAGATAGATAGATAACACTTTATTGTACACCATTACAGAAAACTTATGAACTAGTATTTATTCTAATTGGGTACAAAGTGGTCTTATCGCTAAAAAGTGATCTCTTCCAGACAACCCATGGCAAGAATATTCTGATTAGGAGTGGTGATGGTGCTATACATAATTATTGTACAATTACTTACATTTTAATAATAAATATATAACTACACACACACTGTACACTAAAATATTTTTATGGTTTAACCATATAATATAAACATATTTAACATATAAAGATAATTTAGAAATGTTATTAGGATTCCTTATTCATTTTATATAAGAATAATTATGTTATTTCTTGTGATATGTTATTGATGTCAAGATTTGGTGAAATATTGAATTTCAAAATCATGACAATGATGGGATGGATGGAAAATTCTGAAAGCATTTAGGGTAGACCAATAAAATTAATTAATGGTAACAGCCAGATGTGTATTTCGCATCAAAATACATTTTGATTATTCACTATGAAAAGTTAAGAGATCTTTCTGTTTGTTACGGATGCGAGGTTTTATACTGTTTCTATTTTGTACTAACAGTTTCGCAACAAAGAAAGTGGCATAAACTCAAAATGTATTGTTTTCATTGATAACGCAAAGCATCACCATTTTATTTGAAATTTATTACAGCATTACACTCGAGAAAGCAGAATTGATGTTGACTAATTTTATCATCAAACCTCATCATACATGTTTTTGCTTATACAAGTGATTATGTCCCATTCATATATGTAAAATTATAATATGTCAGCCATTGTTAATTTCTATTTTTCTGACTAAAGGCAATCCAACTCTGTTTCACATGAATAATTATAAACAGATGTCATTTAAGATTATACATTGTTATTTAATTTTGTTACAAGTATTATGTAATGTTGTGTAGTTTGTTTTTATGTTTACATTTTTAAATGATATGTAGCTCATATTTTGATGACTAAAATTGTCTATAAAATGAATATTTGATAGATTACAAAAATATTAAAATAATAGACTCGCTTAGTTTTCTCAATTCTGGCATGGAATCAATTTAAGTGTACGCAATAAGGTTAAATTTGCATAAAATTTTAATTAAGGAAAATGTGTCAATCAATATTTAAAATACACCATTCAACTTGACCTATTTTAAAATCATATTAATAAGAAAATAAAAATAAAAAATAGCCTAATAACCTTATACAACGTACTCTCTTATTATATTAGTGTCATTTAAAATTTGCGTCTGTATATAGCAGTAGTGTTTGGTATCCTAGAATCTAGATCTTCAAATAATTATGTAAGTGCTATGAATATGTTTAGAGAAATTAAACTTAACGTTTTATTTTAAATGATAGTAATATAAGGCAGATTTATTCTACTATACTTCTTGCAATAAAACTAGTTTGTTTTTATTTGCGAAGTACAATTCTTTTAACCACTATTTTTATTCTCCTAAAAGGCTTTGATATCAAAGACCGCTATAGTTTAGGCCCTATATGCCCGCGACTTCGTCCACGCTTCACTTGAAATTCCCGCGGGATATCCGGAACACAAAGTTCCGTAGCATTTGAAAAAGAATGGAAGCAATCGTTTTAGTCAAAAATGTCGGAAGAAGCGAATTCTTATGCACTCAAACAACTTTTGACCGCTCCCGGGAAAATTCCCGTAGGATTTCTGGAATAAAAAATATCACGCATTTTATGACATAAAATTTGCTATCGATCAGTAAAAAAATCGCATTACAATTCGATTCTGTTTTTCAATCTGGCCGTTTAAAATAATTCCCAAAAAATATCCCGCGGAATTCCCAGAATATAAAGTAGACCTAAAATCTGATCTAAGAAGTTGGTGTCGACCAGCGAAAACCGCATCGAAATTGACCCAGTAGTATTTACGTGAATCCCGAACAAACAGAAACGTACAAACCGACAGGCAAGAAATTTAAAAATGGCATCGTGTTCTCCGTCGTTTAGATAATCTATTCCAGTTGTTTTTTTTAATAACTTCAATCTACGGCATTTTTAGAATGTTACCTATATCATAGATCTCTAGGTTTTGTAATATTAGAATTTATTACATAGGTACTATTATCTAAGTTTAAAGAGTTTGTTACAAAATGTAGTGTTTTGGCCGACCCTCGTGACATTGCATGTACATCCTTCTTGAAACGAAACTTTTTAAAGACCGCTGTAAGAATATGGCCTTTCGTCCATAATTGAAGATACTCGTTCGAAATTATACAGGTTGTGGACTCCGAGTCAACATCTGTCGTTCTGCAGCTGCCACATCAAGTATATTCGATACGAATAAAAAAAATATATGTGCGGTTCACACGCTGTAGAATTGCACCTCTGTTTAAAGTAAAACTTCTTTAAAATCTTTGTGACTAAAGCTCAATGAAACGAAAGAGCGACGTTAATATGAGACAAACATAAATCTATAGGACTAAGGTTGCGAGAGAATGTGATAAAATACATTATCCATAATATAAAATCGAAACATTGAAGCTATTTAAAAAACAACTGGAACACACTATATAAACGATGGAGAATACAATGCAACTTTTTTAGATTTCTTGTTTGTTTGTTCGGGAATCACGTAAAAAATACTTCGCCGATTTTTATGCGGTTTTCGCTGATCGATAGCAAATTCCTAGACTTAAAACCTGTGCTACTTTTTATCCTGGGAAACCCGCGGGTATTTTTTCTAGGAATAATTTTAAATAACCAGAGTTAAATAAATCGAATTCACATGTGATTTTCACAGGTATAGCAAGCAAATTTATGTATTTTTTTTTGTCCCGGGAATCACGCGGGAATTTTTACGGAAGCGAAGTTATTTGGATGCATAAAAATTTGCTTATTTCGACACAGTTTCTGCTAAAACGATACGACAAATAATCACAGAAATAAATAAAAAATTTGGCTACATTCTCTTTTTAAATTCTGCGATTATTTGTGTCCCGGGAATCCCGCGAGAATTTCTAGGCCAGCGTGGTTGAAGCCGCGGGCATCATTTAAACACTCACTACACATACAAAGGTACAAATGTATTGAAGCTTTTCGTTAATACTTCAAATTTCGCATTTTTAAGCTTAAATAAATTATAAAGATATAATATATGAAATGTGACGTCACGAAATTTAGAAACCCTCTCGCACCCCGTGTTTCACTTCTACTGCGTGTGAACTGAACACAATTTTTTTACAAAAAGGTTCGTTGATTTTTACTTTTTTAGCAATTATTCAGTTTTAGGTTTGCATGTTGAAGGCGAGGTTGCTTCGTACCAGGGTACCAAAGGCGCTCGAAGTTCCCAGCTAAGTTTTATTGCCTTACTTATCTATCTACTAATATTGGTACCTTGACACTTTTAAAGGCAATTCTTAGTGAACAATAACTTACATTAAAGAAAAATAATATTTTCCTATGTATTTAGATCGTAATTTTTTTAGTTTGGTGGCTTGTATATCCCCGTCCCCTCCATCGTCTGTTGTTGACCTCGCTTTGGGCACTTTCTTAGTTTACCCTTGGTTAGCTTTTATAGTTATTGCTCGATTTCCAATCCGATTCAAAAAATCGGAGGTCAGTTTTAGTCTACTAAAACCTTCTTTTCTTCTTCGCTCACGTATGGAAGCGAGAGTTGGGTATGGAACAGAGAGCATGAAAGTAGAGTAAACGCCGTCGAGATGCGAGCACTGCGCAAAATCTGTGGAGTGACACTCGCGGACCGCGTTCGTAATACCGAAGTAAGAAAGAGAGTTGGTCTGAAAGAGAGTATTGGGGTGAAGGTAGGGTAAGGAATCTTCTGGTGGTTCGGGCATGTGGAAAGAATGTATGATGAAAAAATGACTAAACAGATATACAATGCAAAAGTGGATGGAAGCAGAAGTCGCGGAAGGCCACGACACACCTTCTATGATCAAATTGAGCGTGTACTAGCAGAAAGTGATGTCAGGAGCCTTAAGAACAGACGAGCATGCATGACAAGAGCTATGAATGTCAAAGAAGCAAGTGAGGTGTGTAAGAATAAGTCTGAATGGCGCTCTGTTGTACGTGCCTACCCCGCAAGGGACCTGGCGTGAAGTTATGTATGTATGTAAAACCTTCTTCAGAAAACATAATTATCAAATACACTAAGTTGTATTTTTTCTAATAAACAAATGATCTGTATCCTATGTTCTGTAGTCCACAAGGGAATATCTACGCAAGTCCGTGTAGACTAAAAACAAGGGACAAACAGATGTATCGATAGAATATAGTTTTCCTTATGAACGTAATGTATTTGAAGACAGTTAACTTCCTTTGAAAATGCCGTGTTGCAAGATATCATTGTCCTAAATAACTTGAAGAAGCAAGGAATGAGTGAATGTTTCAGTTTCACTTCTCAGTAATGTACAGTTGCATAAGTGGTTTAGTAATTGTTTAAATAAATTAAATTAATAATAACTGCATTCTGCTAAGATTTTAACAGTAATTGATTCAAAAGCGAATTTGCGTTCGTAATATGTATTGTTATAGGAGCACTTTGGTATGCATGTATGTAATAGCGTAATACGAAAGTGAGTCGTTAGAATATTTGTATATTAATATATTTGTCAGAACCTTATTTTAAAAACCCCTAAATCCTAGATTTATGATGATTATGAGATTAAAGTAAATGAAGCTGTAATTGTGCATTCTTGTTACATAACATTTTTGGTTGACTCGTTTACTTTGTAAACTAGAAACATCAGACAAGTGTGTTTCAGTCTACGCAGAATTAAAGGTTCTGTAAAGGGGATAAATAGATAGATAACTCTTTATTGTATATTATTTATTATACACTAGCTTCTGCTCGCGAATTCGTCCGCGTGGAGTAGAAAAAGTTAACCAACCCAATTTTGAAACGTTCTTCTTGCTCCGTTTCTATTTGTCTTAGCGTGATAATATTTAGCCTATAGCCTTCCTAGATAAATGGGCTATCTAACACTGAAAGAATTTTTCAAATCAGACCAGTAGTTCCTGAGATTAGCGCGTTAAAGCAAACAAATAAACAGATTCAGCTTTATATATATAAGATGTACGGAATCCTTAAATCCTCCCTCTACAAAATATAGACTTGCCATATCATTTAAATATAATCAATAATTTTAGTTCTAGAATCGTTGATAGTCCGCAGTATTTCGTGTGCAATCGATATAAAATTGTACAAGTCAGGTAGACAAATCGCGTGCTTGTGGCAAAACCTATCAACCTACCTAATTCGCAATGTTCAGTTCAGTTTTGTCGAGGTTTTGCGATATATCTGCTGTCTCGTGTATTGCGAAACCTTTATTTTGCTAATATTCCGAAAATGGACTTAGAGTTTTCAAAAGTGTTGATTAGATTGATCTTAAACTCTTGGTTTCTTCTAATTTGTCTTAAGTGTTGAGAACTAAATATTACTTGCGTTGATAGCTAAGCTGCTACAAATTTCATACAAATATTTTTTAATTCTTGTGGTTTGTAACGGAATATCATGTGTGTTGTAGTGTTTTACTATAATGTTAAGCGACATGGAACTGCTAAAAGTTATACCTCAATATTTTTTACAGTATTTCAACGCATTAAGTGGTGATTTGAATGTGGCAGAAGGTAGATGTTAAATCAGTATGACGATAAGTTTCAAAACCTGTGAGCTTATATGATCGTAGATATTGTATCAAGTGTCTAAGTGAATGGAAAAGTATGAAACAGTCATGGATTCCAAAAAGGAAATTGAAGAATATGGTAAGTTCCTAAATATCATTTGTAAAGACGTGTGTGCACACTCGAACTGTAATATCGTTGTCAAATATTTGAACGGAATCTGTATGCACAAGATACAAATTGTAATCAAGACCACGATCAGTTTTATAGTATTCACTCTTCATCGGATGTATGTTTGGTTCTTACAAATATATTGAAAGTGTCTTAATACTATTAAAACAGAATTAATTAAATCACTATTTCTTTTTTGCTTAGCCTTGTACAAGTCTTAACACCATAGAGCAAATGCGGCCTACTCTACCGATGTAATTACACACAACTAAATTTAGTTTCTCTTTACCCCTTTCTCGTAACTTGTCCGAGAAATAGCCCACTTACTACTTGTGTTGTGAAAATTACTATTACGTCAGTCATAGATTACGCTAGTTAAGAGTACAACGGTTGTGTATTATACATGAACAACAAAAATCATAATCAAAGATGTGTCCACGGCTTAAGATAATTAAGTAGCACGTAGTGATATTAGAGATTTTAGAACTATCTTGCGCACGTGTCCTGCCGCATGTCAATATCTAGTTTGTATTTATGGCTTTGTTTACTTTTAGATTATGATAAAAGTCATATATAGTTGTGACTGTAAATGTTGCGGAGATCCTTAACAGTATAGCGTCAGGTGTTTCCTACAGGATGCGTAATGATGAAGGTGGAAGCAATCGGTTAATCTCAAACGCGTTTTGTCGTTCGTTTTCGTCCGATTAGCCCGAAAGAGTCGATGAAATTTTAGGTAGAAGAAGGAAAGAACAAATATTTATAAAAAACTGCAATAATATAGTCAATATAACACAAAAATGAAAGAATATAGAAATAGCCTGGTCAATCTAGACATTCGAAGGTGCATAAAATCACGACAAGCTGAAAATCAGTAAAAATTTTCAAAACATAGTTATAAATAAATAAAATAATTTTGGAAAAAAAACACTCAAAGGTCAAAAAAATGAGTTATTCGCGATTTTCAGCAAAACTGTAAGTATTATGATAAAAGTACCCCGGAAAAATATTGTAGATCACAAAATTGTCTTCAATATGTATGAATACTTTTTTTCCTACGAGCCACCGTTTCTGAGATATAACGATTCAAATAGTTGTAAAATATGTATATAACAACTCTAGAGTTGTATTTACGTGGCGTACTCATGCATATTATGACGATAACAACTTTTACAACTTTTTGACCCATGTCAAGAGGTGGGTCGAACTGGGCGTTGACCACAGAACATTAATTCTTTCTATCTCTTGACATTGAAAAAGGCGCGATTTTTAAATAAACCAATGACATATGTATATTTACGACATCAACGCCCCATAATCCGTTCCACTAGAGTTTATTATTGTAACGTTCGCAAGCAAGTGGAACGTGAACGTGGTCGTTGTGAGTCTCTTCTGGAACGTAGCCTCTGTCATCTGTTTACGTCATTTGTAATTTTTATTCTTATTTTTTTTGCCTTGCCTTGGTTGTGAAAACTAATTTAGTGTTACATGATAACTAGGAACTTAGAGTTCACTTTTTACACAAAGCTTTTGTTTTCATGCTTGTTAAGTTACAGATCTTTTTATCCTTATTATAATACTTAAACATTATTGAGGAAAATGAGTCAAAAGATTGCTTAATTCTGGTAGCATTGCAAATTTTCGTTAACATATTTGAATTTATTTCTTATTCTGTATGTGGTGTCACCTACATTGCTCATGACCATTACTTAGTACGAGTTACTGCTCCGGCCACACTGTATATTATATATCTAGTCCTTGTTTAAATATTTTATTAATTTATTATTATATAATTTCCAATACATCTTTCTATATTCTTACTTCAAAGAAAATTACAGTAATTATCATTCTGTTTTTACCTTTTAAATCTCACGTAAGGCCATTACCATTCATATTGAAGGTTAAGTGACGAGGACAAGTAACATATCACAATTCCTGCTACGTAATCAAAAGCATTTTAAATTTTCATATTGAATAAGTATGTAATTGTTAATCTTAGCTTAGTTCAGCTTCAATACGATATGAATTCCTTGAACCTACCACGTTTATAATAGGACGTCTATTTACAGAGGACTTTACGTTTTATACGCCACGTTTATCCAATACGGTTTCGTGGGCTTCAAACATCAATAATCTCAATACTTAACTTTCTTATTTTTTTTATGATAAATAGGTCCGCGTTAAGCTTAGGACATACATGATTTGTACTTTTCGGGAAAAACGGACTCTGGTGGTGCATTCCACAGCCCTCGTGTACGCTGAAAGAACCTGGATGCAAAACGATCCGTTCGCACTGGTGGCGTTTCTACTGTGAAACGATGGTGTAGACCAGTGGCCTGAATCTGACATTTCAATATATTGTATTGCGAATACCTATATTGAAAGTACGATTCCTTAGGAATAATGACAAAAATTTGTATTCTACTAAATCCAAAACATCTCTGAATACAATTATAGCAGAATAATAGTGGAACAAATTGGTATTGCCATTATCAGAAATGTTGTTAGCTAGAAAAAATATTAAAATCCTACCAACATTGTCAACATTTATTATTATTTAACAAAATTGCGCCCTAGAATGCCTTGTCGCCGAAGATGTAGGAGAATCAGATTAAACAAATCAATCGCACACTCCGAGACCGGCAACCCCTGACGCTAGGTTGCTCTAGGCTTTGAATAAAAGGTGGTCCCTAAAAATCATTTGCTTGGCTTTTATCTAAATTGACTCCAACGCCTCAAGCTGGCATTTAGTTGAACCTTTCCAAAGGTGAGAACAGTGCTTCGTGAAATATCTTTACTTGCGTCCCTCTATCATCGATATACTGTAATTGTAACATTACGCACTTATGATAAAATCTGCCTAAGCCGTCCATGTTCTTCGCCGAGTGCCCTAGCAGCTAAGCTGCTTTCTTTACAAAACCAGACCCATATAAGGTGGATTTTGATAATCTTGCTTTAATGACCCAAATTGTTGATATGACTGAATCGCGGCCAGAGCTGCTTGCTGAGAGCTGAGAAGTGTTAACTTGCCTCCTTATTATCACTTTATTAATTAATGGAACGTAACCCCCTTCATATAACTACGGGGTTGCATTTATTAATTTGATATTAGCGGTCTTCACGTCACCAGTACGGAAATTTCGAGGTTTTCTAACCGTATCATTAGAACGTGACACATATCTCATCACAGTCTAGACAGCAGACCAATTACGTAGCATGACCACCTAAGAGTTTATTATTATGTAGACAGAGATGTTTTTGAAACGTTCGTAATTTCTTTATAAGCCATGTAAGTAGTGTCACTTACCGCAGACGCACAACTTGTTACAATTTCTAGCGATATGTGTTAGTGAAACTGGAATAGTCTTGTCAAGGAGTTATTGATTTTAACTCGCAAAGTTCTAACTTCTATATCTAAATTAATGGGATATTATATGTAATAGAATTTTTGTTACTTTTATATTTTCGTTTTGTAGTGACAATGTATGGTTTTTGTAGCTTTCGACTGTTTCTGTTTAGTCAGCTACTTCTTTATGTTTTCCCCATTTCCGACTCCATGCGAATCATAGTCTGTGGGGAAACTCTTAGATTATTAATAAAAAGCTATCTTGTTTTCTTTACTTGTATTGAAAAGTTTAATTGATTGACATAAACTGGCATTACATAGTTTGACCTCTACAGCTTTACTATCTCGTTCAGAAGCGATTAGGCATCTCTTAAGTAAGAGAATCAGAATCAGTCCCTAATCAATGAATATCTCTTTTTTTCACTTATAAACGTGTATTACCTGCTGTATACCTATGAGGAGCCACAGATAAAAATTTGAATGATTAACGTAGGTTGTACCCAAAATATTCGACTAAAGAGGAGTTATGGATAAGATTTTCATTAATCAGTTGTTGGGCAGTTTCTTTAAATTTAAGAAACGATTATAAGAAAGGCCCCTAATGCCGGCGGCGTTCTTAATTTAATTTTACAATTACCGAAAAAGGTAACCAACCATCTGGCAGCTTATGTTTTGGGAGTTTATTAGCTTAAGCCATGTTAGAGACGTGTATAACTCAACAGTTATCATTAGTGATTCGTAAGCTATTAGTCTAAAATAGGACGATGCATCGGTTGAGTAAAAACAAACTATGCTTATATTTATGTATTACTGTTTACATGACTTCCCAAAAACGGAGTAATACATGATTACATTCCACGGGTTCGACAACGAGTTTTACGAGCCCTTGTTCTATTTTTCGACTCTCGTTAACCTTTCGGTACAGTGTGAATGGTTGCATAGAATATATAGTTGCTTGATTGTATTTCTTATTATAATTAGTTATCAACCAATATCTTTCATATTATAATAAAGTATAGCACATGTAATTTGGAGAGGCCATAAATTTGGCGCAAACTACATTCGAATTATCTGTCTAAATTAATTCATAACTTTAAAGGCTAGAACCGATTTAAATGTGGGTGGATTAATGATTTGATTCTTCGTTATTGGCTAATTTTTACATTATCTGTGGTGATATAATTATAAGTGAAATCTTTGAGAAGGGTTGTTAAGTTTGAAAGTAACAAAATTTCCGAAAAGAAAATTGTTGTAACGCTGAATAAAGATCATAGTTCCTTAGAACAAATATAACAGTAGCTACATTGCTTAACTTGTGACTCACTATTCGCTGCACGCTAGTATCTAGTAATTAGTTACTTTCTCCCATTACATATCCGATCTACTAGCTAATATGTAGATTGCACATATAGTTAAGCACATATTCATAATCGTATTCATAGCTCAACTGATTTCGATACACACTATATTAATGTAGGTCTTTGAATATTAACTATAATATTATAAAATTCTAAACATGCCGTGTCTGAACATTGAAGCTATTAAAAAAACAACTGGAATAGACTATATGAGACGTTACATTCTTTTGCCAAGTGCTGTGATACTTTGTATCCTGGGAATCCCCCGGGAATTTCAAGTCAAGCGTGGACGAAGTCGTGAGAGGTATCAATCACTACGATAATGTCGAAAGACTAGTATTAATAATTTATAGTTGTTTTTACCCATTCTTTAATTCTTTAATATGATCCAAAATATGATTAATAATATTGTCTGATATTTATATAGTAATTGGTCATGGGCCTTAGTTATTAAAATATAGTACAAAATATCTTAATATGGTACTTGTGGTTGGTTATCTCGGAGGGGAAATCAGTTTGATCCTATGGTCCATAGGCCGCGTGGGGGGAAAAGGTCGCAACCCGTGCGTGAGAGTCGCCAGGTCGGGGCGACAAAAGCACCTCATGTCTGAAGTACTTTTACCACGCCGTAGTTAGGGATACCCACTAAAACCCCTTTTGTCTATTGTCTGGGCTGTGGATTCGCATTCACCTCCAGCCTAGACGGACGACGGCCAGCCTCTTTACGGGTTGGCGCCCCCATTTGCTAATCTGAGATTTGGGTCCCTCCGACGACCTCGGGTTTCACGTCGTGGTGTGAGGGGGGGCCCTCCTCTCCGGCCTTTATTTGCGGATCCGATTTCCGCGCCGTTTACCCGCACGGTCATAGCCTACGGCGGTAGAAGATCGTCGTGGACGTCCCTCCGTCGCCGCCGCCGGCTCTGGTGGGAGGGGAGCGTGGCGGTCGGCTCCTTCTTCCGCTCCGTTGCCTCCTTTGCGAAAATTACAGTCTCGCAGAAGGAGGCGGCTGCGTCCCACGTGTCGGTGCTTCCGACCGTGGCCTTCACCACGGCCCGGACAAATCCGCCCCGATGGCAGCAACGATATCACGGCGCTGCTAGACCCAGGCTGTGCAGTGCCGTGTCTTCGTCACCGCCGACGCAGTGGTGGAGATAAAATTCATATCACATCAACCCATAACAACATAAATTATTTCCACGGAACTTATTATATACTATTATGTTGTAGGGTAAAAACAAGTACAACATTAAGTTTTTATTACCTTGTTGAACCTTCATGATTTAACTTGTCGGTGTAGTATAACATCAAATATCGTTAAATCTAATATTATTTATTCAAAAATTTTAGGCGATTTTTTAGAACTAAAAAGTAATAGTTTTAATTTATAATATTTACATTTTTATGATGCAGGCAAGGTGTGCTTTTTGATCTTATAGTCTAAGCAACCGTTGCATAACTGTTGAATAATTAATCAACGCCTGGTTGCATTTTACGTCCCTTTTGGAGTAGCCGTAACAGTTAACACTAAAATGGTGAGTTGTCTTAATATAAAATGCACAATGTATATCAGTTTGCCATAGTTCCGCTTACGCGAACGTTGACGCCGTATCCCTCAGAAAATGTTTTTTTCGCCGCTCTCAAATGTATATTCATAAATTCTTCTAGATACAGACTTTCATCTATAATTCTATTGTACATGTTCATAATATAAATCCCAATGCGTAACTTGATAATTTGGGATGTCATTGTTATTGAATGCAAACAGTTTATTTAAATTAATGTTGTGACATTAACATGTCAAAGCCCCAGTTCTGTTATTACAATATTGTTAGTGTAGGACCTTTCTGATGATTTTGTAATAGCGGCATTAGAGCCCTGGTCTGTAAAATTAATAAGAAAAATTATTATGTGCGACATCTAATTAAAAGTAGTTCATTCAAAGCCAGGAAAAATAACAAACATAAAACATCTAAACAAATTAACTTTCACATTTACATTGCCCTCGATTATAGCTGAACGATTATTTAGCTTAAACCATTTAAATGACATTTAGGCAACTCGGGAAATATTTTAAAGTTCCATATTTCAGTAAGGAATCTTATTTGTTTAAAAAATAGTATGGATGTTTTGCAATTGTGAGCTACTGAGCTGTACTTTGTGAGCCTGATCTTCATTAAATAGAGTGTCAGAACTAGAGCCTTTATTAAACAATACAATAATAAGCCTTTATTAAACAAAACAATAATTAAACAATACTTCTTTTGTGACCATTTTGGTAATTGGAATATGCAATATTTAGTCCACATTCAGCCTCTGTATTGTGTACTGTATGTAATAAGGGTTTAAATAACTCGCCGCAGGTGTTCATGCGTAAAATTACGATTAATCAGTAATAGTAACGTCTAGCAAAGGATGTGAAACTAATCACTGCAACCAAGTAGTTTTTCCACAAAGGTTTGTAATATAAGCTCTAGGCGGAATTAATCAAATACTTTCTACTGATTAATTGGTTTAGACTTGGAACATGGTTTACCAAACCTCAGGCGGTTACATAACTGCAGTTCAGAGGGCGCATTTGTATGGTTTACAGTTTATGTAATATTTGTTCATTGAAACCCTATACCTGTACCTTATAACACTCATAACTCATAAACCTCATAACACATGGGCAAACCTTTGTTTCTAGTAAGTGCTATAGCGCCTCTAAAATGTTGAACCTATTGTACTTAGTATAATGCTTCCAAACATATTTTTTACACTTGCTTTTTTGCATATACGATGTTATGATCATCATAATTTATTTTCCTTTTATTTGGAACACGTCGGATACGTCGCCTACCATCATATTATGAAAATAGATTAATATTATATTATGAAAATAACTAAAAAGACAAATTATTCTTCTTTTACCTTCTTAAGAAGCATTTTAATGTAACTTCAAAATATGCTTTTTACTGAAGATTTAATTTACTTTTACTGAAGACTCAATAAAGGTAATTTTAATAACCCAAAGGTTCTCATTTTAATTTTGTCCTACCGTTGGCACATACGAGGGGTTAAAACTATCTGTATTAAACTATAAACCACTAGCGGTACCGGCAGACGGCGTCCTGTCTTAAAAAAATTAGAACTAAATTACTTAAAATAAAAGTAGCCTGTTTGTTACTCAGGGATAATGTAGCATTCTAATGGTGCAAGAATTTATGAAATCGGTCCAGTAGTTTTTGAGTTTATTCGTTACAATCTTTTATGTATTTCAGATAAGATTATCCGGTTTCTCGATTACCGAACCCTTTATTTCAAAGGAGTTTATGAGGGTGAACATGCGGGAGAAAGCTTATTGCGTTTCAACATTTCTCAACAAACGAGCTACTTAATGAAAAAAGGAATTTTGAATTTGTCTTTTAGTAGTTTCTAAGACTACTGCTGCGATTAAAGAATGCACACAAACGCTTTAATTTTTAGTCGTTACACTAGTGTCCATTATAAACCCTTCATCCTTTATGAAACATATCGAGGCTTCATAACAAATGGGCGTAAAGACAAAAGTACAGTTTACACAAGGGTCAAAATCTTGAATTAAACAAAACTAGTTGATTGTATAAGGCTGAAATTTGAAATAACCTATGTTTTAGGTACGCTTGCATACTAGTAAGACTTTCTAAATTGTAACATGCATAGATTTTTAGTAAACAACAAAAAAATGGCGTTTTTGCGTATTCTCCCATTTGTTATGAAGCCCTCAATATATTGCCACTTCACACTATTGCGGGAAGAGTGCAAAGAACGAGAGTATGGGTCGCGTTCTCGGGGAGGCCCCACACACTCATGTTGTTTTAGTTAATGTTGATGTGTTAGTTGCTGATGTCAACAAAGCGCAATGAGCGTGTCGCGACGGAAATGCGGGCTGCATTTAGAAAGTGTCCATTTTGTTTAGGCTTACGTATGGGATGTAATTACCACGATAATTGTATTATTATGCTGGTTTTGTTATTCATTATTTTCTGTCAACTTGTTCTTATGATGTTTGATTGAGTATGACTTGTTTTATTTTAACAAATCGACCTAAGCGGATATAGATGACAAAATGTTATGTGTCGTAAACAACCAAAGGGATTTCCTTATTGAACAATGTCCTGCCGTTTATTTGTAGATAATATAGTTTAAGCAAAGAGGGTTTTTTTTTGTTGGTGCGCCCATAGGGCTTGTAGTATATTCTTCAAGTGGTTAAACTATTCCCGTGTCCCTCTTTGTCTTTTGATTACGTGTCACAAAGCTTATTACACAGCGGCGGAAACAAAAGTTGATGTGTGGTAAAGGACTAAACTGCTGTTATGCACTGCTCACCGAGTACTCCTTTCCGAGAGCTCGACCACCTCTGCTCGTTCAACGCACGTAGCGCTGTATTATAGCAAAGAAACGTTTCTGTACAACAACATGGTGTATATATAGCCCAGTCACTAAATTGTTGTCAACTCAACTCTCCTTCTATCTCCACCATGATAGATACTGGGTCTTAATTCACTTGTCTGTCTTAGAAAACAGTGTTACACTCTGTTATTAAACAGATTTTTCAAACCGTCATTCGACTTTATATAGATTACATTCAGCAATCATATGTGTGCCTTTGTTGTTAGATTTAATATCTAAAGTACAACTAATAAACTAAAGGACACTTCACCAACCTGATTTATGGATAAGATATTGTTTCATAATGATCAATAAATCAAGTTGATCGAGTCGTTAAGAGTCGAGTTACAAAAAAGAAATCGCACAAAACAGTATATGACCACACAATGTGCACAGGACCAAGACGAACAAAAGGAAGTCAATGAGACTCAAATAACGGGTAGAAAAAACCTGTTATTACATACTTTGACCGTGTTATGATAAGAAATATTAGTGTACATTCATATCCTTGCTAAATTGCTATTGTTACATTTTTTGAAAACAGGGGTTAGATGAATGTGAGAATGGTAACACATTATTGTACACTATAAATTATGTAATTCTTTCATTTGTCGTCGAATTCATCGTAATCGTCTGTCGCAGTCCGATGACCGATGGAGACCGGCGACATCTGGGGTCCTAAATTCTTCGCTTTCGTAGATTAATATTACGAATATTAAGAAAGAAAAATAAAACATGTTGGTATCAAAAGAAAACAGAACTTTATGCTAAATGTAGCACGTACCGGTATATCTAGGATACCTATCAGTTCCACTAAGGTATTCACCAAAAGCGTCCGTTTTCGACGCTTTCAAGTAAAATCCATGTCTCGGCAAACGTAGAACAGTATGCGAACCAGCCCCGTAGACCTTTATCCTTAATTAAAACAAACTATGATATGTTGTTTATGTACCACCGAAACATGTTCATTTTTTAATTTCCTCGAAAATAACCGAGTTTATCTATAGTTCGCGACGTACAGGTGAAGTACAGATTATATTATCTTGTGCGGGATTTAAAAATAGATGTCATGTTAATCAGACCTATCTGAAGCTTAATATTAGACATGCGATATAATTGTATGACATTTTTACATACATACCATATTATCACGCCTGTTTCCGATGGGGGCATGCAGAGACTATAGATCTCCACTTTAGATGATCCTGACCAAGAACTTTCGCTTCATCTACTTTCATTAACATCTTTATACATTCACGTTTATTTAAAATGCTTTTTACCCGACCTCGTTTTAACACTTCTGTTATTTAATTATGATGTTTACGTCGTGGTCTACCGGTATCAACTCTACCATTCACAGTACTGTCATACACTTGTTTTGTGATTCTATTTTGATCCATCCTCTCTACATGCTCAAACCACCTTAACAACAACAATAAACAAGAGATGACAAAGGAATCATCTCTTGTTTATTACTTCTTGCAATCCACAACGTTCCCTTATTCCGTATCATATCATTGATATTTTTAGTTTAATATAATGATATTATCCTTTTGCTTTTTAAATAATAGTTTTATATGCTTTGTGGATAAAGCTAATGGGGCATGTATTTGATAAGAATAACTCAGACATCAGGCGATGACCGTCATAGCCAAATATAGGTATTTAATTTATGCTAAATAGGTGAGATTTTGTGCAAACCAAAAAGTCAAAATTTATTGATTTTAAAACTCATCTAAAATCACAAAAACAAAACACCAAAAATATTGCTTTGTAGAAAATATATGGTTAATAAATAAACGACATGATTTGGCAGTGGTCGTCTTGTATTTCGCAAAAAATCCTAAATTTAGTTTCTCATAATAGGCTTCAATCAACAACGATATGTTAAAAAAGTCAATGTAATGTTATTTTAAAATTTGGCATTTGCAGTTGCATGACGAAATCTAGTGCTTACGTCATTTGCATGTTAGCCTGCGCACGACCTCGCAAATGGCAGCCTAGCATAAATTTTTAGATACATTCCTTCCCTCCTACACGCTTTATTTCAAATTGGGCTCTTTCATGTACCTACTAGGATGTGGTAGCTTAGTGGTTGAGGTTCTTATCTCTTGTTCCAACGACGAGGTTTCAAATTGAAAAGCATTTATTATCAATATATAGAAATATTTACAATGCTGCCGGCAAAGGACAACAAGGTAATGGAAACGTCGAGATTATTAATGTGTGAAACTTGGAAATCCCGATATAAGCGTGACGTGGAGGTACGGTAGGGAGGACTCGTAGATGCGACTGGAACCTGGCCACTAATGTAGAAACACAAGTGAAGATTTTATAGCGGCATACTCTGTACCAGAGGTGGTAGCCATCCAGACTGGCAAATACCCTATCACCTGGCTGTGGGCTGTTTTGTCGCCTCTTACGACAGATCGTCCGGCCCCAGGAAATTGTATTCTGTATCCGTTTCTGCCCAGATACATAATTGAAATCAAGTTTTATTTCGCCTAAATATCCAAGTCATCTCGCCATATAGCAGGCTACATTCTGATGCCAGGTGCGTAAGGCATTCGTCCAGTAATAGTAAGTAGCTCTGATTGCCTTATTGGGATGCATCCGGAACATATGGTTTATCCACCTTGTTTATCACAATATTATTTACTCTGCAGCCTTACTTATCGACCCGTTTTTATTGCTTCGACTTTTAAAGATGAGGTTTTTTAATATTCTCAAAATATGTTACTGCATTTACCTTATTTAATTACTTAGGTTAGCTTTCATATATACCCAATAACGGCCGGCTTGCATCGAGATGCCACGGAAGTTATATCCATGGTTACGTAAGGTCCTGTGGAGTCCCATCATAATGTGGAAGGACCTTGGGCTGGAAGTATTAGTAAGTGGGCTGGCGGTCAATGCTTGCAAGCTTGTGTGAAACACCGGCAGCCGGGAGTCCCACATATCCCTTGGTGGTCTTCTCCGGCACCTGAGGATATGCGCGAATGCATTCTCCCAGCGCTGACAAAAAAAGGGGAAAGCTGGACCGATATTTACGTACATATTAAGCCCTAATAACCTTTGTAACTTAAAAGGTGTGAATATAATAGCAGTAATTAGTGTAATTGCATTTGCAAAGACATTGTGTACTCTATTATTAGAACAATAGATACATATTCTCGGTCACGCAAACACGATATTATAAATAAAAATTTATACATTGCAATCACTAGCAGGCAGTATTAAAATAATAGCTTGCTCCAAAATTTTAATCATTTCCTGGCTAAAATTGATGTAGCAATGATGTCATTGTCATCTTTCGAGATTTACAATAGCCTAACCGTGCTTATTAGTTTCTTTTAGAATAGCATATACTTTTGTACAAAACAGCTGCATAAGATCAAGAAAATGAATATAATATGACGGCCTCTGGTTAAGCGGGCTAAGCCCTTGCCGGCCGGCCTCACTATGTTGCACAGGCTACGGGTTCTATTACTGGCATCATAATTTCGTGAACAAATTTTCTTATATTTACTATGGTCTGGATACGGCCCCAGAGTACCATTGTTACCCATAACACAAGCGGAATTTACTCGTCCTATGGTGGGCATCATCAGATTAATCCCCTCTCATGGTAACAGCCCAGCCGAGTTAAAACTCCCTAGGGAGCTCCCTCGAGCAAGTTGCCCCCGGGCTCGCCCCAAAAACCCCGGTAAAGTTGTGAGGTCTTCGGATCAACAAAATAAAGTCAAGTGTAAACAGCCTTGCAGAGATTCGGGTAAGAAAGTACCAAATATACCAAATATTAACTATTTAGGCAGTTTCCCCTTTATTGTTCAGCCTTTGATGTGACTATTCACACCGCACAGTAAGCAATGAACCCCGTCTACCCGCCACACAGTCTTTTTATACGAAAATACTACGAAAACTACCCTACAAAATAATAATATTACATTATTGCTAAAGATAGCAATTACTTCATAGTGTTGGCAGGATCATATTATTATTTATGACGATTGTCTATGTGATATTAATATACTCTATGGTTCTCATAACTGCTGTGATAAACATCGCGTAACACAAGTCTAATAAAAAAAAGAAGCGGAATTTGCTAAGCTATTTATTTTATCTATAAATATTAAGTACAAGACGCGGTCTTATCGCTCATCGCGATTTCTTCCAGACAACCTTTGGATAAAGTACAAGAAGGACAACTAAAGTCCGTAGTTGATAAACCAGCTTTCTTTTACTATTGTAATAAAAGAATAAGCATGATGCTGCTTACGAATTTAAAAAATATAATTTTAAGATAATATAGTTTTGTTACCTTTAATTCAAAAGTAAGTTTCGTGCTATAGATTCTTCTGAATGTAGATTTGAAACATTTTGGTTAGTTTTGACACTAACGGGGTTACAATTATGTCTCTCAGTAGAGAATAGGCTTATTTAAGATTATAATCATGTTATCAGCCTTTTTACGTTACGATGAATACAGGATCAGAATTTATTTTCCAATGACATAAATCAAAACCATTTTGGAATTTGAAGATGATATTCTAAAACATTTAAACGTAATGATTCTTAATTTAACCATGTAAATAAAGATTCAACAATAGATTTTGTAACTAATTGTTATACAATCCATCCACTTAAGCGATATCTCAAATCCGATGGTACAATCTGTCGGTCATCTAATGGTATTTGCTACCAAGTCTATCGGCCGATCACGCGGCAAGTTGAGATTATAATCTAGAACAATGATGTCATAATCTTTGTTTTGTAGACCTCGTTTGGTTCTTCAGCATACTTTTTAATTGATTTAATCAAGGAAATCCCACGTAGTTTTCTAAAATATATGTATTCACCAAAAATTTGAGACACAAATTTGGATATTGTATTTCCGTTAGCTAGTTTCTAATGATTATAATTGGTTTCTACATAAAACTCTTTTTTATCGTTTTGAGCTTTATTTGTTTTAGTGATATTTGTAACAGAACAGCTCAGAAAGGTTTAGGAAAGAAAAGAACAGCAACTGTTTAGTATAGCAATTAGTAAACCTTACGGCTCAAATACAATGATAACACTGGGCTGATGCACATTTTTAAACACATTTTCCACTAAAATTCAATCTCACTTTCCCTCTAACAATTTTACAGTTCAGGAAATCGAACCATTTATTCTCTTTATGACTGGCAAACCGATAGTAGATTGAAATCATTGATTAACTATTTTAATAAAAAAAGATACATCTGTATTGTTCATTTTAAGCAAACGTACGTCTGTAATGATGAAACTGCCAAGTAAAACGTTAATAAATATGTTCACTCGCTTGTTGTTCAAAGTCATATAGTTATTTTCTACATTCCTTGGCATGGAAACAGTCAATAGAATCATTATGTCCATATCTTTATGTAAAGTAATTACCTCGGATATCGATTTGAAACAGCAATTAAGATTTTATTCTATCATCCTTTTACCATTTAAGTTTTATGTAATAACTCTAAGCCAAGGTAATGTTCTTGATAAGTAGCGGCCATTAAACGGTTATTGATACCTAGTAATATATAGTATAGTAAATACTATAGTATCCTATTAAGATGGCTTAATAGCCGAGAATATTATCAAAGTCCTCGCTAGGGCTTAACTAAAATCATTTTCGAATTTGAATGTCACGAGGTTTTTTTTTAAATTATGAACAGTATAGGCCGCTTGCATAACCATCGCCCTTAAATGAAATTAGTTAATCATATTAAACTGCCCTACATACATTTTACACAAAACGTATTGACAGTTCTTTAAACATATTTAGCGGCAAGTTTTGCGTTGTGCAAGACGCTAATTGTATTTAAGGGTGTTAAATATGATCATTATTTCTTAAATAAATTTAAGCAACCTTATGCTTGGGGCCCTATATGTCTTTCATTGTGTTGGAATAGTATTATTTTAGTTTCGCTAAAGCTAATCATTATTTTCCAGACAAACGAATTTAGGCAGTATTAGTTTTTAGTTTGTGTTTCAAAGTTGGAGAGAAATTTGGGTGCTTCCGGTTTCTACCCAAATTTTTTTTTTCCGGTTTCAACCCAAAATCTATTCCGTTTTCAACCTTGAAGTTTTGAAGTACCGTCAGAAACATTATTTGCTTTTAAATATTTATTCATTGCAAGACAAACAGACAAAACAAAACACAATATTAAAATGTTTTTAATCTTCTCAATATTAGTTCACGAACGACTTCTTAGCTGCAAGTGTGTATGACATCACTGGATAATAAAAACTTACACACGCAAATGAAAAACAAGTTTTCAAAAGATGTCGCTATCTCTGTCCTTTTCATAGGATCAAGGATAGAGTAAAAAGGATAGCTATATTTGTAAAAAATCGGCTAATCTGGCATGCCTTTTGTTTATTGTATGTTAGTTATTGCGTAGCACAAGTCAAGAATATATGATTCTTAAATAATAGTTATCAGTGCAGTCAAAATGCAAAGTTCAAGTATTACTGGTAACGTTGAAACCGATTATTATTTAACCGTGTCGAAAAGGATCAACCAAGTTTTAGTGTATGGTGGAAGATAATTTTATAAGAGAAGAGTTAATAAAGACGGATCCATAGCGTGGAGATGTGCTAAAGCACCAGTGTGCTATGGTATTTTTAAAACTAGGGGCAGTATTATTGTTAAAAATAGTGATCATAATAGTAATTGTGTACCCAATCATGCCAAACTATTGATAAAAAATTCACTGAATAATATAAAGGAACAGGCTCAATTTTCCCTTGGTCGTCCTATTCAACAAATATACGAAGAAGAAGTATTAACAATAAAGGAAAGCGGTTTGGATATCTTAGAGCAACTTCCTGAATTCGCAAATGTGAAGACAGCGTTGTTCGATGCTCGGAATAAGAGTCAAAGCATCTCAAGAGTTGTATTTAAGGCCAAAAGTGAAGTTGAAATACCGAAAACCTTTAACAAGTTTTTATTGTATAATAATCTTTTTGACTTTATATTTTTTTAAATAAATATTTTTGATCGAATTTACTTTTTCTGCTGCCTCTACTTAATTTCGTGGGAGAAACCAGAATTGAATTTTGTAATGGGTTGAAAACGGAATTATTATTATTATTTTAGACTTGTGGGTAGAAAAAAATGGGTAGAAAACGGAAACACCCAGAAATTTGAGTTTGTTTTGAATAACACGTTTCATAAAAAGATGATTGGTAGGTAGTATATTATATATAAAAGCATAAAAAAGCTACTTTATTTGTTTGTATATTATCATCAAGTAAACGAACCGTAACTAATGAGTCTATTTATATACGAATGAGGAATACATAAATAAGTACCTGTATTAACATATATATAGAGGTTAGTTTTATCTATAAGGTAAATCAAAGACGTGATAGAAAATGAGAAACTCATGTAAGTAATAATACATCGCTTCTTATTTTTCTCATACTTCAAATACCTTTAAAGGAAGTTTGAGCATTACCGGTCTGAATAACATCCATCGTATTCTAGTTATTTTCTTTGAAGGGCAATAGTAGGTACTTAATGAAAGTATAGTGTATGATTCTCTTCACAAATGAATAGTTACCGGTTGGATACAAGGCATATCTGATTTTCACCTATTCTAAAACCAGTTCACGGCTTACTTGCCAAATAGAAAACACGAGCGTATCTAGATTCATCTATTTTTATTCAACTTGATCTTAATAAATTACTGAGACCGAAACTCGGAACTAAGCTCGCGTTACTTAAATGCAACCAAGTGTCGGCAACCACGTGAAGGAGGAAGTAAGATGATTGCTGTTTCTTAAGGTAGATCTTGCTTAATATTTGTATTAACCCTTGAGTGTGTCTCAATTATCGTCGAGTGTAATGTAACATGAATAAAAAAATATTTTGAAGTCCTTTAAGTTTCTAATGTCGTCAACAGTCTAATTGCGGCTATTATTTGGTTTGCTCTGAGTAGCTTTGTAACGGTATAAAATGATATTTATGTAAGGGTATGTTGGTCTTTAGTAAATTATTATAGTAAATTTATATTTTGTAATTACTACTTTTAATTCGTTTATCTAAAATTCGTGTTTGAAAATAATAGTGAATCAAGGCTTAAGATATTATACAGTTAAATTTATGTCGAATGCGTATGGATATTATCAGGCAGTGCGACATTTTGTCTTAAATATTTTGCGACTAAGTTTCATTCCAATTCTAATGCAGGTTTGGAATAGACTCAATGAAAGCTCTACGTGTTCTAATTAAAAAAGTGGGGCTTTTGTCCTGGCTTCTGTTCGGTTAACCTTGGAGTCTTTTATGATCAGAAGACCGAGGCCGTGATATTTCACGGCCCTCGAAATCGACCACCTCCAGACTCTAATATCGTTGTAGGAGGCGTCCGCATCGGCATCGGGGGAACTATGAAGTATTTGGGATTGGTCCTCGATAGCCGATGGGACTTTTCGGCACATTTCAAGCAATTGGCCCCCAAGCTCAAAAGGGCAGCGGGAGCGCTTTCACGCCTGCTGCCCAACATTGGGGGGCCCGAAGCCACGTGTCGAAAACTCTTCGAAGGCATCGTGCGGTCTATGGCCCTATATGGGGCCCCCGTATGGGCAGACCGCCTGGCGGCCAGAAATATAGTCTTGCTGCGGCAAGCGCAGCGAGTACTGGCCGTCAGGGCGATAAGGGGATACCGTACGGTGTCCTTCGAAGCGGCCTCGCTACTCGCCGGATCCCCACCATGGGACCTCGAAGCCAGGGTCCTCGCGTCACTTTACCAATGGCGCAAGGAGGCCCTGGCGAGGGGCACGAGACCGGCTCCTCAGGAGACTGAGGCCTGCCGGTCGGAGCTCCGCGACGTCGCCATGGTGGTCTGGGAAGAACGCCTCAGACATCCCAGCGCGGGCCTCGCCACCATCGAAGCGGTGAGGCCTGTTCTGCAAGACTGGACAAGACGTAGACACGGCACCCTGACGTTTCGGCTGACACAGGTCCTCTCGGGGCATGGCTGCTTCGGGAGGTACCTGTGTCGCATAGGCCGTGAGCCGACATCAGGGTGCCATCACTGCGACACCGGCGACGAGGATACGGCGCTGCACACACTCCACGAGTGTCCTGCCTGGACAGAGCAGCGCCGAGACCTCGTCGCCGTCACCGGACCTGACCTCTCGCTCCCGGCCATGGTACGCACCATGGTCGGGAGCTCAACCGGATGGGACGCCGTCTCCTCCTTCTGCGAGCGCGTTATGCTTGCGAAGGAGGAGGCGGAGCGGGAGCGTGAGCGGACGTCCTTGCTCCGCTCCCGCCAAAGAAGGACGCGCCGACGCCGGAGGGCGGACTTCGACCTTCGGCCACCGTAAGCGGGCGGCGCGGGTGGGGCCCCTTGGGGTATAGGGGTTCTTACTCACCCGCATATGCCGTCGAGATGAGAGCGCGAGTGTTCCGCGCGCGCTCATCTCTCCTTCCGTGGGGCGCGTTACAGACCGCCCCACGCCAAAGGGAGGATGACGATGCCGGGGGATGAGTCCCTCGGCAATGGAAGAGGCCTCGTGAGGGGGGCCCACGCCTGCCAGGGCTGCGGAGAGGCTAGGTCATATACCCGTAGCCCTGGCATAAGGCGAAGGACGGAACACCCAGGGGTTTTAGTGGGTATCCCTAACCGGGGAGTGGCAATAGCATGGCACCAGTTCTGACTGGGCATGCTAGTGCCACCCCCGATCTGGCGAATCCCACACTAGGTCGCGAATTATCCCCCCAAGGTTCTGCCCTTGTCGCGGCTTAGTCCTCAATCGGATTTCCCCTGGTAAAAAAAAAAAAAAAAAAAAAAAAAAAAAAAAAAAAAAAAAAAAAAAAATGGAGTCTTTTATGATGCAATGCTTGCTCTATATGCACTGGATTTGACGGCATATCTGATCACCTCTTGACCTGCGATTATATATAAACTTTATGCATCAATCCGAATTAGACTGCTTTATATGTTTTAGCAGCAAGGCTAGAATTATGCACGATAACATTACCAGCGGAAGTTGTCTGGATTTATTGAATTTTACGATAACAAAATTATGTATATGAATACACAAGACTTAAAACATATAAATAATTTATCTACTATTCCGAGAATGTATTCTGATCTCTCCCCAGTAGCAGTTACTTTGGTGTTGATCATAACAATGTATTCGTATAATTGTCACGTACGAGTATGGGAAACGGTAGTAAGCTAAATCTGCCTTAGTTAAAATTCGCAGGGTGTTGCTGATAAACTGCATTACGTTGGATGAAGTGTGTATATACTATTTATGCTTCGCAGGTTTAATATTTTAATATTTCCAATTATCTTTTCGGCATGTATAACTGTAGAACTATTCGACGACATACAAGACATATTATTCCTTAACTTAAATAATACATAACAACATAAACAAGTGCACTGTACAAGTGTGTCAAATTATACATTAATGGTTACAGTAGTTTATGAGATTATAATTTGTGACAGAGAACCTGACGAACTGAAGTGGGACCATAAGCTTGCCATTACCTTTAGGTGTGGAAACCTTAACAGTAATATAGTCCACTGTTTAAATTCAGAAAATATTAGAGATTAATGCTGGTTAACTAGTGATTCGCTAGAGCCCGAAAAATTCCAATGCCACTGTAAAATTAAAATTACGAAGGTATTCATAATAGTAATTTTAATAAAACAAAGTATACAGCAGTGATTTCTAATTCATAACAGACTCTAATGTGATATCAGCATTGAATGTTTACGCTTGGAGTTCAGTTTAATCGCACCGGTTCAACTGTAAGATTGTGACCAAGTTTTATATGGGACAGTATCACTGTTTGCTACTTGCTCTACTCGTAGCTCAGTAACCTAATACTAATACATTGTTGTATGTAAAAATGGAATGTTTGTGCCATATTCACGGGCAGTAAACTTGTTGATAGATTTATCTTTTATATTAAACATATCTAGTTAAAGTATCTATTACTGCAAAATTAATGTTGGCATTTAAGCGAATACTGTTATATATGTATATAAATAAAATACGTAATCATATAAGGCCGATTTTACAGAATTTTGTCTCCCACTATATTTCAAAGTTTGTCTTCTAATAAGCTCCGAAACACTCCGCAGATTTCAATAAAGCTTTTATGGACTAAAACAAGAATTACGTCTAAAATTTTCTTGTAGATATTTCTTTTTGATATACTATTTATTATTAGGTCTCTTTATTTGAAGGGATGAATATAAGTTGGACCTTATATTCATTACTTCATTTCACTTCTTATCCACCTCATATTTCAGAAGATATTGTATGCGTGTCTTCATTTTTCTTATTATCCACCTTATATTTAAGAAGATGTGAACGTAAGATGGACCTTATATTCTTATCTTCTGAAACCTATAACACATTGAAAAGAAATATCGAGATGAATCCCGCGCGAGTACAGTGGCGGGCACAGCTAGTTTTCAGTAAAGTTGATATTTATTGAGACATGAAAACAAATGGCAATTACACAAAATATGTAAAGCTCCGCGGGATAGGAGTGCGATGTTTACGCGAGCAGCGACGCGGTGAAAGCTAGTTTGTTTTTAGATTTTTCTAAAACTTTCCATCGATATTATGAATAGACGTAGAGTCAATAATAATTATGAACATATGCGGAGAGAAATCATTTAGTTCTTTAGAAGTAAAAGTACCGGAATAAAGCAATTAGTTGTTTCCTTTTGTAACTTGAGTCTTTTACAAATAAGAGCACTATAGTTTGCGTAATAATATTGTAATATTATTATAAATGAAAAACTTTATTTCTTTCGAAATTCAAAACAAATCAAATATGAAGATAATGAAATAAACCCTATTAATGTGTTAAATATTTGTCTAGATTTTTTATTTATTGCTGAAGCACACCAGACAGCTTAAGAGCTCAGCGGAAGATCAGCGTTTGTTTTAAAAGACCAGCGTTATGCTGAGTCTGATGCCCCTTACAGGACAATATTATGCTGTTAGTTTCAAATTTGTTAACAAGTTATACATCAATGTAATTTTTCCTAAATAAAATGATTTTCTTTGTTTCTTTCTCTCTATATGTATATGTGGTGTATGTACAACTGAAAGCGTGAGTGTGCGGTTAAGAATGCTGATGTAGTCAGTTTAGTAAATAAACTCTACAATAAATAACCACCGTTTAACTTCGGCAAAAAGTTTTTTAAGGGACAAATGGCATTTCTAGCGTTCTTCCATGCATTGAACATATATAGCTAGTAACGTTAAGCAAATTTAAATGAAATGTCACTTCCTGTTTAGCGCATCATAATATAGGATTTATTTATATCGATCTTATTCGAATAAGTCAGTACCACTGGCGCTTTAATGACGATAAAAAGAGTGGTAATTTTTCCTCTAACTTAATAAGTCGCAAATTATGATGGCAAACATAAAAATTAGCATAAAGACTGCTTTTACTTGTACCTACTTATGACGTCAAAAGTAGTATGCTCGTACAAAAGACAGCGTTGTTTTGTAAGATGATAAAAACATCTCAGTTGATTTCACTGTCCGCTCCTCTATTGTTTGGTGAAATTTGTCGTTTCCAGCTGCCATAACTACTTCCTCGTTTGGTGTTACCTAAAAAACAATATGGCTAAGGCGTGTGTTAACTAACACAAATAGCTATATGGCTATTTAAAACTTACATATTCAATATTCCTGTTTTAATTATTATTATCCTTTACGTCACTTTCAGGTTGTTCCGGTATTTTTGTAATTTTAGTTTGTGTTTTTTTTCTTTTCGATTTATTACGTCCTTCTTTCCGTATGGTTATCTGGTTTTATTATACTGTTGCGAACCGATACTAATCCTTTGCAGGTGTCTTGTTGCCTGTTAGGTTTTGAGTGATCTATTGTTCGCGTTAATCTTTTTGTTCACGCCGCCGTAAGACGTTATAAAACCTTCTTTCCTCTGTTGATATTTCTTGCGAATTCTTGGAAGCCATTAAGCTGACAATTTAACGATTTCAAGAGCCAGTGAGTGGCATGTTGCTAGGAGGCCATGTATAATTTACAAATGGATGAGGGTCGGTCAGGCGGGAAATGTGCCAGTCATGTTCTGACTGCGAATAGGGCATTACCTAGTGCAATTTCGAAGCGAGCATCTTATAACGACGAAATTTGCACGTTTTATGTGATAACTATTTTCTGCCATACTGTTTGATTTTGTTGTATACGTCTAAACTTGTAAGAACTCTGAATTACGTGTGGGTGTTAACTATGTGACAATTCCAACGGCATTTTCGATTTTACATTCTAAAAATCACCTACAAATTCGTAACAATACTATATTACAAGAGCTATATTCTAATACGTCTTTTATTTATGCTTAGGGATAGGGATTGGGAAGGGAACTAGGGACAAGTTTACATTTGATTATAATTATTACTATTTTATTTGTTTATCCTATTTTTTCTTTATACTAATAATTTTGTTTCTTCTCTATTACTTTCAATTTTACTACTTATATTCATGGATAATTGGCACTGGTTATACTCTGTACACAAATCGTGTAAAGCCATATTTAAGAAACCTTTGGGTTCCTCTCTATCGACACTAAGAGTATTGGGCAATCCTTTTAACTTATACCATTTCCGCCGTGACTTGAAGCGTATTTGCACGACTCGATGTCGACACTAGAATTCTGATACGTCTAATGTTCGTGTTGAATGCACGTAACGAATGACACGAAATCGATATTAAGACTAGTGTACACTACGTCTAACATAATATGCCCATAAAATAATATTATTACCACTGTATGGCTACAAAAAAAGATCTCTTAATGTTTTGAATAAAATGTAAGGGTGCCAATCATTGTACTGAGGTGCAAATTTTTAAGTGCCCTATAATACTTGCAACAACTTAGAAGGGTTTATGGTAATACACCAACTGGTCACATTTATAATCAGAGAACCTTACGGTTTTAACATATTGCATACACTAACTTGTCACACTTTACAAGCATTTTTTTAGAACACCTCGCCATCCCTCCAAAATTTTAACTGTATAAACATATATAAAATACTATACTTAAAGTTTTACATGTAATAAAATAAAATAAAATAAACCAAACACAGTATAAATCTATCGCGTCTGCCAACATGAAAATAAAATGTAATGAATACCGTCTATATACAATTAAGAAGTTTTGAATTATAATCTACGCAATTACCACATTATACAAAGGTTAAATATTGTAACAAAATTATTGTAAATTATAGACAACTACTCTATACAAAACAGGCGCTAATTACAGAATAAATATAACATTATTATTCAATTAAGGAAATGGCCGATTGCATAGTTCAGAAAGAAGAAGGTACCTAACAAAATTAATGATTAACTTAAAAAAAACATGAAAAAACAACTATGCTACTAAATAACTGTAACAGTCCCCTATTTTTTTTTTATTTTTAGAATTACGGCTTTTCGATTATCTATACCGCAATAACCTATAGTTTAATCTCCTCAAAAGTGAAAAGGTTTCGGGATAATTTATGACTTTGGATAATTTAATTTCTGTTTATTAAGAGTAGTAAATATGAGTTTATATTGAGTACTCCTAGTACACAGTATTATGTAATTCTTTACAAAATACTTTTTTTCTCTTAATTAGTGTAGTGAACACGAAAAATTTATTACTCTTGTGATATACGAGACAATGACCGTAGATTGTTGGCCATGCAACACGACTCGGTGTCATACCAACAGCATGTTATTAATATTAATAGCAACTGGCTTGTAATATGACTGGTTGTGTATCCTGTCGCACCTAGCCATTCGATAAATGAACAAGGGATACTTGATAATTTTGCAATGTAATGAATCACAAACCTTTTGATTGTTTATTGTGAAATTGACATTTTGATAAATATTGTAGAAATTGTTATTTAATCATTTATTTCAGGACAATATCTCCATTAATTACAATCAAATTGAAGCCATTAAAAATAAAAGTACATAAATAAACACTATATATAGGTAGGTACATATTTAAATACATACACACGTGTAATAATGTATTATACATTTATCCTAGATCATATAGACAGGTTATACTTTTATGAAACCAATTTAGCAAACATACAACGCTACGTATTATGAATAAAGCCCGAGATGACCACCGAACGCCAATGAACGGCCAACTAAGCCGCGGAAGTAGCCAGTAGAAAGCCCGTGAAGGCCACCGAAAGCCGCAGATTGGCCAACGAGAGCTGCTGAGTAGCCATCGCCATGCGGAGAAGTGGAGGAATGGGTAGTTGCCCACTGAGTTGCAGCCGGGGTAAAGAGGTAAAACCTCGAGGCCCCAACCTCCTCATTACGAATAACGAGAATGAAGACCCTGCATGATTAAGAATATTGGATTTAAGTGGCTCATATGTTAACATGTATCTTGAATATTCTATTTTGACGATGAATTGCAAACGTCGGTGTCTAGTATAGACAAGTCGAAACATTGTTTGATTAAGGTTCGGTACTAAATGCCTTTGGCAAATAAAGTGCTGCTTCATGGTATTCAGCGGAATATAATACTTAGTTTAAACGAGTTTCGTTAAAACAAGAGTTTGTCTCCAAATGTAGTAAGACGCCTTTATTTTCACATTGCCATTTATTTTAGGTAAACAGGTTTCCCCTTTTCTACTGATATTTTATGTACAGAGCTAAACTGTTGGACAACATGTTCTTTACCTTATTCTGTGGTATGCATATTAAATTAGCATTTGCCACGTTCAAGCAATCTGGACTTGCCTCAACGAACAAGATGTGCATTGCACACTTTAATATAGTACCGAAATAATTTTTCCTTTTTGAGTTGTTGGAACTTTATATGTTAGTTATAAGCTGGAAGGTTATTTAACAACGTGCAGTTCAAATAATAAACGTAATTAGTTCATAAAAGAAAATGATGCATCTTAGTGCTAAACATCTAACATTAAACTTACAACCTAGGTAGCAAGACTAAAAAGAAATAAAACATAAGTCACCAAGTCACATATGTCACCTATATTAACTACATAATTATAATTTATACTAAGTATGTGTCCTAAACTCAGATAATTCGATTTTAAATCAATGTGAAAATATTTAATACATTATCTAGAATAGTAAATTGAAGTACTAATCTTATAATATCGAGAGCTTTATAACAAATGGGTGTACAGACAAAAGTGCAGTTTTACACAAGGTACAAAATTGTGATTAAAACAATACTAGTTGATTGTATAAGGCTGAAATTTGCAATAACTTTCTTTATAGGTACACTTGCATACTGGTAAGAATTTCAAAATTGTAACATTCACAGATTTTAGTAAACAACAAAAAAATGGCATTTTTGCGTATACGACGCCTATATGTTATAAAACACTCGATATATAGATATAACGTATGTTATGATTTTTATGTCATACTTACAAACATTAAAAACGACTATTTAATATTGTTATTTAAATATTCAACTAAAATACGGAAAAACAATATTTATGCTTGAAATATTTTTATTACTAAATTAGTATGTGTAAATTAATTGCTGTTTAATTAGAATGTTGCCTAATTTTACAGCAAAAAACTATCATCATTCTAAGTTACAAAACAAATATTTCTTAAAATTTATAGATGTAGTCAGACCGCGAATACACATAATATGTGAGCTGTTCCGAGTTTAGTTCTCTTACATTGATAGCCGGTTCATATATCTTACTGTTCATTCATTTGCCACTACTGGCTAAAGTTTGATATAACCTAATGACAATTTGCCTTTGACGGCATCTGTGTTTGGGCTAAATCAGCCGGTCGAAGTCGTTGGAACGCAGAGGCTCCGGGCTCAATTCCTGGCATGCTAATTTTCGGAAACTTTCTGTTATTTACTAAAGTCTGTGTGTCTGGGATCGGCTCCAAACCAGATTGGTCCGAGTATACATTTATTACCCGTAACACAAACGTAACTTGCTTAGCTTGGGAATTTGCAATATGTGTGTTGGTCTGTCGTTATTAAAAAAAAAACTACCATTGGTGAAGTAAACGAATGGATAGCAAGATACAATTAATATCTAGAAACTCAACTTAGATGTCGCAGCAATCTCAAGAGATATAATCCGACATTTATACCTTACCTACTATCTTGGAGCCATACTCAGGAATAGCAGTAGGCGAAAATTGAAGTACCGATTACATATTATTTGGGTCTACCAACTAAACTATCTCATTTCGAGGTCTTGTGGCCGGGTATTAAGTATATTTGAGCATCGGACACCAAAGACATTGATTCATTCCATTAGTTAACTCATGGTACCCATCCCCAAGACCCCAAGAAGAATATCTACCTTTAAAAAGCACTAAAAAGTAAGAACTGCTTTAAAATTTTAAAGTTACTAATCTTCGTTACTAATTTTCGTGATATATCAGATACGAGTTTATACGGGAATAGTAGTAGGTATATTTTATTTGATATTGTGCCGCATAATGCTTCGAGGAGTGGACTTTTGTTTCAATATTACACAACAGACGACATGACACAACAAACGACAGTAACCTATTTACGACATGGCATCGACTGTTCCTACCGCCACACCCCAGGCAACACAATCCTTGGTCTGGCGAACCCCTTTGTAACACGCGAATGTTATATTAAAATAATATTTTTGGCTTAAGTTACCCTTAACACTTACGTTATTACTTACGATAAGAGAACCTGTAAGCAGAAACGAAGAATGTATAGATTACCCATATCGTTACAATTTGGGCCACCTGCATGTTTATAAACAAAGCACATTTTTTACCCGCCGGCGTCGTTTGAGCTAATAACATTGAAACTGATTTGTTTACTTTGTGTTTAAAATTTGTGATTCAAAAATAGCCCATTGTGTATTGTAATCCGTATGGTGGTTATTAGCCAGGTGTTATTCTTAGAAATTCAGTCTACGGACATATTGTATTTGTACAGTATAAAGCAATGCCCCAACGGAGGGGTGAGGCAGTCAAGCGATAACCACTAGGGGAGCAAGACGTGTGTACTATATTCGGTGGTCTATTTAGTGACGCACTTTGCGCGTGTTATTATATCTGTACCTGTGCTATACGTGTTTGTATAGTTCTAATAAATTATATAGTAATTCCAACGGCATTTTAATTCGAGTCCCGTAACTCGTAACAATATATTATAAACACATAATAATATAAACACTAAAAGCTACCCATTTAATATATGTTTGTAATATTCTATTACTTGACGTGACTGTATTATTTGCACGAAACATTGTTTTATAAGTATAAGGATAATTAACATCACAAGAAGTTAATATTTTTAATGAATTATAATAATGGGTTAATTGAATTAAATTGACAGACCCAAACACAGTACTTACTATCTACGTATATATTGCGAACAGTAATGATACTTTTTGTGCGAATGGCATTGTAAATTGGATGTTCTTCATTCGGGGGCGACAATAATTCATGATTCGGCACAATATCGCCGACTTTCCAACTTATTTACGGGAAAGTGTATATACAATACAGAATACTTTTACGCCTAACCGAAAAAAAGTTAAAAATGGTAAAAATAAAAGGTACACATCTCGCTTGATTGACAACTGCCGCAAGAGGCCCGGCTCTTTTTAGTTGTGTCCAAAACGACGCGCTCTACTAACTCGCAAGACGTAGTACGCTAATTTTGAGACAAATTCGTGACGATTAACCGTAACGTAGGCTAGCGTCACATGATATTACAAAAGGTGCCGAAATTATTATACTGATTAGTTTACGCCTGAGGTCTTACGCGAAATCTCCAGAAGCTTAGTATAAGTTGTTTATAATGTTACATACCGACAAAGAACGCACATCTGGCTGTCGTAAAACGCAGTTTATTCCCTTCTCGGATTTAGGTTTTTGTTTACTTTGTGTTTAGAATTTGTAATTAAGAAACTTGTTTTAATGTCGTCATTAGTGTCGGACTTATCCTTATTGTTATCGAACGGAGTGGTGGGGCAGTCAAGCGACGATTACGATAGGTACTAGCAAGACGTGTGTAGTACTTTCGATTAGCGACATAGTCACGGACTTTATCGCGTGTAATTGAATCGTGCAGTTTATACAGTGTGAACTGGTTGCATCAAATTTTATATGTATTTGTTTTATACGTGTTTGAACAGATCTAATAAACTCTATAGTAATTACAGCGACATTTATTTTAATTCGAGTCCTGTAGCTCGTAAAAATAATTTTAAAACCCATACAAACTAAGGCTATATGTAAATAAGTTTTAATTGCAACGTGACTTGCAACTAGTAAATACCTATGCATGCTATGTTGTACTTACTTACGGTAACATTTAAGGACCAATCTAGATTCTAGAATAATAAGACGGGAACGTTTCTCTTGCGCAATGTGGGACTTTAGACTGA
Source organism: Dendrolimus punctatus (assembly GCA_012273795.1). Taxonomy (NCBI): domain Eukaryota; kingdom Metazoa; phylum Arthropoda; class Insecta; order Lepidoptera; family Lasiocampidae; genus Dendrolimus; species Dendrolimus punctatus. The sequence continues at coordinate 15,551,815 of CM022538.1, forward strand.
ACTACCAGCTGAGGATTTGTCGTACCAATACAATATGCCTTTTTTCAAATACAATAAAATTCCTTTGATAGCGCATTGTTAACACCTCTAGTGTTGCAAATGACCGTAAGGATGCTAAAACTGTCATATGGGCCGTCAACCCGTCCACTATACTCCAACTATAAAAAACAACATAAAATTACGTACCGAAAACTTGTCACTCCTGCACACACTTCATTCTATCATGATAATTCTTCTATAGTGCAGGCTGTCAAACTTGGAGTATGCTGTCTCTTACTGTCATAGAGGACAAATACTTTCAAACATTTAGAAATTTGCTCACAAAACACTACTTGTCCACCAATGTCTGAACAATGTCAATGTCTGTTTAGCACTATATAATCATGCTTATACATACATTTATTGTAATAACTTATGTATTTTGAAAGGTATTATTGTGTAAAAGTTTAATAATAATTAATATAATAATTTCCGTAAAAAAAAATTATGCAATTTTGCGCGTTTTTCAAATATCATACATTTATATTTAGCTATATTTTGCTATTATTATTGTTTTTGTCGGGACCTGAGTTGTAACAATATATTCAATGGTAATACAAGAGCGTTTAAGCGATTGAGCAGAGCAAAAAATTTCTTTGTCATATATTAATTTATTGTTATTAACAGACACACGCTAGTTTTTTTTTATAATGAATATCACCTTAATTGTTAGAGTCTCTAAGCAAACGTATAGTATATTATTTACATAACGCTATATCTGTATTTTAAATTTCCTGTATACACATATTTAGGAGTACGTCTTAGATTCTGAAATTATGTTAAAAATATACAGAATTTTCGTCTATACGATTACATACATTTTTACTGTACAATTAATTTAAAAAAATTAATAATCATCAAATGCGTGTTAGTCTACGCATAATAAAACGTTTCATAGACGTAACGAACGCGCATTGGTTTTTGTAACATGGCTTATGAACCTCAAGAAAATACTAATAATCGAATACACTCGATAGAAACTCCTCTGTGACATAATAAAATAATGATGATGGTGACATTCGTAAGACATGCGGTTGGACGATCGTGATGAATTTATAAGGGTTCCGATTAGGTAGAAATGTCTACGGAACCTTAAAGAAGCAATGTTTGCGAGTAAACACGAAGATACCTTTAAGAATTTACCTAAAAGAAATGACATTAATTCTGAGTCAAGTGAAACAAGAAAATCTCTTAGAACATCTAAACTCAATTTTGCTTCAATGTTTTCTAAAATTATTCTTCATTTTCAGGTATATTATGTTTAAGATACGCTCGCTTTGTAAATCTTACGAAAGTTGAGGCAATAAATTTTCGTAATCGGGACCCTATTTTATAATAATAAAACCCATCATGTTCGCCATTTTAATCACTCACTTTGTATGCATGTGTGGTAAACTTAAGCCCTGAACACATGGGCGAGGACAACCTTTTTATAGGCTGTTATATACATTTAAATGTAGATTAACTGATCACAAATGTATTTAGGTATTTTGTTCCTTATAAAAGTATCCATATATAGTTGTTGAAACTTGGTAGTAACCAAGTCTTAACATCTATATGAATTACGTCTATAATTACGTTTAGCAAGTTATAGGAGTTTCCAGACTTGTAGGCGAATACATTTACTGAATTAAAAACTTTATTTATCTTGAATAATAGCGAAAATATGCCAAGTGTTAACGTATGTGCAGAGATGGTTCATTATGTCTGTTGTTATGTTTTTTGGATGAGAAAACTTAAAATTAAGGTTTAAAATAAAATTACTCAACACCTCAAAAACTACTCAATGTTGTAATGATCTTGTTAAAGCCTTTTAGCCACAGAACTACAAGACAGAAAATCTTTAATAATTTATTTTATCAGTGGAACTGTAGTCAGAAGAATCTTGTGTCAGAAAAATACAGTGACTAAAATGAGATTGTTAATTCTTAAGTCTAACATTAGCCTGATTTGATCCAAGAATGTATGCTAAGTGATAAAACTATAAAAAAGTATCAAAGTAGCGACATAGTACGCCATCTAGCCGTAAAGAATTTAGGAGCTTGTTAGAGTTTCGTTTTTTATTAGGCGAGTAACATTCCCACTATCCTTATTCCATGTTAAACTCAAATACCATGTAGATAGCGCGTCTAATCTGCTCTTGGTTGTGGCAGCAACCTTAAGCGTATAACTTATGATTGTCACACGAAAGCTTGTATTATATTATTTTTTATTATACAAACAGGTGACGCCCACAGAATGTCCAAAAGCTTTCGCCGGGTTACGTCACGTTGCAACAAAATCAGATTTAATTATGACCGCACGAGCGTACATGAATGTGAGCGTTTCTGCGGTTATATTAGAACGATGTTTATCTGTAATTTTGTTCAAGTTCTGTTAAATGACATAACTTCAGACGTTTATATGTATAGGGACAGCAAAACAATCAAAAGAAAACGATACTTGTTGTATTATTTGTTATTGCTATTGTTGTTTGCTATAACACATGTTTATTTTGTATATGTAAGCTCGTCGGAGCCGTATAAGATAAGGCAGGCTCCATTCATCAGAATTCGTCATGGCATGGCATGAATATGTGTTTAAATTTATGAAATTAACATCTTTTGTGATCTTCAACAACTTTAGTTTTCTAATCCAACAACATAATGTTTCTGTTGCTTAAATAACAATTATCACTCTTGCTATTAACACTGATCACGTTATAATTCACTTTGATTAAGGCGATTATTAATGGATAGTGCTGGGTACCGTTCCCAAAAAGAGGTTTTTCTTCCTCATACGGCCAACCTCGCTTCCATAGACACGACGCTCCGCCAGCGTGACATTGAACACATATGACTCTTGACAATACCATTCCAATGATTCTCTATATATTCATATGTAATATTGTTTATTTATATGAAGTATATGTGTTGTGTAATATTTATTTATCCTATTTATGTATTTAATGTGCAAACCACCATCATTCCGTTTGTAAAATCCATAGCCCGGGTTGTCTGGAAGAGATCACTCTAAAGCGATAAGGCCGCTCTTTGTTCCTGCCTGAACTGCTTAATGTGATCATTGTAAACTTTTGATTCAATGTGTCTGTGGTGAACAATAAAGCGTTTCCTATCGTGTATCTATCTTGTTACACTATCGTTATTTTTTCTACTTTCTACTAATACTTTATATTGCCGACACAACCAGGCAATCTGTGATTATTTCTTTGTAAAGAGTCTGCAAAGTAATCTATTGACCGTTAACTAACTACGTTCTACCTAACTTGTAACTTGTTAACAACTCGTAGTTGATATGGTTGACCAAGAAAGAAAAAACTAAAGTTGTGAATCGCCATTTGATCCTAATGATGAGATTCGACGAAAATAGAAAAAAAACAACTTTCGAACGCTTACGACCATTAGAGGGAACGTCCTCTACAGGTGTCAATTTTACCAATTGTACGGTTCATTTTGTCGAAAGTCATCTCTTGTTATAAACTACGGCTGCCGTATAGATAAATTACAAATGAAATTGCAATTCAGAAGTATTGCTTATTGTATATAAAAAAATTACATAATTAAAAGTACTACGTAAGTCTCGTATCAAATAATCCATACACATATATTTTTCATATTTACACATTATTTATTATGAATATATTTGTACATGCTGTTACAAAAGATAGGTTGTATTATTAAAAACATTTTCCCACCATTTATTCACATAATAATTTAAGAATTGCTGATACTTTCCTTCTACATTACGTCACACAGCAGCTGTATTGATACTTCAAATTTTTATTGTAGCACATACAATTATAACTTGTAAATAATGAAGTAATTTAAACGATTGTCGCTTTCACGCAATAAAATAAATGCGCAAACAGTGTCGATAAAAAATATATATATTTATTTCCAGTGTCATAATATAGTTCAAAGTAAGACATCAGCTTTCGAAATTGCCAGAAACCACAACACTAGCGGGTATCGATTTCTTTTCGGTCATCCGGTTTAATTTCACTCGGTCGTTGTTTATGTTGATTTAGTTCTCGACTGTACACATACGCATGATTATTATATACGTAACAACAGTAGACTAATGAGATGTGTTAACGTTAAGCTCTTTAATGTCTCTAAGGGCCGATTCAATCACCAGATAAAAGATATATAGATAACACTTTATTATAAACCAATACAAGAATGAACAAGACTAAAATTATATCTACAGTAGAATTATTTTCTCCGTGCAGTTTGGATCATAAATCAAACTCGGCCTCAGCCCGGCTAGGGCGGTGAACATGTTGCGCGGGCGCAACGCCATTATTATTCTTATCAAAGAAAGATTATCATTCTTATAAAAATCATAAGATAATAATGTTTTGCTGTTAATTTTAAACTTAGATGTAAGTATTTATATTTATTTTTAATGTGACTTGTTACATTCAATAATACATTACATATTTCAATAAATACATACATTATTTTAATAAATACGTTGTTTTATCTATTTTTTTCTTTCATTTAGGTATATCACTAACCCACAAAATGACAAAACTAAATACACTATCGATAACGCTTATAGACAACAATAATGCGTAACACTATGCCTGCCCATAAAGCCCGTGAGTGGAAGAGAGAGCGAAATACTCGCTTCACTGCTCCGATTATTTATGACCCAAACTGCACGGAGAAAATAATTCTACTATAGTTATGTACAAAGACCGCCCGTCTTAACGCTAAAAAGCGATCTCTTCCCAATAACCCCAGGAATGAGTTGAGATGATAATGGCGATGGTATACGTAACATATAGTACGAACTACTCAGTAAGTTAGTAGGTTATTTATAGAACAAACAAAGTGTGACATGGATAAGTTAAAAAGGTCACTTGCATCTGTAAAACAGTTGAATGGTTTCGCCTTTGAATTCACTCAGGTTATAATTTATTCCACTGATAATTTTTATCCGACGATTCAAAAATAGGATACAAATACTTTTTTCAAATTTCTACTTTATCGTATAGGATTTATTTTGCATAATACTAATATATAAATGTGAAAGTGACTATGTCTGGCTGTTTGTTCGTTCCGTCACTGCCTTGGGAGCATTCCCAAATCCAAAATACTGTTTATTGTGAAATTTGGCTTTATTTTCGATATCGGGCACGAAATAAATGCGTCTAAAGTTAACGCGAGTGCAGTTGAAAGACCCTATAATCTTAAAAATTGATCTCTATATGCCTATTTTAAATGATACAGAGAAAATTAGAATATATTTTATTCTGGAAATGAGTTGGTGTATACAGCTAAAACGAAGCCGCGAAGAAAACCTTCAAGATTTTCTACGCGGATATAACGTAAAAAATTTGTCTAGTCCACATTTTTTTTAAACAAAATTATAGTGTTAATATTTATGAAATTAAATAGCAGTCGTATTTACTTACCAAATACAATATTTAAAAGTTTATAATGGCATTTATATTTCTGCAATCTACAGATGTTAACGATTATTCACACGTCGGTCAAAAGAATGCCTGTAGCAACAATTTGCTCGTTAATACTGATTTATTGTTTGAGGTTTTTGCACTGGTGATTATTAGAGAAAGTTATCGATAGGCATAATTATTCATAGTTCACGGGATCGCGACCGCTTTCGGGGCTCCATCAATCACAGGCGTTCATGGTGAAATCTACGTAAGCAAATTTTTAAAGATTTATAGTTGTAAACGTGTGGATTTGTATAACGATATATCTTATTGCTTATGATTAAAAATAAATTAATTTAGGCTCTTTCGTTCATTCCGATTCCATTCGAAGCGTTCGCTTCGGATCCTGAAGTCAGCTTGCCTATTTTTATTATACACTTCCCTCTCCTTAACGCATCCCTCATTTAAATCTCATATCCGATTACTCCTGTCTCCTGACTCCTTGATATCATTTTCCTATCCCATCCTTTTCATTACATCCTAAAGGCTGGCAACACGTTAGCTTTGTTCCTGGTGTTACAAATGTCTATAGGCGGCAGTAACCACTCTCCATGAGCTGGTCCATCTGCGTGTTAGCCAGGTTTGCGTAAAAAGAATATTGGCACGCATGTGATCGTTTAAGATTTTAAGCTAGCATATCTTAGGTCTATCCCTTCCCCATGAATCTGGCGGAGACTGTATGGCGTTTTTTTTTGTTCCCCACGTTCCTAACTGGTTTCTGTAATACTTGTGTACTGTTGGGTAGGACATGATTATAAAATGAGTTTGTAAGCTTAACATGACATTTTGTACTGAACCAGTACAATGTACCACTTCAAATGAGGCGAGGAGATTTGTACGGGTTGTACCGCGACAGTACATGAAGCGATGAGGCCGGTGAGCGTCATTCCCTCATTTGTCCTGTTCAAAACTTCTACTTCAGAAATGTTCGTTAAGAATAGGTTGTGATCGGCCTTGGTCACCTCCTTTTACTAGCAATCGTAAAATCACATGTCATGTTGTCCCTTTTTGCCATAAGCCTCGGTTCCGTCATTCCTCTTACGTTTGATGCGCGAGACAAAAAATTTAAAATCATACATTTACAATTTATGAGCCGTATCAGTATAAATTAATTGTATAAATGAATTTTGTAAGGAACAAATTTTACTGACTTACATGTGTACTACTCATCACTACTTGTGTAAGCAACTTTCTTTCAGTTTGTCTGCTATGCTACGAAGGCTGCCGCGGTTCCTCAGGCGATCCTTTCACATGACTACACCGGGCGGCCTGTCGTAAGAGAGTCGACAAAACTACCCACAGCCAGGTGCCCTACCACCTTTGTCTTTGCCCGACTGGATGCCAACCATGGCTGGTGTAGAGTATGCCGTCATAACAACCGTAAGTTGTGTTCCGGCATTAGCAACGAATTTGTAGCACCTTTGGTGTTGTAAATGTCCATATGCGATGGTAACCGCTTTCCATCAAGTGGGCCGTTGCCTGTCTGCTGAACTAATGTAATAAAAAAACGTATACAGAATAGAAACTTTGTACAAAACCATACGAGTTTCAATAAGCTTGTAAAATATAATCGCACTAAAAAAGCTCTGTAATTCGAAACCTAGACTAGAACCTATTAATATGTACCGCGTACACCTATGTACACGAATATAACTACGTGTTTTATAAAACATTAAAGTTTTGAGTGCTAACTACCAATACACATTTTCAGAAAGCTGGTTCCGAATGTTAATGTTGAAACTAATCCATGTTTTGTATCACTGTAATTGTAAAATTCTAAAAAATGTAACTCTAACTTGTGACATAGCTTAAAATAAATAAGTTTATGTTAAAGAACATTCATACTTTATGGGCCGTCGGGATTATCTTGGACATGCTGCGTAATAACCGATTTTGTATAATGTGATGATTATTGAGATGTCACCTGTTGTTAGTGCGGCCTTATACACCGACTCTAGTATTCACTTATCTGTGAGATGCTCCAGACAAGACAGTCGTTATAATTATACATCATTTTTTACATAGTTTAGAATTAGTGTGTGGACTTTAGACAAAGAAAAATAAAATTCTAGCGGTAAGTGCTTCACAGCAAAATAGCGCGAGGTTATAACGTGACATCAATTATTTAATTATTATATAGTTAAGAGGTACTAACCTATTAACAATTAAATATGCAAAATGAATGAACTTTAAATAAATGATATTCATGTTTGAATACCTTGTTGAAACGTAAAAATATATTAAATAAAATAACTAGCAATGAAAAAAATAATAAAAAAATTAAATAAAGGGTCAATTTTGCACTCATCAGATAAAAGTTGAATTTTAAAGTGAAACAATTCAACTGTTTTCTTTATGCAACCGTCATTTTTAATGTTCCCATCTTGTATTTTATTCTATGAAACATTTTTTGTGATTGCAAATCTGGCCTTAATCGATTTATTTATCCATGGTTACCTTATACAGGTTCCAATATGTTCGCTTACCTCCGCAAATTACCAAAACCAATAGTCACTGCTGAATTATTAAATTTTATTCACAAGTTACAATATTTTCCTTATAACTTACTGTTCATTCGCAATATATATCGTGCGCAAAACGTTTGCCGACGATTACCTCTCCCGCTTCCTACAATTGGGACTGGGTAATAATTACACGGTAAACACCTGCACGGCGCTTTGTTGGCAGTATGTAACATTATTTGTAGAATAACACAGGAGTTCGTAATGGATATTTTGTTAAAAAGTATATACATACATACTTAGTTGTCAAAATTGTAATTAATACTTATATTGAAACTAATAAACTACATTGAAATAAATATCTATCTGTGGCTTGAAAATCAATTCATTTATTATACAACGCCTAAATAATATAGAGACCATTTTTGTAAGAATAGGTTAGGAAATTGCTTAACGAATATCCATAAAAATATTAGTGATTAAAATGTTTCATTCTGAAATCTGGTAGAGCTCAGAAGAAATAAGTATGAAGAACAATATCGATAGTAGCGAGCATAGTCAGATAAAGAAATATATTAATTGTAGTATACTGTTATATTAAGTCCAAACACAAAAATAACCGTGCAATCGGCAAATGTTTATTTTATCGAGGAAAAGTTCCAATTGCAAAATAACACTTGCGTTATTTTTATTTGTTAACAACTATAATTCGAAATCCCGCGTTTTGAATGTTTAGTCAACTAAAAATGTCATTGAAAATTACGAAGGAAATGAATAATAAGAATTGTAACACAAAAGGTACATAATATAGTCGTGCGTATAAGCTTTGCCGATTATCGATTTGCCGACAACCGCGATCCGCGGTCCGCGGTCGTCTTCTTCTTAGTACTACTTAGACAAGTCATGTAGTTTATTAGTTTCAATATAAGTATTAATTACAATTTTGACAACTTAGTATGTATATACTTTTAACAAAATATCCATTACATACTCCTGTGTTATTCTACAAATAATGTTACATACTGCCAACAAAGTGCCGTGTAGGTGTTTACCATGTAATTATAAATGTACAGGGAAAATTATTTAATTAATTCCATTGCTGTTAAATTAGTTTGTGTCGCCGTAGACAATATTATTAATATGGCTTACGGGGACTTTCTATGTGTTACAAGAGATTTAAAGTATTTGAAAACCAAAATTGCAAAGATTTACTTTAATTTTCGCTCCAAACTAACTATAGAAAAGCGTATAGGTTAATGATCGGCACATTTAAGGAAGTGAGCTTTCGTTAGTTTACTGCAATAGTTATTTCGAGTTTACTGTAAATCTAACTGTAAATAAAAATTGCAATGAAATAGAGAATCAATGAAAAGTAAATATTGCTTAAACATACTCTGTACTATTCAATCACGAACTCACTTTTAAAAAGCTTGCACATCTTACAATAGCAGATACTCAGGATGAATTTTCTAAATGGAACGCTTGTGCCTACCTTTAATTAGGGCCAATGAATTTTATGAAAAAAATTGTGTTAAATGAAACAAATGTGTAGGAATCGTGATTAATATTTTCGTAATAGGTCTATGTAAAACGTCCGTCACGTACAAAATCTCGGACGGCCGCGTCAGATTTTAATCGGCGAAAGTAGTTGCGTGACACGCGCGTGCGCAGCAATTTGATCGCCAGCACTAACACTATTGCACTACACCATACACTTAAAGACCTCTGTTTCACATAAGACATGTTAAGTGTCAGAAAATTGCCTCTTTCGGGCGTGTTAACAACACTATTACGTTAAACGTGCCTTAAAAGTACGTTTAATGTGCTACTGTAATCATTCCAATAGAGAATTGAGTTAACGGATTCTTTGACAAACATTTTATAATATAGACGATCCACCAACATGTTTATATTATACAGATTTAAAATTGAAACTAGGAAGTAAATGCTAGAAGATACGATGAATCATAATCATAACAGACTTAAACAATAAGATTCATTCCAAGGTTAAAAAACATTACAAACACATCGTATTATCAGGTGATCGATGATATACACCGAACCTATTTTGATAAGAATTCCTAAATATAAAAATGTACAAACACATCCTGGCAAGATGTTGTTCTTTGTCTAACTTAAATTCTTAATCTAATTCTCAATATTGATTGACATAACTAACTATAAATGTCTGCAGCTGTAAATCAATCTCGTGGTATCATTACCACATTTACACAATTGAACACTGTCAGATCCGATTTCGAAATTAGTACGCTGTTAAATTGCTTTTTCGTCATATGGTCTACTGAATAACCGTCAATTTTGCCAGTTATGTTACGCGTTGCTCAAATAAAAAAACCAAAATTAGACACATCATTACGTATACTCTTATTTATGGTTGAACCTTTAATTTGGTAAAAAATGGTCCAGTTTTTTTTTGTAGGTAGTGACTGGTCAACCTCGTCTATGTCAGGTTCGTGACTAGCAGTCATTAATTTGGTTAATGAAATAGCAATTTTGTCTTTGCCTCACCTTATTTTTTCAATTAGTCGTCGTAAATTATAACTGACTGTTATTCTTGTTGATCATATAAAGAATTTAAAAGTATCACATTAGTGTGTAAGAAATTGGACATTCTGACTTTGATCAGTGGTCGCTTTTCAAGCCCCAATTTAATGTCAAATATTTTTTTTGTACTGCTGTATAGATCGCTGAAGTTCTGCCATCTTAACCATTAAACGCAATTCCTATGTCCGTGGTTGCGAATATTATAAATTGTTTTTTCTAACCAAACTGTTCTTGGATTCGATAATCTAATATCAACTGTGACCACACCTGCCGTCCATAACGTCGGCAGACGTCAATGTATCACTCTCGCTTCTTTTAGATTTGTATGTAATCAGGTCATCGTGTCACTTTCTTCTTATACCACCGGCAATGTTACTGATTTCAATGTTTTACATATTGCATATACATATATGTATATAACTTGCAAAACTAATCCAATGCCAAAACAACATGTTCAAGTCAAACAAGCACGACACGTTACATATATCTTGCGACAGCTAAAAAGACTCGTCCGTTGGTTTTGATTACAGCGTGCGATGAGTACGAAATAAACTTTCTTCATAAGTGCATTGTCAAATTTCTCCTTGCAAGAATAATGCGTGCCAGTTACTCGGTACAATAGACAAATTAGTGCTTTTCCACTCCGCTATTGTTAACTTACCGTGTGACAAAAATTACACGTCTAACAAAGTCGCTGCTGGTTGCTTGCACAGAATTTACCTATCGATTTTACATAATCTTTCAATTCATTATCCACATACTAAAATTTTAGAGTCACTTGATCAGTTGATTTCCGACTGAAGAAATTAACTTATGGGTTTCGTGAAAGGTTAAGTGCGTTTGTGGAAACTTAGATCACCTTTGCTATAAACATTATGCTTTTGGCCTTGCTGCTTCGATACGAACTTGACCTAACCGAGCAAGACATATCTGGTCTTGCCATAATTGGCATTAGATAGATGTCTGGTGTAATATTCTTTCAACAGCTGCACTTTGCATGTATTATAATTATTTCAATGATTCTTGTAAGTAGATTTAGATTCCTATGCATGTCTTATCTCATCATTGAGTTCATGTTAAACTTTCGAAATAATATTATGGTATATTAAAGACTAATATGTATTATGTGTAGTTTTATAGACGTCCAAGTTAATATGGGTGGTACAAAATTTAGTATATATATATGAATATTCATGGTAAGTTTTAATCATATCTTAGCGTTGGTAACATTTTATGTTTTTGCAATATCATATTTTACACATTGTAATTCAATAACACTACTTTTATTGCTGCTAAATTTTAAATTGATCAACTTGCGCAACACGAAGAGAACAATGAAGTATTAGTAATTAAATTGATTTGCGGTCATATAACGCGTTTCATATTATTACGATCATAAGACAAATCTAATGTTTTGCAACATAATTATTCTTTAGTCGAAATGTCGAGAATGTGGTTGCAATTGCAAAGCATAATGTGTGTCAATGCTAATAACAACTAACGTACACCCACTCAACGGGTAAGTTCGTGTCTAAGTGCAAATATACACACACACACATATATATATATATATATATATATATATATATATATATATATATATATATATATATATATATATATATATGAAGACTGATTTAACTTCCTTAATCCTTGTCTTATGAGTGAAGTTCAGTTTAATTAAAAAATGAAAACATTTCAAGTCCCTATCATACTTTATTTTTGTCATTTCACAATGGCACTAATTTGGCGCCAGATTCTTTTGAACTGTCAGTTATGCTAATTTACTCGTATTGGAAAGTAAACAGTTTAAAATCAAGTACAATAAATAGGCAAAGAATATTATACTGTCTACCTCACTACTTTCAATGTAAAGTGATAGAATCCACAATAAGCCTTCCTATAAAACGGGGAAAGTATCTCTCTTTCTTTCACCATGTCCCAATTACTTGGGGTCGGCACAATATGTGTTTTCCTTCCACACTCCTGTATTCATGCATACGTCTTCTGGCACATCACATATCATCATATCATCCTTCACAAACGGTGAAAGTATATTTATCAAAAAAATTAAGAATTGATCTTTACGATAATAATATGATGCTTATAATTGAAAGAAAGTTATGTTTAATGTATACCTAAAACTCGGAGTTTCGAAACGTTTGACAATGTCAAAACTTTTTTTGATACGGTAAAGCGTGTTGAATGAAAGATTATAAACAAGTTTTTGCTCTTATTTTATGGAAGGGCAGAATTAGTTCTTTACGGTCGGACGGCAGCTCCGCCCTCGCGTTCAAGGCTTTTAAGCCTTGCACGTGTATCACTTTGTAGTCCATACAATGCCACCACGTCTACCTGTCGTTAGTTATAAGGAAGTAATTACCTTGCTCCTATCAAAGTTTGAACCCGTCTGCGGTGGTCATTGAACATGGTCGATGACTCATATACGTAATAATGGAGGTGCTTGTGTCAAATTGGTGTTAAATTATTGGGTACTTAGACATCTGAATCGTTGTTGCAAAGTTTTAGTTTAGTAGGTATATTTGAAATGATATTTCGAAGCTACTCGCCTACACGAAAATATTTACTGGCGGTGACGTCGGCGGTAGGCACCAGTCTGCCGTAATTCACAATGCCATCAGATAACCTTACGCCGATGATGGCTTTCGTCAAACCAAAAATCGATCTGTAAGCAGATTTCTAATACTGCAATACACGACAGATTATTTAACCTATATCTACTGCGACTGTCAGCACTACAGTGCTTGTTAATCTAAGCAACTAATTCGAGTTTTGGCTATACATGCTAGTCTATCATATTGGAACTAATTTTTACGTAATTTTCAATTATCTGATAAGATAACCTTAAACTTATATTTTTTTACTTTAATTTGAACCGATTGATAAAGAAAAAAGAAACGGGAAGTTTGAATTTGTATGTACTTAATTATTAATGCGGTGCTAGATCATTAGTATGCGTGCGGATATTAATTTGCTGGCATTCTTATGCCTAATATTGCGACTGCCTGCTTTTACTTCAGAAAGCGTATTCATATGCATTCTTCATCTAAATAAAAAAAGTTAGTCCAAAGGAGACACTGAAAATATGTTAAAGATCTTTATAATTTTTTCCCCAAGTTCAAATTTAAGTAAGATCTTCCAATACTGTATGATATAGACAATTGCGGCTCTCGGAAGAGTGCCGAAGTCACGACTTACAGTGTATAGCTAACATGTTAATTAACCTCAATGATAATGTATTGTTCGACAGCAGTCTACGCAGTTTGTGTCCACCTGTGAGCAATTAGAAAAATAAGCAAACCAAAATAATCGTAACCATTGACATCGTTGAAAGTTCAGCGTACTTTCCTTTATGTGAAACGAGATTTGCCTACATATGATTCCTTCACTTGCTCTTTCATATTGGTTATTAGGTACAATTTTAAGTAAGGAGGCATTGTAATTACTTCTACCTTGAGATGAGCTGCCATTACTGATTTGTGAAATTGCTTACACTTAAATTCTATCTAAGTAATGTCGATAGATACGCACATTATACATTCCCAAGCTAAACAAGTTACGCTATGTACGCCCAAGTATAAGCCACATATTATCTTGGTTCTTCACTTTCCTTATCCAGCGCCAATCGAAGGCGCAGGTCGTCGGTCCATAAAAACTTATGCTACTTTCACCTAGACGCGGTCTCCACATCAGGACTCGTGCTCCATCCGTCTTTAGCCTGCAACAGACATGCTCTTGACCAGGAGTGGTAGTCACCACTCCTGTTCAAGAGCATGCTGCTTGTGTTTCAACATTAGTAGCCGGGTTCTAATCCCATCAACGAGTCTGTTAGGAGGTGGTAGCTTTAGCCTTTAGTGACGCAAATGTTCATATGCGACAAAAACCGCTTTTATCAAGTGGGCCGTCAACCTGTCTGCTGAACTCATGCAGCGTTCACCGACATCCATGCGCAGTTCGTCGGTTCACAGACGAGTTCCACTCTACTTCTACCGAGATACCACCTCCATATCAGGACTTGAGTGCTCTATCGGCAATCTGTACTGCAACAGACATGACCGGCCCATTGTCACTTTTGATTAATATAATGAATGTCGTACAACTCGAGGTACACCAGTTTTACCCCAGATATTTATTCAGTGGTAAGCAAATAGATAATCCCGTTAACGTTATGCACATTGTACCCTCGTTACGCTACAGTTATGTATTGACCAATGATCAATGACGTTGCCACCCTGGTGCATTTTGCGTAACAACTGCAAATGCAATTACATGAAACTGGAGCATAACTGCTTTGCAAATGATTGTTGATGGATTGTATTGTGAATTTTGCTCACACAATTTTCTTGGTTTTGTCAGTATCACACACTGGAGCGTACAACTCGGTTCGCTCAAATAAATATTGGAGACATATTCCTCAGCAACTACCATTGCCCTAAATAAAAAGTCCATTACCGAAAGTATATATATGCATCAAGTTCCATCGGCTTATCTTTAAAGTCATGTTGATAGAAAAAAACATTCACTTTCACAGTTTTACTATGAGTAACTTTAGAAGTTTTGAATAAGAATAAAGAGCATTTAATTTCATTAAAAAATTCAAATTCACCAAATCAATATTCAGCTACTCACAATCGAAAGTTGCCAGATACTGGTGTAGATTGTCACTGGTAAATATAAAAGTTTTAAAAGTCGACGATACAAAAATTCCAATTTGTATAAAACTTTTACACAATAAGTATCTAAATTTTCCTATCAGTGTAAAACTTTCTGCGTTATAAACTGCGATAGACCAAAGTTATGCAGTCTAATTCACACCAAAAGATTATATAAAAGTAGATATATAGAAGTATAATATATTCACGTGGCTCATTATCGTATTCATTCGCTTTATTAAGAGTAATCGAAACTACATATGGTAGAATATATGAAATTTTAATATAATATGTTTATTCATCGTTGAGTTAAACTTGAAATTCTTATCCCTCAGAATCTATCCCATATCTAGGATGTATGTATTATGAGTTGATTACCATTATCATTAAGTTTACACATATAGATATAATGCTGATGACATAAATCCGCAATTCTTACAATTCCAGTGAAATGACTTTTCAACAGCTCAAAGATTTGGTGGAAGAGAAATTACGTTAACCGAAGATTATGCTAAGTTGATCGTTGTTACATAATTTCTTAGCCGTGATCTAATGTCCTGTTTACTCATATCGCAACATACTTGGTTTTGTGTTTATTATGCCAAGTCATTTACGATTTGATGTAGCTATGTTGCGTGGTGTCATATAACATTTATTGTCTGTTGAGTAAATTAGTATAATATGACCTTGCTTATTATCTTCTTATTAAGCCATTCCATGCAGTTTCGCACTCGTTTTCCGATGTCGTGGGAATAATCTAATTTTCAAAGTAAATAAACAGTACTACTATATTATGTTTATCTCCAAATAAATAATACTATGAATGGCAAACGCTCGGTTAAAGCTTAATTCTGTCAAGTTCCTAAATGCTACATGCACAGACGTTACAGGACTAGATTGCGCTAAATGTATTTTTTGTATATTCTAACTTCTATTATTTAAAATATATTTTTTTAGACCGTATTAGTCAGAAATTTAAAGTCTTAATAAGGTTCCTATAAGTTTTTTACACATTTGATCTATAAAAAAAAACTATGTTTTGAACAATAAGTTTCGAAAAGAAGAAGAGGTTGGCATGTGCCATGTCTTTTAAAAATTAAGACTTTTTTTCTAGGTGATTATCATTCATAGTATTCTTTCTGTGATATACACAAAACTTTATGATCAATTTCATGAAAAGTTCATTATACGAATGTACGAACATCCAAAGTTACCTTTACTTTGATATAGGTATGTATTAGTTTGAATTAAGAATAAATCAATTCAAAATAATATTCAACGTTATTTCATTAATGAAACTAAATCTATATTATATTTTAATTGTGTACGTATCAATTATAACTATATAAACTAATAACTAATAATAATAATTATCTTTCCATGATCAAATTGATCGTGTACTAGCAGAAGGTGATGTCAGGAGCCTTAAGAACAGACGAGCGTGCATGACAAGAGCTATGAATGTCAAAGAAGCAAGTGAGGTGTGTAAGAATAAGCCTGTATGGCGCTCTGTTGTTCGTGCCTACCCCGCAAGGGACCTGGCGTGAAGTTATGTATGTATGTATGTATGTATGTAATAATAATTATAACTATAGAAATTATAACCATAGAAAACCTTACATCACTAATGAATTACTAAAAAAACTAATTAGTCAGTACTCAATCTGTTACGACTGTTATTATTTGCAATGAGTTCTGTTAGATTTCGCATTCTAATCTAAACATCATCAGTATTTAGTTTTCGATTTTGTGTAGCACCGATATGCTGCATTAAAAACTTGTAAAATGATCATTGTAAAATGTAGGTAGCAATCAAAAGTTAGGTCTCTGAACGAATTCGCAATAATAATAAAATTGTCTGCTCTGTGGCGCACACACTTTTTATTTCGTTGTCTTCATTTAAAAATAGAATTTGTGTCAATAGAACTTTTACTATCGTTTGCTCGGTCAAAATGCTTATGCAGACGATTTGGATTTTGTACGGTAGTAAATTCACACATTTAGCAAAAAAATCATGTGCGGTAAACGAAACACGACTCGCATAATGTAAGAGTTATGTAAGTTTCATCTAACAAAAGACGCGTCACTCATACTTGTTTTCGCTTCTTCATTTCCCAAGATCATTTCTGATGATGCAAATCTCAATATGATGAGATAATTGTGTGGTATACCATGATAACGGAAAGGAATGGAAATTATAGTTGATTAATTGATGGCCCGCCCATAACATAGGATCAATTCATCACGCAGCTAATTGACTTGTTACATATTATTTGGCTATGTGCGAGTCAGAGTCACTAATGGATGTTTTTTCTATAAAATTCAATATTCGTATGAAAATTTTATTAAATTTAACTGATGATACAATTTTCATTATTAAATATTACAGATATATTGATTTCCCAATCACCTATAGGCTCTAATAGTTTTCGGTCTCTTTATTATTTGTTTGTCCAGTTACTGAGCTGCGTAATCGTTTGCTTGAAATTTGATTTAAATTTCTTTATCCAAATGACATTATGTACTATAATCCATTCAAAAACGTGTATATTATTAAAATAAGTACTTGAGCAATTTGTCTAATTAGAGCGGTATAAACGTTCAGCCTTTATACTATTAGATATTGGAGAACCCTAAAATATTGGTGTTATGTGCCCACCGCTCATCAAAAATTATGAAATAAATTTGGATCATGATTTTGCATAGTCATACGATCTATTCATAGTGTTACATGTTACAATTATAACTCCTACAAAAGTGTTATTATTGTGAATGAATTAAAAATTGTAATTACAGAAATTTGACACTGATCTATCACGAAGTTGTATGTAAGGTATGATTTTTATTTCCGTTGAACATTACTCATAATCTGTCTTATATAAGTTTGTAATAATGTACACGGGTCATGTATCGTCTATTGAACTGATGTTATCGGTCTTATAACTGCGACTGCTGCGGAAGTTTGATAAAGATCTGAATTTAGACTTATTTTTTTCGAAAAATACATTATAGGTTTACATTGTTATGAATCCAATGTTTTACAACAATTGTGTGTTCAACATAAAAAATGCTATTTCGTTAAATAACCATCCTATTGATAAAGGTCATACATGCATACATCGAGTTTAAAATCACTCTGTTACTATGAAAACTGTATTAACAATAATACAGTTAAATACCAAGCGGTTGATAGACGTGCAAGTATGCTTACACCCTTAACTGACATGATTCAAAATTAAGTTGTTGGAGAGGGAATGGATTTTTGTATTAATTAATAAAATAACGGTTGGTATTATAATGTATTATTCTGAATGCTTTTCTCTAATATGACATATTACTATATTTAAAATATTGAATTTAAACTAAAAGACAAAATCTTTTTTGTCGTGAACAAAGTTGAAAATTTGAAGGGAAATGAAGTAAGGCTCCGTGTTGCTAAAAAGATTCCGGTGTTTAGCGTCAGTCAAAGACTTTTACACTTTGACTGAAGCTGGAGTAGGGGGAGTATGTTTACACCGATGCGTATTCAAGAAGACTTTATTATGGTGCTGCCATTTTTATAAATACAATTTACGTGACCCGCTTTGGTGTTAAAAGTCTAAGGAATACTTATAGCGCAACCTTTTAGTTGTAGTTAGTTGCCACTTAAATATTGGTTTTTATGCCATCTCGACACATTGTCGTAGGCAGCTTGTAGATTATTTTAAAAATTAAATATTCTTAAATATAACACAAACCGATTAACACTATGTTTATGTGTATAAGAATAAAATTAGGTTACTGCGTGCGTTATTTTATAATCAACAACATTTAACTAATATATGTTTTACTGTAAGAGTCGAGTTTTACGATCTACCGGTGCACTCAACTGGGGTTAAAAGCTCCGGTGCATTTTATTAGCCCGTTTCCTGTCAATATTCAAAAGCCAACTCGCTCTGGTGCTCATTAATAAACAATGTAGTACATCAAAGAGGGGATTCCGAGGATCGTTTAAGTTCAACCTATACAAACAATGAGGATGTTCAGTAATATTTTGAGAACTAACCGCAGCTTTGGCGCCGTTGTCATAAATAATACTGATACAGCTCTAAATTTAGCTTTATCTTTGTTCCATATTAAATATTTCTTAGTGTTAAATATACTTAGAACCGTACCAGTGTACACAGAACAGTAATAAGGAAGGCAATATCTTGTGATGTGTCATTTTCAGAGTCGCTGGCTCATTACACTTACCTATTGTATTTCTGATAGGGAAAAGTATTTTTCCTTATTGTAAACTTTTGAAAAACGATTTATTGAATTATGTGGTAATATTGTCGCGAACCGGTCCATTGCAGGTGTTTTATTACCCCTTCGAATTTGAGTGATCTATTGTCCGCGTTAACCCCTTTGTACGCGTCCCGGAAAGATGTCATAAGATTGCATGACGCATGCATTACTTTAGATTTTTTCGGGTGTTTCCGGTTTCTACCCACTTTTTCTACCCAAAAATATTTTTTCCGCTTTCAACCCAAAATCTATTCCGTTTTCAACCTACAAAAATAAATATAATATTTTTTTCCGTCTTCTACCCAAAAAACTTTCCGTTTTCAACCATTACTAATTTTCACTGTTTTGAAGTACGGTCAGAAACATTATTGCTTTCAAATATCTATTCATTTGCAAGATAAGCAGCTCACAATATTAAAATGTTTAAATCTACTCAATATTAGTTCACGAACGACTGCTTAGCTGCAAGTGTGTATGACGTCACTGGATAATAATAACCCAACACACAAATGAAAAAACAAGTTTTTTCAAAATTATTTCGCCTGAAACTAAAACCAGAGCTTGCTTGTTACTTTCACTTTTGCCAAGCTATATATAGCAAACAGTTCAATATGACCAAAAAAGGCATTTTAAAAAACATGTATGTATCTTTGATGCTTAGGTTTAATACCGAAAGAAATGGTGGATGGAGCCTTTCTCTATATTATGGAATAGAGTCCCACGCATTAAGATGCAGTGAGATTTAATGATTTTATTGTCAAAGCATATATGTTTGGCGCAAACTATCCCCTAGAATTATGGTCTTCATGCGGCTGTCGACAAAAAGCAACTAACGCTCTTGAAAGCTAGCATGTGACTGTAAACCGCGTTGTGTGGCAAAGAAAAAGTCACTAAACATGCTTCAGTTCCTTTCAAATATTAATAATGATGCTAAAAAATAAAATACACGGTTCAAAGGAAAAGATGTTGTAATATCAAGGAATCGAACAACATGATGCGTTAGAGAGAGATAATAAATAGGATTTGCGCTTAATGACTTGGCTTGTGGCAAAAAAAAATTAGGCCACTGTTAGGAAACATAGCTCGTTTATATATTAAATTTAAAAAATGCTATTACATAATTTATGTCAATACTTCAAACTT
The DNA here is from genome assembly GCA_012273795.1 of Dendrolimus punctatus. Classification (NCBI taxonomy): domain Eukaryota; kingdom Metazoa; phylum Arthropoda; class Insecta; order Lepidoptera; family Lasiocampidae; genus Dendrolimus; species Dendrolimus punctatus. The sequence continues at coordinate 15,572,430 of CM022538.1, forward strand.
TTAACGTCGATTATTACCCACTCTATCCAATTATTCAAATTTTACTTAACTTTTATTTATGTTTTCAATATTATGATTCCAAAAGCAATAAATGCATCCAGTGTATTGAACAATAGTTACAAACATTTTCTTTATTTAACTCATTTATAGTTCCTCAAAGTCTAATTGATATTTTACTTTTGATAGGTTGTTAATTTTGAAAATGTTATGTACCAAACGTTAATTATGTGATCTATGTAATAATGTTTTATTATCTTAATGTGAGTTTTAGTTGTTTGTAAACAATGTATAAGAATCTTTTTGACTTTATTATTTTTTAAATAAATATCTATAAATATATTTAATCGAGTTAACTTTTTCTGCTGTCTGTACTCAGTTCAGTGGGTAGAAACCGGAATTGGATTTTGTAATGGGTTGAAAACGGAATTATTATTATTATTTTAGACTTGTGGGTAGAAAAAGTGGGTAGAAAACGGAAACACCCATTTTTTCGAGCGAGTAATGCACTAGTAATTTTAAAAAAAATTGTGAGCGACCTTTTAAAATTCAAATGTTGAATTTCAGAAATTTATTACTTTTTTCTCTATAAAATTGTACAGTAACAAGAGGAAAAAAAATGTATAAAAAACATCGGTTTTCGGCGACCGCTATAAAAAAAAATCAGTTGTCCTTTGGTGGGACTTTTTAAAACATGTAAAACTATATTTTTTTACTCGAGACTAAAAAAGAATAGCCGGTTTTTTGTTGCGCCAACCTGATATATATTTGACAATAATATGTCTCCTTTATTCTCACAAAACTACTACTTGACATCTTCAGTGCTGAAAGTTTTACTGTGCTTTTCTAGTCTATAAGAATACGTTAAAGTTTAGTGCTGTCGTTTATCGACGAATAAACGACATGGTTCTCGCTTATACCTTTAATAATAGATCTTACAATGCTGGTTTTAATATTCTCTCCGAGCGTCGTATCGCTGTCCCACGATAGGATGTTGGTAGTTTTGCATTACAAATAAAATACCTCATGTGTTGTGAATCGCAGGGATCGGGTCACTGGCTTGTCAATTGTGTGCTTACTGCTATTGCGGACGTTGTCGATTGTATTCTTTCCATGTGAGAATAACCTAAAAGTGTGATGCATTTAGGAATGTAATTTGTATAAAAAGCTCCTTATATTGTCACAAAAATCTCACAAGCACCTTGTGAGAACGAAAATTTAGAATTAGTTTTTGCGACGTTATCTGGAGGTTTTCGCAAGTATGTAGAGGGCTATTAAGAAATCGAAAGAAGAAATTTGAAAATTGGTTTCAGTTGATATTGTGTTACGAAGAAGTTGGTTAACAATTTTAGTGAGTTTCTCTAATTCCTTGGAATCCACTTATCAGATCTTGACATGGTGACAAGGGGATTAATACTCCCGAGAGTATAACCTTTCAACTAAACTAAAATTTTGAAAATTGGTCCACACACAATAGACGGAGAAATCGAGTAGCGGACATACAAAAACAACACACAGACGAATTGAGAACCTCCTTATTTGTTAAAGTCGGTTAATAAAACCATCACCCGTCTCCGAGAGCGGCAGTAAATACAATGTATGATCAAATTAATACACTGTCATCCTGACCAAATCAATACAGAAACACCTGAATTAAGTGTCAAGGGTGGAATTAAATTTAACTACGCAAAAAATTTTCCCTGCTAATATGGCCTGTCTAGATAGGCATATCTGGAGAGGCCATACTATTTGACGAGGACTATATCTACAATGCTCAGTATAGAATCACTGTTTAAATATTACCGTTAATGCGATTATTGTATAATAAATCACTAAGCAATACGGTAATTCTATTTACCATATAGCATTAGATACCGTTTTTAAACCTAATTAACTTTATAACTATCGCGTACCTATCACGTTCCTGACCATGCTTTTGTGAGTAATAAGCCTCGGTGAATTCGTAGAAAATCTGTCCAGCTTTAGGCATTAAATTAGTCTACATGCGATTGTGGTAAAGAGGATTAGTGATTTATTTTAATAGGGATGCGGACACATGGTACAATACATTCTAACATTATTTACATATAAAAGAACAGGTGTTAAAATAATTAATTTCTTTAAAAACAATAATTAATGTGCCATTTGACTACTTTTACCTACTTATGACGTCAATAGTTAGTAGGTGAGCTAAGTGAAGTTTTGTAAATTTATAAAGAGTATCTTAATTGACTGGACTGTCCGCTCCCCTATTGCATGACTACGGCCAACTCGCACATGGTTACTTATTTCTTTTTTTGTCTTTGCAGGTAAGCAAACTGGTAGACGGTCCACCTTACAGTAAGTGCTTATCGTCGCCGATGGCCAGCTGCGACACTAAGGGAGCTGATACGTTACTTACGTCGTTAGAGGGTTTTGAAGAGCCGCATATTATAGCGCTTTGAGAGAACCGTGGGCGGGGAGCACATTTCCCAACTTACAGATGCAATGCTGATTGTCAACATTTACAGCGGATATTAAATAAGTGTGTATTTTATCACACGTATAAAAGTTTACTGGCAATAGTAATGTATGTAGGACTTCCTGATTATTAGCTGTCTGTCGGGCGTATACCTTGTTTCCGTTAAAATGAGGAGGCACGAGCTCAGCAATAAGACATACATAATTATGTTTAAAATTATACAGTCATTAGTTTACGTTTTTATTCTTTCTTTATTGTTTTTTTTATTGCAGGAGTTGACCAGACAGGCAGATGACCCCCTTGATGGAAAGCGGTTACCGTCGCCTATGAACATTTGCAACACCAAAGGTGCTACAAATGCACTGCTGCACTCTTAAGGGAGACTGGAACCTAGTCACTAATGCCGGAACACAACTCAAGGTTGCTATGGCGACATACTTTAGACCAGGGGTGGTAGCCATCCAGTCGGGCAAATGCCCTTACCACCTGGCTGTGGGTTGTTTTGTCGCCTCCTACGACAGACCGCCCGGCCGCAGGAAATTGTATTTTTTCTCCGTTCTTGCACGGATGAAAATGTCAACTGTATCTAAGTTTACTAGGGTTCTAAGATGACTGCAGCTAGAAATGCACTTTGCACTCAGTCACTTAAGTAAATTAACACATGATGGATCCATTATGTTACTATGATAATGTTTTTACCGTTAAAACATGTTCTACCATGAAGTCCGTATAAAATCACAAGTTTTTATGTTGATAAAGCACACAATTAACTACACCTTGTTTGGTACTCCGGTAGATTAAAAGGTCATCACAGAATTTAATTACTAGAATGTACGAGTTCTTAGAAGAATTCTTATTAGTACTTTTTAGTTGTACTGGTACGTTGGTTATCGATCATTTCGTTTATTTGTTTGGCTAACAACTGTTGCAGTCTTGTAGATTATTACTTACATAGTTTTTTAATGGCAAGTGCATGCCTACTTAAGGTTTACAAAAAAATTAATTATACTTGCAGTAACCATTTTATAGTACTAAATAACCATACAGCTTTTTGCCCATATTAATGAAAACAAAACAAATTAATGTGAAGTTGAACATCATCCAAATTATTAACTACGTTAGAACGTCGTTGATAATTTTTCAGACTAAACTGTAAATTTTGAGTATTAATATTTATAATAAAGGATTAAAAAATTCAAATGTCTAAAGAGAAATTTCACTCAGTTTATATGTCACACGACAGTAATAAAACAATTCAATTTAAAATATTATATCACGTTAACAGTATCATAAGTGTTATAGTTATGTATTTTATAGCGTGATTTACAAGTGGTATTGTTATCAAAACAGTTCGTTCAGTGCTAAACATATAAAAGTCTATACATAATAGTGCCCGTTGTGAAACTGTTATTCCTTAAAATATCTCTTCTCCCATAATTTAAATCATTCTGTGTCTCCGTATAAGTTATCATACCATTATAAACACACAAATCACGTAAGCAATCTTTATATAAACAAACATTCTCAGTTATTCTCAAATAATATTTATTACTAATGACGGTAACTACATACAAGTTAACTGTGTTGTGACGTGTATTACGACAGCTTACAACATTCAATATAATTTATTTGGATGCGTTATTTAACTAATAGTTCGTAGACGACGCGTAGTCTATTGGTTATTCGTATGACCGCGTCGGAGGTTGATGGTTCGAGTTACGGTGTGTTCCCTAAGAAATATATTTATTTTTATCAACAATGCCGTCTACTAACAAATGTGGAGGATGCAAAAATATAATTACAGGCAAAGAATTTCTTATGTGTTCTTTGTGTAAAACGAAGTACGACTTGATTTGCATTAACCTTAATGAGAGGCGATTTGGTCGCATGAACGCTGATCTAAAACGTAACTGGCAGTGTCCAGAATGCTGCAACAAGATACCCAAGGAAGACAATAGCAATACGCCTGTACGTCCAACGCGACCTAATTCGCCCACTGATAATATTAACGAAACACCGTGTGTTCCATCGGCTAGCGATTTTGTCACGACTAAACCACAACCTCAACAGCAGATGGCGCCGAAAATCGTTTCTCACATCACCTTAGAGGATATAAGACGTCTATTCAAAGAGGAAGTTTCTGAAATAGTCCGTAAACAGGTGACTCATGAACTACAGGCCATTAAGGATTCATTAAATTTTTTTAGTGAAAAATATGAAGAACTGAGAAATAAATTAGAAAATAAAGTCGGCATTATATCAAAGCTAGAGTCTGATAATGAATCCCTACGTATTACGCTAAAGGAGGTGTCAGCCCGCCTGAGCTCAACAGAGCAACAAATGAGAGAAAACAACCTAGAAATTAACGGAATTCCTGAAAATCGATCTGAAAACTTAAACAGTGTATTTACACAACTTACAAAAATTATTGACTGTCAAGTTGATGACAATGAGATGATCCATATTACCCGAGTAGCGAAAGCAGCAAGAGATAACGATAAACCCCGCACTGTAATTGTCAAGCTCCGTAGTCAGCGTAGTCGTGATTCTATTCTAGCCGCTGTTACTAAGTTTAATAAAAAGAACACTACTGATAAACTTAACTCACATCATCTGGGTATAGGTGGTTCTCGCAAAGCTGTCTTCGTAGCTGAACATCTTACTCTTGAAAATAAGCGCATTCACGCAGCCACACGGATCAAATGCAAGGAACTAAATTATAAATTTGTTTGGGTGCGTAATGGTAGAATTTATGCCAGAAAAGACGAGACCCACCAAGCAATCTTCGTACGAAACATAGATAGCTTAAAGCTGGTTAATTAATACCAGTTTTTAGCTTATTTTGCTGTAATTCATAAGCGATTTGGTTGTTATATTTAAAATTCAATCATTTAAATATTTATTATCAGAATGTGCGCGGAATTAGAACTAAAACAAATGAAATTTATAAACACATATTGCTATCCAATTATCATATTATAGTATTTACGGAGACATGGCTAAACTCAAATATTAATAGTAATGAATTTATTGATTCTAGATATAATGTTTATAGACGAGATCGTGACTGTAAAGGTGGACCCAAAAAAGATGGTGGTGGGGTGATGGTAGCTGTTTCTCGCGACCTACCTTCTTATAGATTTGAATTTTGGGAAACTAGCTGCGAAGATCTATGGGTCATTATCAGCTTAAGTGTGAATGACTCAATAAAAAAAATAGCTATCAGCGCTGTATACCTGCCGCCGCCTCTTAGCTTGGATCGCCTAAATGAATATTTAGATAGTGTTAATCAGGTAACATGTGAAGTAGATGATGTGGTTTTGTTAGGTGACTTTAACATAAATTTTATCAAATGGTCAAAAAGTGATAATAATACTTATACGTTGCCTTCTAATTATAGTAACGCACTTGGTCATTCAATTGTTGATTTCATGTCGATTAATAATTTATTTCAGTTTAACTGTGTAATAAACAGTGATGAGAGGACGCTGGATCTGATTTTTAGTAATGTGCTTAACTTATCAGTTGTTAGCCCTCCGGACCCAATAAGTAAATTGGATCCTAAACATCCTAACTTACTAATTACATTATCATTTACCGAGCCTTACCAGTTCATGAAATCAAAGAATAGTAATGTATATAACTACTTTAAAGCTAATTATAATGATATCAACTCTCAACTTAAATCAATCAATTGGAATGAAATTTTTTCAACCTCAAATGATGTCAATCAGATGGTCTCAACACTTTACACAACAATTAACAAATTAATAGCTGATTATGTTCCCAAGCGCAATATTAATAAATCTAAATTTCCACACTGGTTTAGTCATTCACTCATAAAACGTCTTCAAGAAAAAGATAAGCTGAGGTTCAAATATCAAAAGTATAAAAATCCTAGGGACTTACTTTCATTTAATGCTGTGCGCAGTCACTGTCACAAGTTATACCAGACTTCTCTATTGCAATACAAACTGAGCTTAGAGATTGGTATTAGAAAAAATCCTAAAGCATTTTGGAGATACATAAAAGAAAAAAGAACAATAATTCGAATATTCCCACTGAAATGCATGATGATATTAAAACTGCAAACACCAGTCCCGCAATAGCTAATCTCTTCGCAAATCAGTTCTCTTCGACATATAGCAATTCCGAGAATACGTTTAATTCGTTCTACTCCAACTCAATGCCAAGCAGCAAATTCATATCTACGCTACATTTTACTGAATCTGAAGTTTTCAAGAAGATCAAACGTTTAAACATTTTCAAAGGCGCCGGTCCCGATTGTATTCCTGCTGTTTTTGTGAAACGATGTGGTCATTACCTAGCTTTACCATTGTGTGTGATCTTTAATCGCTCATTGCGTGACGGGTGTTTCCCGGAGGAGTGGAAGAGAACCCGCATCATTCCGCTTCATAAAAAAAATGACTTGAAAAATGTGAAAAATTATCGTCCCATTGCAATATTGTCCTGCTTTTCTAAATTATTTGAGTCTCTTGTATGTCCTATTTTAACTAGACATGTTGAACCCATGCTGTCACCACATCAACATGGTTTCCGTTCCGGATGTTCAACACAAACCAATTTGATTGACTATGCGTCCTATCTTACTAGAGAGCTTGATCAAGGTTACGAGGTCGATGCTATTTATACTGATTTTTCCAGCGCCTTTGACAAAGTAAGTCACAATATCTTACTGCAGAAATTAGGACATTTCGGTGTACATGGGTCACTACTGCACTGGTTCCGATCATACTTAGCCAAAAGACTACAAATTGTAGTTGTTAATGGTAGCGAATCGCAGTCATACATTGCTTCATCAGGTGTACCGCAGGGTTCTCACCTTGGTCCTGTGCTATTTTCAATTTTTATAAATGATATCGTTACTAATATCATTCACTCTAGGGTACTACTGTTTGCTGACGATATGAAGATATTTAAAACTATACATTGTGCTGTAGATTCTTTACAAATGCAAGAAGATTTAGGAAGAGTCGAGAAGTGGTGTATAGACAATGACATGAAACTTAACCTTTCTAAATGCTACCACATCAAATTTACCAGAAAAAAAGTATCGGCAAATTTCGTTTATATGCTCGACAACTCTAACGTACAAACAACTGACTCGATAAGAGATTTAGGTATTTTGTTTGATAGCTCTCTTAAATTTAATCTTCATGTTGACTCTATTGTGCAGCGAGCAGCAAGGATGTTGGGGTTTTTATTGAGAAATACAAAAGACTTCAAACAACCATTTACTAAAATTATATTATACAACACTTTAGTTCGTTGCCATTTAGAATACTGCTCATGTATATGGAATCCATTCTATACTGTTCATTCTCAAAGGGTGGAAAAAATTCAAAGATCCTTTACCAAACACTTGGCGTACATCTCATCTGGAATCTCACACCGTTGCCCCTACTTTATGCGGTTGTCACATTTTAGAATGCAGACGCTTAGTAATCGCCGAATGATGTTCGATGTTTGTTTTTTGCATAAACTCGTCAACAATAGCATAATGTGTATAAATCTTATCCAAGACGTAAAAATAAGTGTGCCTCGTCTGATTCCTCGACATGTTATTACGAAAGTCTTCTACATTCCTCCGGTTAAAACCAACCTGGGCCTCAGCAGCCCTATCACAAGAATGTGCAATACTTACAACCGTCTAAACTCAAAATTAGATGATCTTGATATTTTTCACAAATCATATAATTGGTTCAAAAATAAAGTGTTGACATCAGCTGTGACTTTAAAATAATTGACAGGCCGTTCATGTTTATGCTTGTACATAGTTATATAATTATTTTTAATTTAATTCTTGCATTTTTTAATATATATTTTTTTTTTTTTTTGCTTTCCTTATTTTCTTTTGACAACATTACTACATTCATTAACCTTTTATAATATTTCTAATTGACATATGCATAATATTGACATTAATTAATTAAATTACTAGGAATTGACATTTAAATTGTAAATGCTGTGCACTCCTCTAATGGGTCCACACATCAGAACCTTTGTAGTGAATGATATGTAATGTAACCATAATGTGTGTGCTGTTGGTGTGCCTAAATAAATAAATAAATAAATAAATAAATAAAAACAATACCATCTTAAACCGGTCCGATGGCTTTAGCAATTTTCATTGATCAGATATATCGACTACTTTACGAGTTTTGTGCATTCAAACACAAGGAATATGATTTCTATAATATTATAAATTTCTAAACATGCTGTGTCTGTACATTGAGGCTATTTAAAAAAAACAACTGGAATAGACTATATAACCGATATAAGATGCATTTTTTTAGATTTCCTGTCTGTTTGTTCGGGATTCACGTAAAAACTACGGGGCCGTTTTCGGTGCGGTTTTCGCTGGTCGACAGCAAATTTTAAGACTTAAAATACTTCTTATCCCGGTAATTTTTCTGCGTATGGTTATAAATGTTAAAAAAAAATCTAATGTGGTTTTTTCACTGTTCGACTTCGACAGCACTTTTCGATTCGATGTAATAAAATGTGTGATATTTTTATCCTGGGAATCCCGCGGCAATTTTCCTGTTTCCGGGAAACGGTTTGAAATTGTTCGGTTGCATAAAAGTTAGCTTATTCCGGCACAGTTTTCACATAGCTTCCATTCTTTTTTAAATACTGTGGTAGTTTGTGTCGCGGGGATCCCGCGGGAATTGCTCGTCCCGGGCATATCCTAGTTTTTATATAAAATATATCATATCATCCCATTACACCAATGCCGGTTTATTATTTTGTAACCTACCCTCTTTATTGCTCAAAATAAAAGTAACATCCATTCTCGCTTACATCCTTATGTATTATTAAGGTAGCTATTACCCGCGACATTGTTCGCGTGAAATGGAATTTAATTTGCTTTTCGGTGCGGCGACGGCAGCGGCGTGCGCCTTTAGTTTCTTTTTTTCTAAAATAAATGTAGTATAAATTACTCCTTACAACATCAGCTATCTGCCAATGAAATTTCCGTCAAAATCGGTTCTGCCGTTTCAGAGATTAGCCGGAAATGACAGACAGACAAAAATTTTAATAATTTACTTTTTGATACCGATTGAACACCGTTTATTAGTTTCATATAATTTTAGTAATAGTTTGTTATTTTGACATTACAAACAGACACTTCAATTTTATTTCATTCATTGTATCTATAGATTACAGACATCTCAGAGCCAAATATGTCTTAGTCAAGCTTCGAAACTGCGTTAGTAGGTAATTAATAATGATTAATTAACACTGTCACTTAGAGAACTTTATCTGCCCAAGAGACGCGGGCAAGTATTAGTTTTTGAATTACATGGAAACATTTGACGACTGCCTCTGGGGACGTAAAAAGAAAGTAGTCACGCTTCGTCGATTTGTTGATATAACATTTATATTCGCACACCCCTTTTCCTTTTATTAATTTCACTTACCGTCCATGATCATTTAAGTGCTATCTATATATATAAAAATCAATTGCTGTTCGTTAGTCTCGTTAAAACTCTAAACGGCTGGACACTGATTTAGCTAATTTTGAATAAGTGAGTAAATATGAAAAAAAAAGCTTGAAATATATTAAAAACAACAATTTCGCAACAATGTCAAACGTGATATTCGTCCCGCCGCCGTGGTTTAGAAATCAATTAAATTTAAAAATCGTTCAGAAATTAAATTAAATTTAAAACTGTTAAAGTTTAAATATTATTGGTATTGAATCTCAAACGTTTGAGGTTCGTCCCGTCGGCGTCGCGTCGTTTAGAAATCAACGTTTATTTATTGATTCTGAGGCGACACGATGTTTGACGGGTCAGGTTTAGGTTATAATTATAAAATATAACACAAATATTTTGCAATACAAAAAAGGAATGTGGATATCCTTCTGTCCAATAAAAATTCTTTACACCTTCCGATTTCGAGAATGTTTAATGGATTACGTCGAAAATCACCGAGCGCCGTCTGTTGTTGATTGTGTGTATCATTTTAGAATACAATCCTTTGATGATAGTAGATGTCAGAATAAATTGTAACGTGTTACATTTTATGTTTATTAATAATTTTAATTAGTGTTTAAAAACTATTTGACTTCCTATACTTGTACAAACTTATATCGTCATAAGATTATACGCTCTTACAAAATGTATGAGGCTGCGACATCTTGTAAGATGATAAAACGTGCCTTAGTTGATTTGATTGTCCGCTACGCTATATTTTAACCGATTTCCCAAAAGAAGGAGGTTCTCAATTTGGCCGGTATGTTTTTTTTAATGTATGTATACCGATTACTCTGAGATTTATGATCCGATTTACGTCATTCTTTTTTTGATCGACGCGGATTGGCTGCCATTTGGTCTCCTAAAAATTTTATATACTTTGGCCAAGTAGTTTTCATTTTATGAATTTGGTTTTTACTCAATCCATTTCTTCGAGGCCTGTAGTACTTTCGTAGCGTTATTGTTGTTTTCTTTAGCAGCCTCCGTTAAGATTTTTTTTTACAACGAGGTGAATGTTAAATTAATTCCAGAAATCAAATACATACATATATATGTGTTTATATATATATTTATATATAAGCTGCTTCTTAATATTAAAAAACAGACGGTGTGCGCCTGGGGACTCCCGACAGAAGTGATAATTTAAACTAATCTAAAGTGAACTGTTTAATATTGAAATTGTTTGTCTTAGCTTAGATTATTACTTACATTTTATGTATATTAATATGATAATGTAAGGAAAGGTTATTTATTAATCAAATCATTCATTAAATATTTTATTCTTAGTTACAATTCTTGAATTATGTACATTAGAATTTTGTGTATGTATGTACTAATCATGTACTTGTAGTACATGATTAGTATCATTATTTAATCTAATTATTGAAATACGGCTAGCGCTCTGGGTTAGGGTGATAAAGGAGGTGATAGAGGAGGAGCCAGGCTGCCGTATGCGCGAGAGAAAGGGAAGCCAGACAGACTGGCGCCGTAACGCGATACGTAACGGAGCGGTTTACCCTCCCATGAGAAGTTATCATCACTTCAATAAATTGGGTCGACGAAGTGTGACATTGTTTGACAAAAGGTGGGAGGGACTTAAATTTCGTGACGTCACATTTCAAAATCTAATATATTTACCCGAATTACCTAACTGCAGTTTTAATTTAATAATTTCTTGATGTAAAACTGCAAAATATTTGATGTCACTCTAGGGAGTGTGGAGTCTTACGAATGTGACCAATTCTGACGAAGACGGGGTAGGGACCAAAACTTATGAAATTCGTGTAACGTCATTTGTGGATAGCCCCTAATGAACTAAATGAAATTTTATTTAAACTTTCTTTCACATAACGAAATATTATCTTGACTTTTTTCATTTTTCAGTTTTGATCATTACAATTATAAACGAACATTATTAACCAATAAAACTTACCTATTCTGACTACTAGTGATACTGTTATTGATAAAATAATAAGTCACACACAGTGAACATACTAATTTTAAATGATTAAACAAATAGGTAGGCAGTAATTAACCGCTTAAATATGATTGAATTTCAAAATCCAGTTCTGGTCAAATCAAGCTTAGAAAAGTGAGAGCGCAGATATTTTATAGGTCATTCACCTATCCGCCCACACAGACAAATCGATTGTTCCTTAACACTCCTTGATGCCTAAAATCAGAATATTTTCTTTAATGAGTTCTGTTATTTGATAACTTTGAGGTAGTAGAGTAAGAAGAACTATCTCGTATGAGGATCAAACTCAAAAAGTGTTTAGCGGTGAGTAAATAGTTGAAAAATCGAATCCAATAACACTTGTTAATAACGTCTATAGCAGATTGTTATTTGGGTAACTTTGTTGCTATTTCTTTAAAATTGATCCCAAAACTAAATATATATGCGGTACCAATTAAGTACTTCATTGCATAACATTAAGATACAATTCAAGAAGTTTAAGTAGTGCAGAAGATGGATATAAAGGCGGTCTTACTACTAAAAGCAATTTCTTCCAGACCAATAGTGGGTTAGATGAGAGAAAAATTGCGTAACATGTGGGTTTTGCATTATAAATAGAATAAAATAAGTATACATGTAAGATTTTGAAAGGGAAGTATAAATAGACGTGGAAATTCGACAAAAATATACATATACTAGCTGTCCCGGCAGACGTCGTCCTGCCCGGTAAAAAATAGGGGTTGATCGTAGAGGGTTGAAAATCTAGGGTTGTATGTATTTTTGTATGTTGTATCATAAAAAAATAGAAATTAAAAATTTTGTCTAAAAAATAAATAAAAAAATTTAGGGGTGGACTACCCCTAACATTTAGGGGGATGAAAAATAGATGTTGGCCGATTCTCATAGATACCGGATAAGCACAAAAAATTTCATCAAAATCGGTCAAGCCGTTTCGGAGGAGTATGGCAACGAAAACTGTGACACGAGAATTTTATATATTAGATTGATATATATATAAATAGATAATAATCATAGTAATAATGTATAGAATAACGTAAATATGGGAGAGATGAAGATGTTATGATTGACTTTAGAGCTCGAGGTAATAATCCTTCACGAGTCCGTTGAACGTCTGAAGAGATTGGACATACCTGATTTTTTTTTAACATACAATAATTCCTTCCTTCCGTAGTGAGCGCAGTCATTATATTTAATACCAGTTTTTAAATATTAACGTATATATAGAAATATATGATTGATTCAATTAAAATATGTTTGGTGTCCTATATTTTCTTAGACTCTCGTTTCCTCTTGAACGTCGAGGACTTCATAATTTACAACACTGATTTCTATGTAATATTTTGGCACAATCGTATACATCTTTTTGTAGACTGGGTTATTTTAGAGTTTGTAAATTCTATAAATTCAAATATTAAAGGGCTTTTAAATGGCCAAAATTATTGAGATATTTTATAGTACATTAATTATCCATTTTATGCTAAAATTAAATATATTTTGGTGCCATTTGTTCACAGAATTGACGTCAATTGCAATGTTTTTTCAAGTGTACGCGTGGGATTAATTATTTCTTAGTAATTTGTTTGTCACCAACTCGGTAGTCGTTAACCACACGGCAAAGGTGTCAATAAACACTAGGTATATTGTTCATTGTTAGAACAGCCTGTGTTATCACTGCAAACGTAACTAATTATGTTTATTTAAACTTGTTATCAGTCAATGATTTTGATATAGTTCATCACACACGTGGTAACTATAATTTAACCATTCAAAATATGGCAACCTCAGCTTTGGATGTGGGGGCAAGGTTATTCCAGTAGATGCAGTTTATAATTTTTTAATTATGCAACAGTTCTTTTAACATATTTAGAGGCAAATTTTGCGTTGTGTATGACGCTAATTGTATTTAAGGGTGTGTATACGTTTTGTGTTTCTGAAATAAATTTAAGCAACCTTATGCAAGCGGCCCTAAATCTATAAATATCCTAATCTATAAATATATCTAAATTATCCGTGCAGGAACGGAGAAAGAATACAATTTCCTGCGGCCCGGCGGCCTGTCGTAAGAGGCGACAAAACAACCCACAGCCAGGTGGTAGGGCATTTGCCCGACTGGATGGCTACCACCCCTGGTCTAGAGTATGTCGCCATAACAACCTTGCGTTGTGTTCCGGCATTAGTGACCAGGTTCCAGGTTCCCTAAAGAGAGCAGCAGCGCATTCATAGCACCTTTGGTGTTGCAAATGTCCATAGGCGATGGTAACCGCTGTCCATCAAGTGGGCCGTCTGCCTGTCTGCTAATATCGTGCAATAAAAAAAAAAAAAACATTACACACACTATCATGTATTTGACACACACACGCATATATACTCTTTTGTTTATTGTTCAAGTTAAATTAACAGTGTACTTTGGTGAAATCTGTGATTATAGAAGTACAGTCTTTGATATTAATTATTATGGTCGAATTTCGACCACGGGTGAACACAAGTAATGATAACAAGGTGCAATAAACTATTATAGTGTGAACACGGTATTGTGTGCAAGGAGGCACGTCTAGTCCTCGCGAAAACGTGACGTGAGCCGGCCTTGGCGGTCAGACCACGATCGACCATAATCGCCCCCGATCGGTTTTAGCGCTTGTCTCTTTTTCACACAATGACAACTAAACTCAATCCGTCTCGAATTTCCACACTCGACGTTCGAGGAAACTGACACAGGTGTAACGATTGCAACGAGCAAATAAGGCCTTATTTCCAACTAAGCAAGGTGCGTATTTGCGATAGACCAACAATCAGTTACGGTCTTGTGACTCTGATACGTCACTTATAATTCTTTCTCTTTTGCCCAAACTCGACAGCTGGCTGCCTTCTTCCAGTATGGTAAAAGCGTTGAAGTGACACGGACATATCGTTGTTCACATTGGATTCTTACCTGCTGTCAAATAATAACGAATAAACGACGTGGTGTCTACGAATTATAATAATAACTGTCAATTCGAATTTTTGGTGCTAGTGCTACCTGAAACCGATTGAGACCACGAGTAAAGTATTAATTTTTTTCCCCAGTGGATACAACGACCACAATTCGATACGAAAACCTTTTGTTATCATAACATAAGATTCGTAATAATTGTCGCCAGTGACAGTGCAGTGACAGTACCGCTATTGAATAGGGAGCGGCAATTATTAGTGAGTGTGTGTTATTGATACGGCCCAGTGATTGGTGGGCCCCCAGCCAGTGGTGTTCCCAATGAGCAGTTCCGCCACACGGTACTGGCATTATCGTAAAGCAAAGTAACTGATGGAGGATTGTGCTTCAGATATTCATGCCGGGCGCCATGCAAGCCCGCGTGGTTGTATCTAGGGTCCCAAAACACCGGCAAAACGGCGACGAAGGCGGCGGCCGTACTTGCACCACAGGTTCGATTTCCACATACCTTCAATCGATTATTTTGTCACTAGTAAAAAAAACAGTATCAAAGAATAATATTTATCAATTTAACTCCTAAAGCCTAAGTTTGTCTACAAAACCTACAAATTCTGACAGCTCCAAGGTAAATTGTGAAGGGTCCTAAACATTAGGCAATGTGTTTAATAAAGTATTCAAAGGCAAACTGTACTGAAGCAGAATGCAGTAATCGTAAGCGCGATTGCGAGAAATACTTGAAAAACATCCTCTTAATATAGAACAAGTTATCTTCGCAAAGTAAGATAAGTAAATATAAACCCCTTAATAAATTATGACCGCGTAATGTTTTCTTTTTATGTTCATATCTTTCGATAACATAGTTAGAATACCTTAGATAACAATATATTTAATTAGTCACCTTAATCAAAACTAAAGAAAGCCTCGCTCATAAAATGTCTTGCAAAAATATTGACAATATTTTTTCAACAGATTTAGCACCAAGAACATGTAATATTTTTATTATGAAAGTCTCTATACAATATTTACAAACAATTAAGAGCTTTTCTTAAAGTTATCTAGCTACATATTTATATT
Organism: Dendrolimus punctatus; assembly: GCA_012273795.1. NCBI lineage: Eukaryota > Metazoa > Arthropoda > Insecta > Lepidoptera > Lasiocampidae > Dendrolimus > Dendrolimus punctatus. The sequence goes on from CM022538.1 coordinate 15,588,368, forward strand.
TAATACAAATTTACTAGTGATTTAAAGCTTTGTAATGTGATTGTGATTCTTATACCTTATAGTCAAAAGTCGTGATAGCGTAATGGTTAGTGCACGAGTCCCAAACTCAAAGGGCGCGGATTCGATCCTGGCCGGAACTCATGCACCACTTAGGCATTTTTCTGACCTAATGTACATATTGTTTCAATTAACACGTGTTAACAACGGTGAAAGAAAACATCGAATGCATATGGAGATACCCGATGTGTCAAACCTGCCAAGCCGCCTTGGACAAGCGTGGCGGGATACTGTCCATTCCCCCTTTAGTGGGAGGCCTGAGCCCAGCAGTGGGACGTTTATGGGCTGTTATTATATTATATAGTCGAAATTACACATGTAACTCACTGTTGTTACATATGGTGTATTCAAATATTTTATATCCTTGACATAATATATGAATGGTTAGAAAAGGTTAACAACTTGTCTTCTTTCAATCGATTACAGTATAACATTATAATCATTTTTTACATATTTTGCCTTGAGCTTAAACTTAACTGATCGGTTTAATTTATTCTAAGATGAAACATTCATCAATTCAATCACAATCATAAGGAGCAACCTTATGATTTCGCTTTTGAGGATGGTCCTCGAAGTTCTCATAATTTGATACCATTGGCATATGTCTTAAGCTAGCAATGCTTGATAAGAGTTTGGTTCTTTTATTGTGGCCAAACTTTTAATCATTATGGGCCTTACTTACAATCGTTTCTTAAATTTTTTAACGAAACTGCTCAGCAACTGATTGATGAAAATCTCACTCATAAACGCCTCTTTAGTCGAATATTTTGGGTACAACCTACGTTAATCATTCAAATTTCGTTTATCTGTGCTCCTCATAGGTACACAACAGGTAATACACGTTTATATGTGAAAAAACGAGATATTCATTGATTAGGGTCTGATTCCGATTCTCTTACTAAAGAGGCCTAATCGTTTCTTAACGAGATTATTATAAGGTCGTATGTTATCACTTAACAGTTCCCGGAAAATGTATAAGCAATTTTTCCGAATGCTTACATGTCACGGACATAAAGAGAACGCGGTAGTAAAGTATTTAGCAATTATTTTAATTAGTTGGATATTTTGTTGTTATTGTACACATAGATGACCCCTCTGATTTAATCGTTTAAAGCATTCACTTTTATAGGGGGCCACATAGACTTAATAGATGATGTGCCGTGGGCCGCAACGTTAGGTATACATACATAGGTGTTTTTTATTATAAGAATATGCAGCAAACAGGTTTGCTGATGAATAGTTTTTGCTGATTATTAACATTTGCAATAGTAGATTTCTCTCCAACATAAATTCATTTTATTATACAAATGTGCAGTATGCCAGGCGGGTCACTCACAAAAGCTCGGTAGGCCGCAGGTTTGAGTATACCGGATTTACGATGTTGGCTAAAATTGAAATGTTCTCCGTTCGATGTGTCGTATTGTAAACGAACTTCTCGTTGGGGAAAAAGTAAGAACGGAAGTTCGTTACTCGATCAGAGGATCTGGATGTTTGGGACTAGCCCCGTTGTTGTTATATAACACAAACGTATCTGTTGTTGTGTGTTTAGGACTACATACACACCGTGTGTGTATTTGTTAACTGATTTATTTATGATTGTATATACCCTTCATTTATATGAACGGTGTCATTTTCCAATGCCTACTAAACTGATACACGTTATTACTCAACATAAGTTGTTTTAATCCAAAATTATAATTATAATAAAAAGCAAAAACTTATGTGGAACGTTGAGAGAAGTAGGTAAAATGCTACTATCTATATGAGATAGAGTTGTCAGTTTTATGCTTTTATCAAAGTTTATTTACCTATGTTTTTGTTCATCTTTCATTTGAATGTGATATGAATAGGATTTTATGCTTATCGGTGCTTATCGTCAAAAATCATTCCATAAGTATATTTATCCTAAGACCTATAAATGAATCATTTCTTGCTCGGTTTTTAGAGTTGGTAAATGAACGAATAATGAGTATGTCTTTATCGTCGGAATACAACAGACAGGCAGACGGCAGGCAGAGTATAATCCCGTTAGTTTATAAGTACTTCATGAATAACTTGGGTCTGATAATTGACAAACCACTTATTTTAGAATTTTTCTAATATATGTTTATGTACGGCAATATTAATATCAGTGATTCTTTGTTTATTGATATTTAAAACTGAATCTTAACTTTCCACGATTGGATTAATATGAATACTCTTTGTATTCAAACTTGGCAAACGGGCAGACGGCCTATGTAATGGAAAGTGGTGACCATTGCGTTAGCACGTTTACAAAGCGAGGGGCGAACTAACGCGTTACCAGTCGTTAAGAGCAGATGAGATAGGAGATTGGAATAGGTGACATCTGCCCATAGGATATCGCCCAGCACACGCTGCAACTATGCCCGGTGTGGGCGGATCAACGCAGCTTGTTAGCGGACGCAATTGGGAATGACTTATCACTACCGGCTGTAGTCCGCAATATGGCTGATATTTGAGAATCATGTAAGGCGGTCCAAACCTTCTGCGAAGTGGTTCGCCAGAAGTGACAGCTTTCTCAACCTCGATCCGTCGTCGTAGAATAGGGCGCCGAAGGAGGAACTAGCACCAGTTCCTCCCGCCTTAACAATCGTAAAGGCCATGAACGATGGATGACACAGGAATATTATCGTTTAATGGTCCAGAGGTAGAGTTGTGTAGTGTTCCCGCACGCGCGTCCAATATTACGGTTACGATAGGAGGTGGGGGGGGGGGGGGGATAGATGCTCCTTTACGCAGGAGGGGCCGTTTGATCTAGCACCGCCATGATCGTTGGATGTATATTCTGGTTCCAGAAATCTTGACATACGGTGATGAGATGGAACACAGTGGTGGTTTTAGTTGGTAGGTTTGAGCGTGCCTTCGCGAGTCCAACACTACCCTACTGCTATCTCCCCTAGCGATGAGGTGTACATGAGGATTACACCTCGAAAAAAGGTGATTAGGATAGAGAAGATGGGCTAGGGGTGGGAGAAGTGAGCTATCAGTACTCCCACTCATCTTACGAAACACGAATAGTGCTCGGCCCCTTCGAGCTGTAATTAAGACAATGACCAAAGCAGTAAAAAAGAATAGGTCTGTAAATAACACTGCAACTGTATAGTGAGTATACGCAATCGCTAGCGTTGATAAAATTTGGTGTATAACAAAAATTGTCTTAAGTATAGCCTTAATTAAGTTTATGTACATATATAACAAGTATTAAAATAAAAATATTAGTAATTATAATGTAAAAATAAAGTAGATATATATATATATATATATATATATATATATATATACATATATATAGTAATAATAAATTAATAATAACGTATAAAATGGTAGAAAGTAAGTTTTATAAAAAGAAAAAAAAGAGGGATAATTAAAAAGCATCCCAACTCTTTCTCTGAAGTACAGTAGAAAAATAAAGATATAAAATATAAAACAAAAGAAAACTCCTCTATCTTCGAACTTGATAGAAAATGCGAAACAAATGATAATGATTCCAGATAGGCTCATTTTGTAAAAATTAGTATTTTTTTAAAGTAAACCAAATACATCATACTTTTTTGGTTACTTATCAATCAATTCTTATAATAAGACATATACTGTATTGATATCTTCGCGAGAAACATTATCTTGAGTTAGCAAGTGCTTGATAGATTAGATAGCGGGAGTTGGAGTTGAATATAGACAACTATGTGATCGTAACAAAAGACATTGTGAAGTATTACCCGGTTGATCTTTTGTTAAACACCAACGTACAAATGAGATCAGCTATACTGAACTGGATAAGTAATCGTAAAACTAGGCTTGATAAACTAAAATGACACACCTTACTTGCTTACTAATTTTGCCGTTAGTCGACATTTGCAAATGAGATTTTTTTTACCAATTCAAGTGAACATAACAGAGTTTCTTAAGAACCTTTAGGAATGAGTTTCCTAGTTGATGCTTTCCCACTACGATATGTTTTTGAAAATCGTCCTCCAAAAATTTGTTTATATTGAACTTTGTCAACACCTCTGTTGTTGCAAATTTCAATAAGCAACTGCTAATCACTTTCTATCTGGTAGACCGTTAACTTATTTGTTGACTTTCAGCATAAAGAAATTACTATCTTTGTTGATCTCGTGAAAGGCGTAATCAAAAAATACGCTGAAACACACAAGCAACGGCTACATCGCCATGTAAATGTTGAGACCATCCATCTCCTCTATAGTACAGACTTATTGAAAACACTCCAAATGACAAAACCATTTGACTTGCAAAACTCTCATAACCAGGTGTAGTGCTATGTGCTGACTTTAACAAAGGACAATGCACAAAGCGTCTTCCCCTTAACAGAGACAATTAAGATAGTGTTATTACATTCATCCTTCGTATAAATGATATCTAGTTATTTTAGGTTATACTTAAACTAGTCATTAGTATATTTTCTAGATTAGACTAATGTTAACGACGTATCTTTGATACATGTTTATAAACATAAATTGTAACAATTTTTTGTAAGTAATTTTTGTAACTTAATTTTTGTTACTGCTGAAGAGAATTTTGAGTGAATGAATAAAACTAAACATTCAACATTCGGTATTAAAACTAATACACTGTTAGCGACTTTAAGTGCTACAATAAGTCGAAGATAATAATAAATGAAGTAACGTATTTGTGTGTGTTAAAAATAAAATTGCACTTTATTTCAATTTCGAGATAATTGATCGTATTTGAAAAAAGTGACAACGGTGAAATACCTAAACACATACATACTATTAATTCTATATTCTGTAAAATACTAATATAATATATAACGTTTTATTGCATAGTTATATTATCAATTCCTTAATTATTATCATTCTCCTTTAAAACTGGCGATTCTTATCTTCACCATTATAAAAAACAAACAAGATGTATGTATGTCAATTAACCGGTTGCTTTTAGATCGTGTGACTCCGCAGTTTCCTTTATTGTCTTATTAATATCAGGTTAAGTATTCGTCGCCTCAAATAATATCCGGTAAATGAGTTTATTTATGTTAATAATATTTTTGTTTTTAAGTAATCGCGGATGACCAAGGAGAAATAGAAATAATTTAAATATTGGTTTATCTGTGTTACAAATAAACTGAGCCAACAGCATTATGGATTTTCTGGCAGAGAAAAGTTACAAGGATTTTTATTTGATTAATTTCCCACATGAAGGCTTTAAAGTAAAACCAACATAATATATATCTAAAAGTGGAAAAGATAATAGCCAAAACAAGGTTCATTCGTAGTCCCCTGCTAATTTTGTTTTTACCCTTTAATTATTATATATATAAATGAAAAACATTGGAAGTGTGTATGATTTTTGGGTAGCGTGCCCAATTTGTCTGATAAACTACCGAAATCAAGTGTATTAAATTAGATACTAGGCAATAAACATAGAAAAATAAAACAAAGTCTGAATAGATATTAACATTTCTGATGAGTAGAAGAGCAAAATATGTACTCAATTATTTAACTTACTCTAACCTGATGACTATTTGCAATCATTAATAAGAATGCTCGTTGATCTAGTAACCTTACTAACACGCTATTACATTTATTTAATAGAGTACTAAAATTAAACTTATGTTTTATAGTCTATCTAAATCGTTTACTTTAACAGAGTATTCAAGTTACATGAGCAGTCACATGCGATCGAAATGTTGTGCAACCATAGAAATGATATTTCAAATACAGGCACGTTTGCGACAGCGTTTGTTTCAATATGACCTACGTTAAATTCTATTGTTTCAAGTATTTATAAGGCTTTAGTATATTCTATGTATTGTACTGATTATAATATATAGTTATATTTATGTACATTTATTTGTTTATCATTAGTCTTTGCACGTGTGTTTAGTTTGTTGTTTCGAAAATTCTATTAATCAGGTAAATTAGAGACCCTTTAAGGTCATATATCAGGGTTACTATACATAAAGGTAAAATGTAACCCCTATGATCTCACTTTGATGTCTATGTACCCCAAAAAATCAGAAAAGAGAGAGATTTCAGGAATTAAGGCTAGTTAATTTGGAGATGTAACTGCACATGTAAGTCTCGTCTGTAAGCATAATATAGTGTATTTTTAATAATATCATTTTAATTATGAAATGAAGAAAATTTAATTTATAGCTTGAATAATACTCGTATGTTCAAGTGTTAGATCAAGTGAAAGGTTCTATTTAAACACTTAAAAAATATTTTGTATATATTTCAAGTTTTAATCTCAAATGTAAAAAAAAAACACTTCAAACACGGCCACTTGTTGTTTCCGGTCCTTCTTCTGTTCTTATAACCTCGATTAGTTATCTTATGCGAAATTTCGTATACATATATCATGTAAGCCATTTCATTTAACGAATCCCTTTCCATAAAAGAATTTTATCCAATTAACCTGGTATATAAAAGTGTAAAATGTTTAATGATTCTGTGGTCACTAGTGTTATTAATATTATCTAAGGTTTATACTGTTAACTGCTCTGTTTTCACATTTACATTTATTACCATTCATGAGTCATGTGTCTTCAAATCCGTTACTGGCGAAACCCAGAAACGTCATGGCGTGCTCGCGACGTAAGTGACAGCCCACTTATTTAATTAACAAACCAGTTTACGTTGTGCAATAAAATGTTATTTATTTTTAACATAAGAATTATGTTTAAGATTATTTTATTATTTACTCTGAAACGCCCCTTGTCGTTTGTTTTCGTCGAGTTTTTCAGGCGGATTAATAAATTGAATTACTAAAATTGCGTTTGACAATTGCCCTCTCTGCTTGCAAACTAATAGAGAAGTGTTTGTATGGAAGTTTTTAATTTTGCAAAAAAAGAACAGCATGACTTTCCTGCTGAAAATTAAATCTTGGTCTTAGTGTCTATATTTACACTAATTATAGATTAATTGAATCTGCACGACTAGGCTTATTTATTTTTTAGCAAACGGCCTTGATGGCTTACGGTGTTACAAATCACCTTTTCATTTAACCTCCGATTCGTGAATTAACTTTGTATATTGAATCGTGACTTAAAAATCGAGAGCGTGGCAAGTTTCACTTAAACTATATTTTTTTTCCATAGCGAATTACCATTCGACAATGGCGTTAAATTGTTTTTCTTTTTAGTGTTTATTATAATGTCTTATTTTAATCACAAATATTTGTTTGTACGTTACATAATATATTTATTTATATTTCTATTCGATTCTTTAAATTTGTTCCTTTGCTTATACTATAAGGAAACTAATACAAGAAAACTGAAATTATACCCATCACACTGTCCATGTCAGTTTTGGGCGTATTAGCGAGTTCCACACATAAGTATATATATATACAGATAGATCTTTATGGTTTAATGATAAGCAAATATTTAAACTCAAAAAAATAATATTACGAACTATTAACGCAGGTATTTTTCTCTCATTTCACGCTGAATATGCGAAGCGCAAGTGTTTCAGAAATGGCACGATGGTGTTATTAAATTTTTATACAACATTTTTATTTGCACGTGGAAATCAAAGCGTGCCGTTATTATAAGTATTTCGTGATAAGAAATTGAAAAACGTGATTAATTAAATACAATTTGTCCACTTGCACTTTTTATAGAATAAATATGTGGGCTAGTTGATATAGGTAGACAGTATCTATATACAGATACAGTATACTAAAGCAGGAAAGGAAAGAAAGGAGGACCAGTGTGGACCTTCGGCCTCCACACGTTCACTGAAGTATTAGAGGTATACTTTTTCTTTAAGAGGGAGGCTCATTGAGCCGTCACGGCTATCAAAAGTGTCTTCATTCTTTGAAGCCAAGACATACCGATGAAATGGAACATGACGTAGGAGCTTAATATTACGCTGTTGTATCGCCGAACTGTAGAATTCTACTAATTCAAAGATGTTTAACTGTTATTTCATTATTAAACAGATATTATTTTTTTTATGTATTTATATAATTTTGTATAGTTTTTAGGACTGAAATAAAACATACGTCTTAGCGTGATGATATAGCCTATATATATAGCCTTCCTCGAGAAATGGGCTTTCTAACACTAAAAGAATTTTTCAAATCAGACTCGTTTGTTCCTGAGATTAACGCGTTCAATCAAACTCTTCAGCTGTATATATTAGTATAAGATTCACTTCAGCTTATAAATTTGTGCGCCTCAATGGGATAAAATGATACTGCTTTTCGTGTTCTTGGTTAATATTAGATACCCTATATAAATGCTGTTACTATGATTTGTACACTCAAAGATTTGAAATGAATTGAAATGCGGTATTGATGCTTTTCTGCTTGTTTTGAGATCCTCCATTACTTTCCCGGGAAGTAAAACCGAGAACACGTCAAGCTATTTCTTATATTCAATCATTATTGTAGTTATGTGAGTCGGTTGGCAAAATAAGGAAAACTCAATAATTATTAACGTAGCATACAAAAGTGTGTTAAAGTGTAATAGAAACCATGTTTCACCTTTTGTAAGCGACCTAATAAAATTTTAGATATCCGGTATACGGTAACAAAATTACTTTGAGTCAACAAGTTATTTATCGCTAGGTTTTTCCAAGTTTTTTTTGTTTCAAGAAAACTATCTCATTTTCTAAGATAATAATATCTATTGTTCATCCCCGTTACTGAAAGTACCTACACGTGATCAAGTTTTATGATAGCTAATAGATTCATTCGGCTTTGCCTGCTTGCATAAATTTGAACAAAAGTATTCTGTGTACATGTTGAAAAGATTTCAAACAAAATTGCTTTCCGATTTATAATGACAAAATCTTAATGTATGTAAATTACATGTCACGTTGTTTGTCCGCGATGGACTCCTAAACTACTTAACCGATTTTAATCAAATTTGCACACCGTGTGTTGGATCCAACTTGAAAGATATACTTTTTATACCGTTGGAACTGGTAGGTGGCGCCGAGATCGGGTTCTAGAATCCTTCTAACCACTGGGAGTGATTTTGGTGATTTTGTTTTTGTGTCATGAAACAGTTTTTTAGGAATTTAGAATATGGCGATACGAAGTTCGCCGGGTCACTTAGTCTTATATATTAGTAGAACGATACATAACTTCATGAAAACTTAAATAATTAATAACGAATGTTTATCTTTAGAAAGCTGAAATAATCATATATTTATCAGTAAATGTGAAATATATCTCAAAAATTATAACACTTCAGAAAGTGATGTAGGTAGCACCTGGCTTACAATTGGCACTCATCGATATCTTTTGAAACTATACTGGTTTGATACACCTTAATGATCTTTTCTCATTAACAAGAGAACAAGCCGAAGTATAGAATTATTATCTAAACACCTATTCGCGCAATTGTAGGCAATCTGTGTGTTTTGCAAGTGGTCTTAGACTTTTGTCCGACAGAGTAGATAGATTTTAAAATATTGGCAAAATTGAAAATATTTTTTAAAATGTACGATTTACCTAAGATACATAACGTGCAATGCATGCTCACGTACTCCGTTTTACTACAACGCTTCAGTACCCACCCTATTATACAGTACTGACTTGATTGTCGGTCTGTTGGTATGGCTTTCAACTGCGCATATGGCACATAAAAATTAAAACCGAGTGGAACATTTAATAGATGCCGTCCAGCCATCCGTAACCCATTCACAATACAGCTATGAACAGTCAGTTTGAAAAAACTGTCACCTTGCATGTGCAGCTTTAAATGTTGGTGGATAAAACGAATTACCTCCAATAAAATAATCACGTAGGCTCAAGCCAAATATGTACGCACGATGAGCTCTTTTACTATTCGTTTGAAGAATCATTGGCTTTATTCAACGTGAATCGTTTGCAGAGGCGTGTATCGTGAGAGGCGGCCTTGTGCGCAGGCGCACTGACATTGGGCGCACCGATTTCGAATTATTGTTACCCACGTAGACCTTTGTACCCGCATTGGCTCATTAATCTCCGAATTTGGATGTAATAGTATAATACATCTTCAACGACCCACCAATCCTTGTAATTCGTAATTTAAAAGTATTTTTATAGGTGGCATGCTCCTGATTTTTATTGGATTTTAATTTATATTTTCAAAACGAAACGTTCCCAGTGTCAGATATTTTTGAGATATTATTGAGCTATGTGGTATATTATAAGCTGTTATTAATTTAAGTGTTTTTTAATGAAGCTCCTAATTATATATAAATTCTTCTTAAACTTTGTAATATAATTTAATTACATTTCATTACGTAGGATTTAATTTTTTGTGGTGTAACTAGAATATAGTCGTAAATGTTTTAAAAAGGAATCCATCTTTAGTTCTTCTTTATTGATGAAAATTAATTTTTATCGTGATTTGTGTACCTTAATTATCACTTGGCAGCGTTCGTTCTTAGCATATAATTTTAAAGACTCAAATGTTTTAATTAGTCTGTTAGAAATGGTAAATCTTTAGAGTAAAGAGCGGTTAAATACTATCACGCTGTTTAGTTAGATTTTATTTCATGCTTGTTATTTCTTCAACGCCTTCATATTCGTTATCTTGATAAGGTTCCGTATTTACTCACAGGTAGTCGATACCGATGCGATTAGGGAACCGTTGATTAAATGCTGCAGGGGAAATAATATGATTAACCGCCTTTATGATCGCACAGTCCACTTCTTTCTGGGTCAAGACAGTTCTAGTCGAGTTTACGGGCGTAAGTTGCTTTGCGTTAGATAGTTGTATGACTTCTGCCTACTTGTATCAAATTATTAGTTTCTATGACAACATTTGAACGTTTGTCGATAAAGTCACGTTATGTGGTACCTATTTTAGTGTTCCAGATTAATGCCACCAACCGCATACTGAGTGCTGCGGTTGTTTGCCATCTACGGTGCATTCGTCTCGAACGAACGACGACCTGGCTTTGATTTCTTCGATCTATAAAGTCTTATTTGTAATTGAATCACAAAATATTTTTCCATCCAAAAATAACAGTTATGACAATTCAGCGGTGCGGAACATGGCATGATCTAAGTACAGTATAAATCATGAATGAGCAGGAAGAAAAACCGATTCCAGTGGGAAATAAATTGGCAGTTAACATCAGTCACGTCGAGTTATGTTTGAACGTAAATAGAAAGTGTCAAATGGTTCGCATTCGTACACCGTACTGAATACTTGACGAGCCTCTGTACCTTCCTAATTATGTCTGGTCTGCTGCAATCTATATTACAAAGGCAGTAAGCATTGCGATGAGATCGTTCACCGTTTAGAATGCAGAGATTGGGAACGTCTAACGTTGCTCAGAATGGCACTATCTTTAAACGAACATTGTTTAAATGTTTACATTGTCCCTAGACGTGTGACTATTTTAACAGCGTCTATATTCGTCTGGAACCTGTTAGCAAACCAAAAACGATTCTAAATTATTATAGTTTTAATAGAGTTTGTTTCTCTAGCTGAGTACATGTGTAGTTATGGAAAACTATATAATAATAGTGTTTCAATATAGTATTTTATTTGATTTTCCAAGTTTACGTGTTTTGGCTCCGCTTATACTTACTAAAGTATAGCTTTATTTCCAGCTAAAAATATTGAATTTTTTGCCAGAAAACTATCTTTGTCTATAAATAATCTTAATCTTAATCTGTCACGATGTTTGTCCGCGATGGACTCCTAAACTACTCAACTGATTTTAATCAAATTTGCACACCGTGTGCAGTTTGATCCAACTTGAAAGATAGGATAGTTTTTATACCGTTGGAACCGGTAGGTAGCGCTGAGATCGGGTTCTATAATCCTCTTAACAACGGGGAGCGATTTTGTTTTTGTGTTTGAGTGGGTCCCCGGATGGTTTAAATCCACAATTGGAACCGGTAGGTGGCGCTGGGATCGGGTCATATTTTTTCAGAGCAAGATCACTTCTGCCGGGGCCGCTAGTAGATTATATAGAGTGATGTGAAAATTTATTCTACCCTAGACTTCGAAGTAACTCCCAGTTTTACAAATACTCGTGTACCTATTGTTGTGGATGAATTTACTTATTCAAACAAATAATTTTACAATACAGGTTGTTAGAATTATTTTTATTCAGTTCAGATGATAATGATAGAAATATTTGTAATGTTTGATAATGACTGATTGAGTGATGATATCAAACAACATATATATTTTAAAGCTATAAATGCGAGATAGTAACCATTTTGGAATTCAGGGTAAGGTCGGTAGAACCGCTTTCGTTGAACAATGTACATTTTCGAGGTATATTAAAAATTTATATGATTAAATTACAATACAAAGGATATTAAGTACCTTATATTATAATTTTGATTCTGATAAAATCCTCTTGACTCGTAAAAGTTAAATTTTAGGACAAAGGCCAAATACGTCCCGCATGGGTCTTTTAAAATGATCAAATCTTATCACCATATACAAAACTTACTGCAATTCGTGTACGATTGTAGTCTGACCGTTCATATGTACCGTTATAGGTGGCAGAAGTGTTTATATTATTTACAAGAAGTGGTTCGTATGAATAAATCCACCTAGTATATAATTGAGTTTTTGATTTATACATACATACATAACTTCACGCCAGGTCCCTTGCGTGGTAGGCACGAACAACAGAGCGCCATTCAGGCTTATTCTTACACACCTCAATTACTTCTTTGATGTATAAATAAAAATATTTTTACAACAAATATTTATTAGGTTATTTTATTAGTTAACGCCATTTTGTTGTAAAATCAGCACCAACAATAAATACGACCATATCTCTCCTAGGATACAAACAAGATACGGCTACACAAAATCAAACCGTACAATAAGGGTAAATACAATACCATTAAAAATGATCAATACATAGGTAAATGTTGTGGATAATACTAACAATATCAAAAGCATTCGTTGGACATTCGCAAGTCACGTTCCGTTGCACTTGACGGGGATATCGTTCATGCAGAACGGGCAGTCATTCTAATAGCTGGCTTTATGAGACTTACCGCTAGAGCACCCACAATACTTATTATGTCATCTTTCTGTCGAGATTGGTGTCGACTAATTAAGAAATTCGGATTTGCCGTTTGTTCCAATTTTAAGGACTGCTTCTTTTATTGGGTGAATCAAATGTATCAGCATTGTAACTTATACTTTGGTCTGAATTGAATTGTAAGCTTTCAAGAGGCCCAAAGACTACTATTGAATTCAATACTCATTGCGTCTCTAATATCGTTTAAAAAACGTAATCGTGACATGTTATTGTGAATTTAAAGTTTGTATCTTCTTACATTATTAATTTAACGTAGCTATTTCTATTGGTAGCAGAGCTAAAATGTATGTATCACGAGAAAAATATAGCTCCGATACTTAGATATACATTTCCATTTGTAGGTAATGAACACATTTTAATCGCCGAGTTTTTGTTTACTTATATAATGATAACAACGTATATACGACACTAAATACCAGTTTGTTTAGGTATGTAGATAGTATATATGCTTACTTCTTCATTACACATAGACACTTCTACTTTTGGTTAAAAACAATAATTTTTCTTTATTTTTAAGTATTCAACTATTTCATATAAATGCTGGTATCGTAATTTTTAGAAATGTCCCCGTGTACGAATGAATTGTCATAATGGAGAAACAAAACCAACACAGCGTTGATGACAATGAACTCGTGCCTGGTCTATGGCTGTCATTTGTAATTAATATCCCTTGTGTGTTGCAAGTGTACCATGAACACAGAATACAGTATGTCTATTTAATTATACAGTTTTACTGTATTTTGCTAGTAGATAATTATAGCACAGAACAGTATAGAAGTCGTGGTAGCGTAATGACTAGCGCACGCGTCTTAAACTCAAAGGGCGCGGGTTCGATCCTAGCCGAAACGCGTGCACCACTTAGGCAGTTTTCTGACCTAGTGTGCATATTGTTTATAATTGCCACGAGCTAACAACGGTGAAGGAAAACATCGTGATGCAACCTGCACACCGAGATAACCGATGTATCAAACCTACCAAGCCGCCTTGGATAAGCGTGGCAGGTATACTGCCCGCTCCCCCAATAATGGGAGGCCCGAGCCCAGCAGTGGGTACATTAATGAACTGTTATTATATTGTATATTGACAATTATAGTACATAGTTAATAAAAATTACTTCAATTATTTTTCCTTTTTACAGGTAATATGGGTTGACGTCATCATTTTAATGCACCACAGCTTGAATAATACGCAAGTATTGCACTCTCTTATAATTATATTGTATTTATCTCAATTTATGAGTAATTTTTGACCTTTAAAACTAAGTCGACGTACCGGCTCATGGTCAAAACGATTTATAATATTTACTCTCGCATGGGGAAGTATTAAGAGAATTATTAAACGCTAAGAAAATGTGGTATGGTAACGAAATTTATAATTCAGTAATGAATAAATTAGTCTGTATCTCAGATACATGCAATATCGTCGAATGTCACGTGACTAGGTAAACGTAATCCATTTTCGATAACATCGCATTGAGTGAGATAGTAGTCAACCACAAAACGTGAATTTAATGTAAAAATAAAATCGGTCAAATGCATGTCAGTTCACGGACAACGCAGGTTCCCGAAAAGGTAACGAGTGTCCACGATTTTTATGATACTAGAGAACTTTGAAAAAAATATTTAATAGAACATACCCCATACCTTTAAAACTGCTCAGTGGATCTAGTTTAAACCATGTTTCGTGGAAAGTAATATGTCATTATTATTCCTTTAATTTTACCTTTCATACCCTTTTCAATAGTTTCTAAATTTCTCCCATCCCTCAATAACATGTAAATTACACCTAATTTTTTTTCGTTATTTCTCTACACTTTCATGTAGGGCCCATATGGATTACATTTTTTTGCCTACCTAGAAGTCATTGAGAAACATTGATTACATATTTTCTTATGTAATTTTTCGCGATAATGAAGCGCTTTGCTAAAAATATGCCTAAAATCCATTGTCTGTCTCCCCATGAGAAACAGCGATAATAACTTACAAAATTTAAGAATTTCCGTTGATTGTTTAAAAGAAATGTTAAAGCTTGTTGTAGGCAAGTTACGGTGATACTTTACACATCGTGCTAAGAATAGAGAGAGACGCTTAATTTATATTCGCATCTCTTGCTTCCACCATTGCCTTAGTTCGTTCATACACGATTTTGAGTTAACCCTCTTCAATGTCACGTGCAGGACCAAGTCTCTTTCAAGTTTTTCTATTATTCACAAAGATAATGTCGGCAAGAAATGTGCGTTGTTTACAATACTTTAATAACTTTCCGCTTTTTATAAAGCGGAAACCTATTATTATTATTGCTTAAGATGATCTGCCATTTAATAATCGTGAAATTAGTAAATATTGTAAAATCGGTATTTATAATCTTTCTACACGGTAGTGTGGAGGAGATCGCCTGTGGTGAGCGCATCCATTTTACTTGATTGTATCTATGTGAAATAAAGTTATTAATAATTCATTCAAAGATAGATAGATATTATTGAATTTTGTCCGGAACCACGTTAATTAGGTACCTAAAATTGTAAATGTTATCTTCCATTGTATGTCAATAACTTACTCTATTTGTAGACTTATGGTTTTTTATTATAGTACCTTTATATAATATTTTCTTAGAGTATGGAAACTGTTAAGCGGGTGATATACAAGTGAGCAAGCACGCGTATCAACTCGCACGTCTATACACCTCTTTAGACACGATCAAAAGAAATAATCATTAACTTAGGCTGGTGTGCACCGACTTTTAACCAATGGTTAAAATAAAATAATCGCTAAAAATGTATGGAAAAACAGTGATTATTTTTGGTTAACCGTCGGTAAAAAGTCGGTGCACACCAGTCTTAGTATAACCTGCTCCATGGCTTCGATATACATCGAAATACCAAATTGAAAAGTTATAACCCAGATAAGACAATTTTTGACCATTCGAAACGGACAAATATTGAAATCTCAAATGTAAATGTTTACAATTTTTTTATCTTGTATCTGTCAACGAGGATCAAACACATCTAAAGCATGTAATCGCAATCAACATATCTACGAGAGCAACGAGATCAAATAACATTGGTGTAATAACAAAGGAAAGTTTTTCTTTTCTCTTCGAGTTTCAAGATCGTATCGGGCCATCCGACACTGAGGTGCGTAATTCAATTACCGCCCACTGATCATAAATGGGTTAGTGGCCCGGCTTCCTCACTACACGCACACAGTAGTAGACGTCATGTCATTACCACGTTGCTAAGTTACATCATTGTAATCCAGATCCATCATCGGGCTTGTATTATGTGATTTGTATTGTTCGTTTCAAATAACTGATCAACTTATCGGCTTTCGACTCGAGCGTTGGCGGCTAGAGGTGGGTAGCTATTGTAAAAGCCAGCTAATTGCGGCTTTTCCTAAAATAGTTACAGGTAAATTATCAACCTCTTCACGTTTACATTTATATCTTACACAGTACCTACGTATAATAAATAATTCCTCCCCTACCTTTAAAGTAGACCAATTTGAGTTGGCGGGAGAGGTCCGACAGTGTACGAATCGTGTAAAGGGAACAGAGCTAAGAACGTATAGCTAGCAACACTGTATTTTCTGCTTGTCAATAAAGTTCAATATAGATTATTTACATGTCGGAAACCGTCTGCACTTTTCTGCGCAATCGAAAACTGTCGATCAGACTTGCAAAACTATAATACATAATATCTGTAAGTATTTTTAAAACTGAAATATTTCTTTGCAATCTTTGGGCATTACAAACTCAGCCCAATCGTACCTATAGTTATAGTAAACACCTTGTAATACTGCACCTATAACATTTGAGCTTAAAAACGATTTTAACAACTAAAATCTTTCACACTTTAAGAATACAATAAATTTGTTATTTAAAAGTCTTCGAGCAAGATTTTACGCAACTTTTCCGTACTGATATTGCGGTTAATGGAGGCTATTTCTCTTTGTAATTGACAGAGTATTTCAATCTTTTGGAATGAACAAGAATAGGATGTGACCCGGCCGACTTTCGATCAATCATCTTAAGTGATATTTATTACTCTCAGAACTTTATAAGGGTCGTCATAGCCCCCTTGTTTGTTCATTTGCTATCCATTAGTTCAGTGCTGTATCAAACTTATGACTTATCTGCTTTTATTGTCAAAACACATTTCCGCAACGCATATTCATTTGCTTTTTCTACATTAACCACATGTGTTATACATTCATTAGATCCACAAAATAAGGGCATGACAGCTTTGTTAATGATGGAATTGTGGCCGGTAGACCGTAACAACACGTACACACCATGATCAAACAGCAGAAGTGTTAAAGAAAGATTAGGTAAAAAGCATCTTAAATGATCGTCCAGTAGATGAAGCGAAAGTTAATTGTCAGGTTCGTCGCAAGCAGAGGAGGTCCATCGTCTCTCTTTATTCATTAAACAGGCGTGATAATATGTATGTATGTAGATTCTACACAGTATAATGCAATTCACTCGGGGCGTCACTATCGATTTAACCTTAACAAAGATTGCTTTCGATGTATAACTTCGGAAAAGTCAACATCATTAAGTCATTAATACTATTAACATAAAATAAATAAATAATATGTTCTTATAGAAGCAACGGTTAAGCTTACTGAACGTAGTAGCAATAACAGCAACATACCTTAAAGAAGTAAACATGGCTCAGACAATCTTAACGAGCTTGAATGCTGTAGATCAAATTATGGCCCTGTTCTTAGATATAGGGTTTGTCTCGTTAAAGAAAGTGAGACACTCGTGCCGGATATCATAAATAAAGAATTTAGCAGACGTGAAAGTAGCGATTAATATTGTGCAACTATCATTTTCTATTTTCTACCGCGTTTACTATTACGTGTGCGTATCGAACGGTCGATGGTTATCGCCATGTGCAATAATACGCTTTGCGTGATGCGACACATTTGCCCAGCTCACACAGAATATGGAACATGCATTATTTGAATTCGATGCTACGATCTTCGGATGCCGCTCTCCATTCATACATGTGAACTTTCTAGTTTTTTCGCTGAAAACACGAGATCGTTTGCTGTGTCGTTATATTAATTAAGACAACTTTGTCTGCGTTTGCATGTTGTGATTCATTGTGTTTAGATTGAATTTCATCTGGTGTTTGTCTAAAACGAGTTTCTAAAGCCACTTATATGTTAAATAGTAGAAAATATACCTAATATTACAGAGCTTTCCAGGTGGTTTTACTTGTGTAAATTGGCACCCAGATGCAATGGAAACTGTCCCGCTTTCATACAAAAAAATATAAACATCCAAATGAACTATTTTTTCATGTCTTTAAATGTTTTTTTGTAAAGATTTATGTTGTTGAACATGTTTCTTTATGAACGAAAGATTTATTATCACAGGCCATGAAACTTCGCCGCGTAGGCTCCTAAGGGGTCAAGACTATAGATACGCGGCTATTCTCTGTTGACTGTGATATACATATATGGACCACAGAGCAGAGAATTCTACCACCCCCGCCGTGCGGCCCCTAATAGAGATTGCATAACAATATTTTCCATACAAACTGAATCTGCTAATGGTCTTTACCCACATATTGTCTTAGATCAGCCATCTGGTCCTTAGAGTGCTGCAGTGTTGATATTTTTGTCGATATTTTTTCATGACAAAAATTGGTTTAGGGTTTCATAGCTATAGCCTATTATAAGGTAATAAATGTGTATAATTATTAGATGTAAAATTCGATATTCAAGTTTATGGTAAACAATGAAGAATTTTCATAATTCACTCATTCAATATTTTATACAATTAGCGAAGTTATCACTTAATATATTTACGAAAAGGAAAAAGAATATATTTAAAAAAATATCTAAATTGTAAAATAATACAATGAAAGAAACTTCACTTATATACCTATAGGTAATTCTTTAAGACTGAGTAGAATACTGAACTTAGTCATCGAAGTCAATGGGTAGGTTCCCAGAAAGCTGGCTATGCTACATCGCTGGATCGCAATACTCTTACCAGCTTGTCCACGCAGGTCGCTTTTTATACCACATATTTGCCACGTGGCGCGTCCCCAGGGATTTACGAGACATTTCACGAGGACGTCTTATCATCGTCACGTGCACCGTTCGTCAAATTTATTATGTATTGTCGGCTTAATCTGAAAGATACATAATTTTTACAACATTGGCAAATAATTTATACTTTTCTATCCCCACGAATCAATTATCAATTAGGGGCGCAGCGACAGACGTGCGGCAATTTCCTTATGAATTCCTAATGAATTTAATTAGTTTAAAGTTACATATACCAAATAGGAAACATAAATTCATAACCTAATGTTATTTTGAAAATTATTAATCTGATATGATAATTAAACCTAATTAAATTACTTTCAACGTAATGGGGTATAATAATAATAATTATTATTTTTATAATTAATAAATAATTTAATATTATAATTACATAATGTAAGTACTTAAAAGTCCACTGAGACGATGAGTACTATATTTTATGAGTAATTAGTCCAGAAGGCTGGTAATGCTATACTTGTCCACGAGATACGACCACGACACGGGACCTGACCATCTGACAAGGCTTAAAGTTATCTCTCTCTCTCTCTCTCGTCTCATGAAACCATTAGTCGTCACAAACTGAACTAACTGTCGGTCGTATTAAGATACAGATAGAAGTGTACATCAACGAAATCACCAATGTTAGGTAGATACTTTATGTCTACAAGGCAGTGCCGTTACTTGTTCAATTGAGCTTCCACAAAATATTTTGCTAGCTAGGGCGGGAGCGACGATAAAAGAGAAGGAAACGACTTACAGGATAGGTCACCTCACCAGACACGCTACTAACGATGCGGGCGTCGCAGCGGCAAGCACGTCTTCCTCGTAATCATCTCTTCACGTTTTGCGGTTCCTTCGACGAGTGGTCCAGCTGAGTACGGCACAGCGGGTACCTTCCAGCACGGGGGTTAATATGAGCGGCTGTAAAATGCGACACAACACACAAAATGCGGCGAGATTTTCGCGAAGCAGCGGCGCCCACAGCGGTCGGACGTAGACAATGTTACATTACATAGTAAAAATGCGACGGAAGAAAAAAAAAGGAAACGAAGAGGCGGTGACCACATAGGTCGGCTTAACAGTTGTAAATCATCCACTTTAATCTAAAATATTCCACGTACATATTGTACTAGGGATGTGTACAATATGTACATGGAATATTTTAGATGCAAAATTTCAATTGCAACTAGTAACTTTTGAATTCACTACACAGTTTCCCATTGACCGATCGCGATGGCTTGTAGAGCATGCGAGTGCATTAACAATACGAGATATGCCTTTTAATTTAACTACAAAAGCTTACTGATGCATGTCCGACGAACATGTGTATCTTTGGAATATGTTCCCACGACTTATTAAGGACCTATTGTATTCTATGTTAACAATATACTGTATGTTAAAGCACGTGAAACTATTCGGAATCACTATGTCTGAATTTATATTGTTATAAGCTCTCGAACCTTTAATGGAGTAAATATTTTAGTGGCGGCAGTGTAAGGATAATTCGTATGTTGTACAAGGCAAATTAGTTGTCTTATAAAATCGATCCGAAATTTTTTGCGTTGTACCGCCACACTAGTTTAGATGCGAAATTTATCTGATCATTTTACGGAGACGCGCGATCATGCAATGCAACGATGATCGGATGAAACAAAATGATAAAGATGTGGACGTAGACTTATTTGTATATCTGTTTACAGAGTTCGCTAATTCCATAGGGAACGTCGCAAGCTTGAACGTTTTTATTCTGTGATCTCCTTATTCTTAAACCTGAGGGCCTAAAGCGCACGAACGACCGACAAGAGAAATTGACACGTGTCTAGATATAGTGGTAGTTATAATATATAGCACAAAGTTCCGCTCTGAATTCATGTGTTTGGGTGCCGTATTACAGAAGTATTGTTATACATAATGTCAGCGTATGCATAAACGCGTCAGTCAAGTGCAAATAAAATGCATGAGCCTTCGTAGGAGCGCCAGACCTTTCTTTTTACCGCATAAAATAGCATCGGTTTTTGCATTAATATTATTTTATAATACGGGTCTCTACAGAGTACTTTGTTAAATTATGAGCTCGTTCGCGATGCAGGAAATTTGAATATGTCATTAAGTATGGCGCTGACTATATCACAGACTTTTCGAGAAGCCAACCACAAATGCATACTTTCAATAACAACAATAATCTTGAAACGTGACGCAATGCCACATTGTGTTACACGATTTGCATATTGTTCTTACATTACAGGTATTATTTAATTACAGAAATATGTACGGTAATGTATATTGCTGTAAAATGATATTTGTTAATCGTTTTTTTTTTGAAGCACAAAAACAAAAGGATGCCAACGTGACGGACGTTACGGGTTTTGATTGCGGATGCGGCAAAAAACGCATTAAATGTCAAATGTTGTTTTTATACAAGTGTATTTGAATAATACCTAGTTTGATAATTATTATGTTGATGTTATTGTAATATTATACTGAATTCGAAATAATACATATTTACTTCTATAAAAATCACCGAAACGAATCGGGCCAAGGGAAGGTACATATATATTATCAAGCCTGTTTTCTATGGGCGTAGGCAGAGACGATGGATTTCCGCTTGCGCCGATCCTGCAAACACCTTTCTCTTGGTCTTCTTTCTTGAGATTACCTCTTCATACATGCACGTTTATTTGGGATACTTTTCACATGAACTTTCTTCATAATATTTTACATTTTATGTAGGTCGTGTTGTATCGGCAACAACGCTACCAGAGAGTGTGAATCACGGAAAAACTTTTTCTAGATTATTGTGCATAATATATTATATTACGCCTGGTTGGTAGAATAGCACCTTAAAAACCTTGCTCATCGAGATATTTCGAAGCAGCTAAATCAATATGTACCATAAGAGAAGGAATCTTTCACATTACTTTCTTTTGCAATATGTTCTATGAATTATTTTTATATATTGTTAATATGATTGTACCTTTGTATTTTTATTTATAAGCATGTGGACAACGTCGTTGGCTTGAATATTATCGCCTGATCTTATTGGAACTTTTTGTTTCGTATGTTATATTGTAGCTGTTTGTTATTCCTTTATTAAACAAATAAAGAGGGGCAATAGCGTAATTCCCTATCTAAAATGGGAGATCCGAGCTTAGCATTCTTTATGGGCTGCTACCTTTAAGTTTACTTATTCTATAAAATAATTGAATACGTTGCAGTTAGTCGTAACTTTACATGCCGCTCTAAAAATATAGAGGCTTAGAGCTTTTACTTATATATACCAAACCTTCTTTAAAAAACAAAACTTGAGTGCTTAACAAAAGAGCCCACAGCCAAGAATATACATAATTTAACGTGGAAAAATACGAATCTGTAGAATATTTGTTATATATAGTACCTTAACACATATAAGTACTTACTAATAAATTCAAGAACATCGAGATTTATGAAGTATTATTGAACCTTAACTTTAAGCTTCAATCTTCCACAATTAAATTTAAAACATTTTCTACCACAATTAAATTTTCAAATTCAATGTTATTCATTCAAAATAAATTCCACTACAGAACATATTTTCACGGTGGTGTAAATTAAAATTTACTTTAGTTAAATTTACGCGTAATATGTACTACATGATACACCGCTTCGCAATGTGTTATCGCTGTTTAATGAGAAGAAGCGGCAAGAAACTCCCCCAGCGACACGTTTATTTAATTATTTTTGTTCAATATTATCTATCTTTTAAATAAAACTAGAAGTATTTTATACAATTACTTATCGAAGAATTAAGAAATTTATAGCTAACATTGCACACTCAATGAGCCAGACATAATAACAGGGAAGAAAATATGACTATCGTCGTAATAATGACAATAATGGTTGAACTGGAATAGGTATTTGAGACATTGTATCAGAAAACCTGGGGAGGTGATGTTGCATTGCATGTTCTGACCTTGTATGCCTTTGAATAAATACCCACTTCGTCGAGAGCACTTCTGATTCTAAACCATAATTAAATATTAGCGCAAGCAGCGGCAACATTTGTTGCAATGATACTTTGTAATTCGTGTGTCGAACGTGTAATTTACGAACATAATATTTAGCCTAAATACAATAATATAACGATGGAATCGGTGATACTGATCCATACTTCAGTTTTATTACAAAAAGTAGTTTATAAGTTCTTTTCCGATTTTTTGTCGCACACATTCACACACGTGCTAGATTAGATATGCGGACACATGTTGCAATAAATCTACATATTTACAAAAAACAGGTGTTAAAATTACAACTTAATTAGTACACTGTTTGACTCCTTTTACTTGTACTTATGACTTCAAAAGTTGGTACATGTAAAACAATTAGATTATTGTTTATGTACCAACTTATGTCGACATTTGCGACATTTTTTAAGATGAAAATAAGTATTTCTGGCGCTTTAGACAAATAAAATTAGGCAGTGGTGAATTCACCTAAAGTCTAAGTAGGCAGGAGCTTAGGGCGCCAGGTTTTGGAGGAGGGGCAAATTTGAAGCCAATATTTTTACTGTCTTTCAGAAATTAAATCTCTTGATTAAATTAAAAGACTTAATAAGATAATTCTTATAAAGTCCACAAAACAATTCAATATGTAATATATCACCAGTTACATAAACTTTTCTACAATTCGCGTAGTCGCTTTTCGATACGGGAGAAACAAACCCATCGATTCCCTGCTTCACAATTTCATAGTTAAGAAAAAAGATTGTGTAATTAGACGATCGTGCACAAATCATAAAGTTACAATTTCATTGACATAAAATGTAGTCTATATGATTGTGAACTAATTGTATCTATTTGTAGAGGTCGGTAGGGGCGGCAAAATTAGAATAGCCTACAGGGTTATTAGGGTTAAATTAATAGAATAGAAAATATATGGGAATGTCATATCGTCAAGCTAAGTATTACGTCATTCCCATATATTTTCATTATATTCGTTTAGCGCTAATACCACATATCTACTGGTGATTTGACTGTCCGTTCCCTTTTTCAATAATTTGCAAAACTATATTTTACTTTTATAAACTCTTGAGTCACGTAATTCTTCAACCGTATCAGTGCTCTAATCGCCTTGAAATGTCAAATGATACTATTGATATTTGATAAAGGAGAACCGAACATATCGTGTAGCACATTCCGGTCTAGTTGTTTGAAATTATTCGTATCCGATATCTAACAAAATGAATACAAGCGCAAAATTTTATATCCGCGATTGGGTGTCGAACGAAACCAGTGTTAATTCACCTCTTTTTAAGGATGTCATAAATGTGAATAAAGATAAGTTTATTAAGTAGTTGTGACCCAGACACGTTTTTTTCGAACAAATTGTACCTTATGTCCTTTTAATAAAGCCGTATTACACATAAGGTTTTGGAAAATCTAATTAATTAAATTTCTATTTTATTCGTAACAGATTCTCGAATATCACGATGAGGTGATATTCGAGGTGCCTAATTAATTTCAAATCTAGAAACTTTGCTTCAGTTCCGTCATAGTTAAATTTATTGATTTTGCTCCGCAAATCTGTTTAATTACAACATTAACGGGTTGCCGTGGCAGTTTTATGGTTAACGCATTCGCGACCGGAACTTAAATGACTCAGATCCGAATCTAGACCGGAAAAGCATGCACCTCTTAGGCAATTTTTTAATGTACATATTGTTACAATTACCACGTGCTGATTGATGGTCAAGAAAAACATCGTGATGAAACTTGCACATTAGGGTGGCGCAAAACAACTAACTCTTTGAAGTGATAAGTTCTTATGCGAGGGTGAATCGCTTCGTTACGTAACGCGTTACGGTGCCAGTCTGTCTGGCTTCCCTTTTTCTCACGCACACAGCCACGGTAGGCGAGAGAGGAGGAGCCTTCTCTCAATCTAACCCACGCGGTATATACATAAAATTTAAGTAATAATCTATGCTTTGCTCAAGTTACACAATTTAAATATTCAACTTAGATTAGCCAAGTTATCACTTCTGTCGGGCGTCCCGAGACGCACACGTTTTTTTGTGTTTCGAGTGAAAAAATGTTAGTTTTTGACATTTTAAGAACTCCCTCAAAAGGACAGCTCAAAAAAAATATTAAGAGGTCGCTCCAAATTTTTTAAGATGTCAAAAATAGCGAAAAACTGATTTTGTTATTTTTTTTCTCGTTACGGTATAATTTTATAGACCAAACAATAGTACGTTTCTGAAAGTTTCAGTTCAAAATTAAAATTTTAAAAGGTCGCTCATATTTGTTTTTTAATTTACTTGTGCATTACTGCTCGTACCATTACCACATAGAATAAAAATTATGAGCGACCTTTGTTAAAATAATCCCAAAGTTACAATCAGTCTGAGTTTTCTGTTTAGATTGTTAATAATGTAATGGTATAATAATACGAAGCCTTTGAAGTTTGTGAGTATTGTACTCCCGTGGTCCCCGCAGTGACGTCACGTCATAGTGTGCGCGCGCGCGCCATGGACCATGAAGCCGCTTCCGTCGGCCATTTCCGCCTTCGCCGAAAAGTATGTGAAATGTATAATCGAATTTTCGTCTTTCGTAATATTCAAATTTACTAAAGATTTGAATCGACAACAGATTTATTCGTGTAGATAAGTAACAAAGTGTCCAATAATACATACATACATACATAACTTCACGCCAGGTCCCTTGCGGGGTAGGCACGAACAACAGAGTGCCATTACATCCAATAATGCAATATGTAATTATATAAGCAAGAGCTAATGTACATCCAAACCACTGTGGATAATTCCATTTTGCCTTTTTATTGAGTCTTCTCCCTTGCCATAAAATATGTGACTTTAAATTTGTGTGCGTAGATCATAGTTATAAAGGGTTTCATACAAACGTGACTCAGAAACCTCATGACGTAAATTCTAATCGTATATTGACCTAATTTTCAATGAGTTGCGGACATGGGATTTACTTTGTTGTTTGTTTAAGCACATGTTATTGCCCCACTTGCCTCGTCAAAATTGTTATTAATCAAAACAGCCGGTACAAAGAATCGTGTTCTAATGTAAAGTTCTGACAACATTTTATTAGGAATTAAGCGTAATCATTATTTATGGTAAACTTTTGACGTTCCAAATTCTTTTGAATTATTATGATATGTTGTTTATTGAATTGGGATTGTTAACTTTTTTTCAATCTAGCTATTCCAAAAACCATTTCGAGGAATAGTGTCCCTAATCATTTCTGTTTAGTTAACATTCCAAAAATGTACGATCTTCTTGTATTTTGTAAGAAATGTGTGTGACCTTTATTTGACCTTACTAAATCCAATCAGGTGGGCCGTCTGCCTGTTTGCCTGCTTCAGGTGTAAAGAAATTTCTAGCTGTATATTATTTGATTTCAGTTCTGTGACATGGATTTTTCCCTAAAGATCACTGCAAAATATTTAACGACAACTATATAAAATAATAATGGTTGAACACGAAAAATTATAAGCCTAGCGACAAAAACACTAAAATGATCACGATACGTAATGGGTAATGATAGTGACATTTAAAAAGTAGTAGCACAGATTACTATGATTAGTAAGTTTTATTATTTTTGTTTTCTAGGCAAAGAAATCAATGTAAACTTGTCCCTAATGACGTCATCGGAGAAATAATTTTAAACTCGAATTATAAAAAAACTAAGGCTTAAAATACAAAAATATTCAAATTAGTATCTTAAAATACCCTATTTTACGTAATAAAAATATAAAATCACGAGGGTATTTTTTTGTGAACAATCCCCATTGTGTAATTGAATTAACTACTGTAATCACTAGCATTAAAGAATTTTCGTTAAGATTATAAGGAATCTTAAAAGAAATACTGTTTAACGTAGTAATTAATCGCTTTATATATTAATTAAACAACGCAGTGTTAATATTCCTGGCCTTCAAATTAAACCTGGTTGGACTTTCTGATCCTGATATGAGTACTAAACTAAATCGATGACGCTTAAGATGCACAAAATGAATTCTGATGAATGAAGTTTGTCACTGTTTAAACAAAAATTGTCTGTCAAAGAAATATTTACGCCTATATTTATACCTCATGCCATGATATTATTGTAACACTGTTAACGTAACACACGAAATAATTAAATACAGATCGTTTACTTTAATCCGCTTCCTAAAAATTTGAAATATTATTTTTATAAATATTATTTGGTTAAAAAATACATTACAGAGACTACCCACTTCTGATTTTTCAAAACTTTTGCTAGTTAAACTCAGGAATTAAATGGCGTAAATTCATCATATTTGCGGGGTATAGATTATAACTCAGAAATTAAAGACTATGGGTACTAGTTTTTGACGTAATCAGCTCTTGATACACAGGAAGGCACTCCAGAAATGTGAATGTTCCATTTAACTTTCCATATCGAAATCCTAAAAATCGTATGGATTTGGTGGATATGAATTGCCCTTCTCTGTTTATAATTGTTGATAAAAAAATAAAAAATATTTGTATAATAAATATAGACGATAAATATGATTGAAACTATATAACAGCTACTTAATGAATTAATAGGAATCTTGCTTGTTTTGCGCAACATTAAAACTGGAAAAAAATTAATAAATATTTGATGTGATGTCAAAACATGGCATGCGGTCGGCCCTAGCGTGGTTTTGTTAGTGTTTCTAAACAATTAATAATTATGTTCTGAATTGTGGCAGACTCGCAGCCCGTACAACGTGTAACATATATTACCCGGGGCAAGTGTATCTTACCACACCGCGTCTCTTTAAATTCGAATCGGAACCCTCGTAAAAAACAAAAGAATTCTAAAAGAATTAGAATTTTGCAAATACCTATACTTACCTACTTATACAATTGACGTCCGGGAACGATGTATTTCTAGGTAAACAACAGCTAATTCATCTATCACTTGGTATGAATCATGGAAGTCTACCAAGTTATACTTTGTGGTGAGGCTTATACGCTTATTCCTAATAAATCGAGACCATTATAGAACCACAAGTAACTGGAGCGGTGTAAGGTGAAGTTTATGCAGTTGGGGTTGCCTGTGTCGATTCATTTTAGGAATTTCATTTAAAACTAGCTGTGTCTGAATTTTTATCTTCATAATTACCTCCTGAACCCTGTGAAAGATATCGGAATCATTACACCCGAATTTAAGATAAAAAGTATTGTTTTAATCTTTCAATTTTGTATTGAAAACTGTTGAGCCGATTTGTTGACCGGTGCGTGTAAAAGAAACTTATTATTACGGGTAACTTAAAATTAATATAACAGTGATTTCGGCATCCTGTAAATAATAATAATTTACATAGAATCATACACAAAATTATATATGTATTAGGTTATATAAAAGCTTGTCGCCACAGCTCAGCTTTGGAATTTCAAAATCTAGCATCTGACATTGCTTTTTAAATTAATGTGTAATAAAGCCATACAATCGTACATAATTATGTATGTTTACCACCGTCACCACTCCTAATCAGTATATTTGTATTATATGTTTTAAAAAGTTTTTAAATACCTATGAATTTTGTTGTATGAAATATAATAAGACTATAAAGACGGGGATTTTTCTAAAGAAATATTTTTAAAATAACTTAAGCTTTGCACATGGTAACCCTACCTTGTAGTGCATCACTTACTCGACTGCGGTTCATGTGACATATTGGCCACATGATATGTACCGTATTATCAGATTTCTAGCTGCATTCTAATTAGTGCATGGAGAGTTTATTTGCTTGCAGTGAACCATTATGTCTAGCACTGCTTAAATAGAAAGTGAGCAATTGAGTAATGTTAAAATTATATCATTTAAATAAAATGATTACATTACTAACAACCTTAGATCACATACGCTCGTAAACTATACCTATACTAACAACTACCAATAAATTTTACTTCACGATGGGAAAAGTTCTATCTATCAGGCTAGTTCTCAAAGTTAAAGCGCAAGTCATCTTATTCCTGTTCAGCAGACTACTAAAATGTTGTCAGTCCTAATTTTTATTTCATATTGCCTTACAAAAAGCCATTTTTCACGATACGATAATGACAGGCGGTGCCGATGTGAATTTTGTATTGTCATAGCCAGATAACATCGTGGTAATAGGTATATGTACATCGCAATAATATCCGCTGTACAAAATGTAGCATGTTAAATACAAAAGTCTGAACAATAGTAACCTAATATATTCACTACAGCAACCTTTCTTATGTTACTTGATAATAACAACATTTCAAGTTCATATTATATTACATTCTGATAAATCTATTACCAACGGACGATTTACATCGAACGAGGCGTCACGTGAGGCAGATTTTACGATCGATTAAAGTGTCTTTACAATGTGATACAATACAATAACTGGTACCTATAATATTTTTCTGCGATCTTCGACGAGTTATTAAAATATTACTTCAAACTTTGCAAAACTTTATCCGGTATAGAGGTATAATAACAAAGTTGGGAAAGAATTGGAACTTTCTTGCTTGTTAATGTTATTTATTGGTCCCAATAATTTTGTAGGTTAAGCCTGGTGTTCGTTCCGCCAAACGACTTTGCTACTTCAATAAATAAATTTGCATTCATTCCATACGAACTCGTTTCTGCTTGACACTGTTTTAATCGTGGTATCTATTTTTTGTATTTTAATTGATATTTACTTAAGAAGTTAAGTTTTTTATAGAGTCCATCTTTGAACTCGATTTCAGATTGTTTACATTTTTTTCTTTGACGTCATATAACGTAAACGCAGTGGCTCCGATTTCTAAGTAATTCAAATCCAAATTCTAAACATAGTATTTTTTAAAATGTGAAAATAAAAAGACCTGTGGTTTCAAGAAAATTTATTTTTCGTAAAAAAAATACTATTTTTTGATTCATAATTAAACAGTTTTTTATCCAAATATCTTAAAGACAACAAACTTTTGTATCGTTACGAAAACAGTTTTGAGGTATTAAGTTATCAAAGTATAAAAGTTGTATAAGCGTTGTTTGTTCAATTTATGTCTTCAAAGTTATAGTGACTTAAAGTGTGTTCTTGATGGGAACAAATACGATGTGAATTTAGGTTGCGAACAAGTCAGCTTATATAGAGAGCGTAATTAAGGAAGCAAAAACACTAAGAATATAATTTAAAGTGTTGCTCAATAAACCGATAGTGATCGTTCCCAGTAGTGCATAGTTTTCTGTGAAGCATAGGCGTTACATGAACGAAACGCATCCAGATGCACTTAACGTAGATAAGACCAATTGAAATTAATTGATGGGTGCTTGCTGGTGAATGACTCGTAAGTGCCTTCAATAAAGTGGCGCTCAACATGTATGATTCATAAGAAATTGTCTCCATGTACGATCGTCGGCAACGATGAAGAAACTGGTAGTAGTAGTGCATTCCAGACCAGAAGCTACATGCATTTTGTGCTCATCTCGACTAAAAATATTAGATCTTCCGTGTTATATACGCAGTACTATTTACATACAATAATTATGATGGTTGATCAGTTAGCTGGTGAAAGTGTAACTAACAAAAAATATTGCATATATATGATTAACAATTCTAAGATTTATGATAATTAATATAATTTGTTGTAAATATAAGAAGTAAAGAAAACTTAGCAGGTATTTAGATTTGAGCCAGACTTTTTGGTAAGGATTCAAGTAGGATAAATCCTACAGAAAAAAAGTGGTCTTACTCAAAAAATAATTGAATAAAAACAAGAGAAGTGACAAAAACATTCTACCGCCCACCAAGAATCGTAAGACGGAACAGTGGGTTTAAACATTTATTAGGAGACACCAAAAATACGCTTTCGGTAATCTTAAGTGGGTCAAGAGTGACACTTATGCTGCGTCAAACTTTGCCACATGGCCCGAGGACTAGAGAGTTAAGTATACTTAAGAGCATATGAGTGTAGGCGCAAACAATACAAATGAATCATCAATAGCCTGTGAATGAAAAGTCTAAGACAGCGGGTCGGTGCTCTCTGAACCAAAATAGACGCTCCGTTGTTTAAACTCGTAACACATTAAATATTTCAACAGTAGCGTATCAGGTAGTGAAACATATTGACGACATCACTATGGTAAAATATTTTTAGATTATTCTCGTTCTAGCATTAGTTTATTGGTCCTGGATTAATATGAATTAATTTAACAATTTCCAATAAAAGTTTTTTTTATTCAAATACAAATTACTACTGACTCAGCATAGTTTGTAGTTTCTATCTCAAAGGATATTTAATGTAAAATAAATAATATAAATTATTTTTTTCTAAATATATCGATAGTTCTTTTTTTAAATTGAATGCTTTGAATATTGTTCTTCTGTTTAAATCATAATTATTTTTAAAGTATTTAATAAAAAAAAATTACGTTAGCTTAGTTTTCATATTAATTTTGTAAGGTTTCATTACATATGTATAACTTAGTTTTATTTTTATTATGTGATTATATTTATCTGTAAGTTTGTCAATAAATATCGTATTTAGTGCAACTTTAATTAATAATTTACAAATCTTATCTTGATATTGTGAATGTTCCTGATACAAAAATCTCTGCTGTAATATATGTATATATATCAGCCATGAAATTATAACATTTGTTAATGAATCGTTACCTTCATAACTTATTACACTACTACTTAGTACATACAAATTTAAGTAAGAAAAAATCTAATATTTGAATGTAATGTATATAATGAGCATTGGACCAATGCAACGAGTTATGAACATATGGTTACTAAATTAGTAACAGTCTTTTACGTCCCTACTCCGGTGGCAAGTCCGAAAATAGTCATGGAAGTAAACTATCATATCTCATTTAGTTTAATGTGAACAGGAGATATTTGAGGAAGGATTCATTTAAAGACATAATGAGTCGTTTAAAGATTACTTAATGAATGAACGTGACACTGATGTAGTAACTTCATTCGAGATTTGTATATTTGTATACTTCTAACTCGTAAAGTAGCCACTTATACAAATACATATTTAATTAATACTGGTTTTAGAAATCAATTCAACGATATAAAACTTTCTATGACAAAGCTTGTTAAATATGAAAGTTAATTCTATTGCTATTAGACTAGTGTTTGATTACAAATAGTACGAATCATTTATTGGAGATAAACTTAACGAGATGTAAAGAGAACCGATAATTTTTATAGTGCTCTCTGTAATAATAAGAACAAAAAAACCTGATTAATCGATACATTTTCTCCATAGTCTTTTTTTTATTCCATAAAAGTAAAAGATTTCCTAATATTTATTTTTCCGTTTCTATCAATCAAGACTAGCCAATAAACATTTACAATCACCACCATTAAAACATTCACGTGTAAACAAGGAAACGTAGCGGTGTGGCATGGCTAAATTGGGTCGAACTTTATAGCGTTTTCCATATTTCTTTTTCACAGCCGCAGTCATTCGTAAAATAATACGATTAAAAGATAGCAATAGCAGTTTTAGTTCCTCTACTGCCTTACATAAAATAACGTTGACCATTTCACACAATTTAGTTGTTCATAAGTATTTATTTGTGCGATGAAAAAACCTTATAAATAATGTTCCTCTATATCAAAGGAAACAAATTATTATTTTTAGACTACTTAAAACGGTCGGTCCGAAGTAAAACGTCAAAAATTACATTTCAATCAACAAATTAATAAACCGAAAACATTCTGCTGTTATTACAAAAATAATTACAATTTAAATAATCTAATACCCTGTTTTTATTACAGCACAATTACATAATATAATCTCACAAGTCAGGATTTTTAATAGTGTTGAAAGTCTGAATACATTACGCCATATTTCTAGGAAGCCAGAGATTATATATTACAGTGACACAAAGAATAATCGATTGTTCTGTGAGTGGGACACTTTCACTGCCAAAGCCCTGACTCACGAGTCTTAATTCAAAATCCCATATAATCCAGTTCGATATCGACACCGCGGATAATATCGGGCGTGGACGCATTAAGGTCGGCTGTCCAATAACTGAGTATACCGAAACTATGTATTCAACAAAAGTTTACCTGTACAAGCCTACGTAATGAAACAAAATACAATTCATATTTTTTTATTGCACACAAGAAAGCAGTATATGTCAGAATTAACAAGCTGTATTATATTATATACATCAGAATCAACAACATTCAGTAGTCTCGTCGCTAATATCGATTTCTTCCAGACAACCTCCTGGAAATAGTTTTTATGTAGTACCCGATTTTGTACAAAAATTACTATTGCATAGTCATTTGTTGCTAACTAAAAGCAGCTATAAAGTTTAAGGCGAGCTATATAAACACCTTATACGTTTACACATACACACCAATAGGCACCTGCTATTTAAATTTTCTTCGAAATTAGCTTTTGAAGGAAAATAGAGAATTTAGGCTCGACTATAAAATATTACAATACATTAAGTTAACAATAACACACATGGAAATAAAATACCAGTATTGTAAAGGTAGGTGTAGCAGGATTGGTAAGTGAAGATGCAGGCTTTTTTACCATAAGATCCAAGCAAACATACATAAATATAACAAAACAGTTTGCACTCCACAATTACCGTGTAAAACCAGTAAACGTAAATTTACGAACCAATTTTTTATTAACTTATCAAAACAAAACCACTACTATTGTTATTACCCCTTAATAGTATAGCATCGACTTCAGTAGACACCAAGCTTAAAACTCACATTTCATATGCAAGATACATTTCGTAAAGGTTACAAATGAATTACTCATTGTTGCTGGCACTTTCTATTTGGCTCGTTTGATTAACGAGGTCTGAAATTATTCGCTCGACTCCTATCCAAATATTTCGACCAATCGAAGTCGACGCGTTAAATCCATGAGTGCTTGAAAAATCATACAGTATGCTCAGTCGTCATTATTTTTAATGTATATTGTTAATATATTTTTATACTTTTTTATATCTTGTTTGTCTGGCATATTAAAAATGATAGTTATTAGACAAATAAATTAGTGAAATCTATGAAACAACCTTGTACACAACGAGGCTATAACTTTGTTATTTTAATTCATGAATGATCAAATTTCGATGTTGACTAATGAAATAATTTCAATGCTGAAAATAAACGAAGAATACCTACGCAAACATTTATTCATAGCCTTGTTCAAGTTTGCATAATGTTATTAAGAGAATGAAATAAAAACAGTGAAACGTTTTTTGGATTAAAAACAATTTTAGATAAATTCGAATTTAAATAATACTGTGTAAAAGCTTATTTTTTTTGTTCATTGAGTTCGATATCAAAAACGGCAGCCTTATTAATTATAAGTCGTCAGTGACATCACAACTAAACCTGAGAAAAATATCATTGAAGAGATTTAATCTATACTATTTAAGCTTTACTGAAGAGTTTGTTTGAACGCGCTAATCTCAGGAACCGCTGATTCGATTTGAAAAAAATTTTCAGTGTTGGATAGTATATTTATCGAGGAAGACTATAGGCTAAATATCACCATGCTAAGACCAATAAGAGCGGAGCACCAATGCAGAATGTTTCAAAATCGGGGGGTTTGAAAACAAATTCCACGCGGACAACGTCGCGGGCACAGGTAGTATTATTATAATAACCATTGTCGTTGTCTTTTAAAATAAGTGAAATAAATATTAGCTTGAAAGGTTTCTTTAAAACGAGAATTTAAGAAAAAATGAATTTCTTTTGAGTAATTGGTTTTTTTTGTTTAAGAATGGTTCATGGTATAACCTAAACGTTTTCCATACATAAATTACTTTGAACGTCAGAATATCTCTGTTCCGTTTGCTAGTATAATAATAATAAGATCTTAAGTTTTTCCATTATGATTACAAACTACTGTCCGTTTGTGCGACTACCTATTATTTATACTTCCTCAATAATAGGTTATTCTTTATCTAATTTCCTTTATTTTCCAGTTTTATCTACCAGGCTACATGAAATGAGATCTTATTTAAATAGCGATTGTCTTCAAACTTATCCTTCACGTGATTGTAATGCAAATGAAAGTCATTAGTACCATATTAGCGTATTTCTTTGTCGTTTTTTGGTTTGCTCGTTCGTCTTCATAAATTTCACGTAAGTGTCACTGAACTAAAGCTTCAGGAGTGTGAGTACCACTTGTCCTTCTATCCCTTTGTTATTAGAAATATGGAGTTCCTCGATATATTTTATTAATCCGGTATACCAGTGACATTCTTTACTTTGTCCTTTCTTTTGAGATTATAATTAATGTGATCATGGTAGGTATATAATTCTTAATATATAACTAATATTATATTCAACGTTAGTTGTAGGAGTCTATGTATAAATTTCTAAGATATATGAATAATAACTGAATTGATAATTTGTTATTTCCAAGAATTATTGTATCTTGTTACTCAATCGGTAAAAGTTGGCAATGTACAAATTTTGTAATTTAGTTTTGTATATTTTATAATATTTTTTAACATTTCGAGACTGGTGTATATCTTATGTAGGTACCATTTGAAAAATTAAAACGTGTGTAAAAAATTAACGCGTGTTTACTTCTGAACTTACATACAAACAATTTCTACTACTTAATTCTCTATCGGAATCCAGTTTTCAGGAAGATTTAAGCGAAAAATCAGTAAAACAGTATCGTTGTGTTACTAGGTGGTTGTATAATTTAGATGGATTATTATTATCCAGTCGACATGCGTTGGTCGTAAACCGAATCCTAATATAATTCTTAAATGTCGATTCTGGACCGAGCAGTGTACTACATCTTAAAGCGAGCATCAGATTCTTCATGTTGAAAGACAATTAAATTCGAGTAATAAATATTAAATAACATGGAAATATTCTTCTTCCATGGAAGCAACCAAACTGTACAAATTTACTGATTTCCCCATCTAGTACAACTTTAATTTGAGCAATCGCAACGTATTTAAATACAAGCAAATGCTGAGTCACCAATGTTAAGACTGCCGGATATGAGCAACGAAACCCAAATGCGCAAGAGACCTCGAAATTATGAATATTTTAACCGACTTTATCGTGTCGTGTACTCAGTACATTTATTATGAATTGTGTTCAATAAATATACCTATAGTTATAACACTAGGTGTGTCCAACTTGACAACGTGCTGAAGTGAGGGAGATGAAAGACAAGCTACTGCATTTTCGACAGAGATTCTCAGAGCATAAAAAGTAGTGAGCTTAATATTGATCACGTGTCTTCTAAAGAAAGTTTCTCGATGTCTATATTAAGGAATAGAAATAATAAAGGTTTAATACCACCTACACATACATGGTGTAATTATAATTAAATATCGACTATTTATTTTAGTTAAACTTAAATTACTTATCCATATTTTAGATTACTTTGTAATATTAATATATATGCAGTACCCTTAAGATGCATCAGTTAAAAAAGAAACTACAATATGCCCGTGACTTCGGCCACGCTTGACTCGAAATTCCTGCAGGATTCCCGGAACACAAAGTATCGCAACATTTGAGTAATAATGTAAGTTATCGTTTTAGTGAAAACTATGTCAGCGTAAGCTAATTTTTATGCACTCGAACAACTACAAACCGCTCCCTGGATTAAAATAGCACACATCGTATTACATAACATTTGCTATCGATTAGTGTAAAAATCACACTGGATTTAGATTTTTTTAATCTGGCCATTTTAAATGATTCCCAGAAAAATTCCGGAGACAATCCCAGGATAAAAAGTAGCGCAGATTTCAAGTCTAAAACTTTGCCGTCGCACAGCGAAAACTGCATCTAAATCGAATACTTTATTCTAGTTGTTTTTTTTTAAATTAGCTCCAATGTATAGAAACGGCATGTTTAGAATTTTATAATAGATTAAACAAACAATCCAGAAACATATCAACTGGAACGTTTCTTAAATTCGGATAGTAAAATACAGTACACAAGACAGCGAACAAGCAATATTTGCTTTTGAAGCAACTTCTCCCAACATTTGTGGAAGCGACAACATCTTATAGAAAAACCAAGACACTGGCTTCCTGAGTTGACGTATGACGACCGATATACATAATTATGTGTAATATATAATGGTTTAAATAAAATTATTTCGTCGTATTTCATTTTATAATTCTTCTATTACTTTTATACAATTCAGTAGAGGCCTTATAATAATATCAGTCAATATACCTCCACTGCTGGGAACATCCTCCCAGATGTTTTAGGAGAAAGAACAGCTTACCAAACACACTAGTCCAA
This sequence comes from Dendrolimus punctatus, assembly GCA_012273795.1. Classification (NCBI taxonomy): domain Eukaryota; kingdom Metazoa; phylum Arthropoda; class Insecta; order Lepidoptera; family Lasiocampidae; genus Dendrolimus; species Dendrolimus punctatus. The sequence goes on from CM022538.1 coordinate 15,625,773, forward strand.
GCTGGAGTAGCAAGTTACATACATTCATATTCTCGATGTGCATGTATCATCATTGGGTTAACCGTTAGTACATAGGTACATTATTGAACAATATTTATATTAAATCAGAAATTTAAAATTGTCAATTCATTAATCTTCTAATGACTCAGATACAGTCTGAGGCATATAGTTTAAAGTTTTAAAAGTGCCTATAAATTTAACGTCTGTACAGTCATGAGCTTGTCCAAATACTCGTAGCAGTTACAGTAAAGTTTAAATAAAAATGCTGTTGCATTTATCATTCGATGACTGACAACAAATGTATTTGATTGTCACCTGATGCGTGCTTGTAACAGTAGCTACCAGATTATGCAGTTGCCTCAATGAATAATCAATTATATTATCGTTACCAAATGCTCTAATTCATTAACTATGATTTGTTTCCTTTCTGTGATAAAAAATAATTACAGATTTCTTGACTAACTTATGTTATGATCATTATCGAAATCAATGCTGTGGTTTTGTTAAAAATTACACAATTCTCTTTATGTCATAACGTTTAAGTAATGCCCAAAAATATGTTTAGATAATGTAAATTTGTAAATATTTATATTAAGTCCATAACGGGATTATTGTTATTATGTTTATAAACATCTTCAATGACAGTTCTTCTGTGGTTTGTCATTAGAACTTCTTGCATAACTGGTTTAATAACCGATTCAGTATCGAATAACGGACTACCCTATCATTTAATTTGCATAGTAAGTTGCTGGTTGCGAGGCTAAGTAATCAATTCAAAACAATGTAATTGCCGGCCTATACTCACCGTTAGTAACCATTAATAACCTTTTGTATAATTTCCTAGATATGTTCTACGTTATGTCGGGCCATTGTTGACGAATGTTGGCGATACACTCGATTAATTATCCCCAATTTCATCTTGTACCTATTGTATGTATAACTATAGGTTACATTTGTAATATTGTAGATATGATAATTTAAATAGACGTTTATAATAGATCTCGTCTTCAGCCAATCGCAGTCCACTGCTAGACTGCCGTCGTCGGTCTATCGGGTTGGGGTTCGTCCGATACTACGTTTACCGAGACGCGGTCTCCACTCCAAGGCTCGCCTGCTCCATCGGTCATCGGTCCTACCGCAGACGTGATCGACTCACTGCCAGTTCAACTTGCTTATTTTGCGGGCTATATCGGTTACCTTGGTTCTCTAACGGATATCCTCATTTCTAATTCTATCCATAAGAGAAACACTCAACATAGCTCGTTGAGAGACTTGGAACTTGTGGACCAATCCTGCCGTCATGATCCACGTCTCGGACCGGTAGGTCAGGACGATATAATAGATTTATGTCCTTATAATAACTACGCTTTGTGTATTTCCGTTTTATTCAATTGGTACTAATTCGGCTGACACAACCCGCAATCCATAGGTCTCCTTGAAATCGCTTAGGTGGGTGCAACGATTGTTTGCCCACGCGCTGACTTTAAAACAATGAAACGTGAATAGAGTCTAAACGCTTGCTTTGTTTGTATGGAGACCATCCTACGTGTCAATTCTACTAATTTAGCGTTGGTATAAAAACATGTTTGTTTTTGGTATTATGGATAGAGGATGTTAAATCTATTTGCATATTACATTTTCTTTCATATTAATTTACTGATTTATGGTCTCGATTTGTTTTATGTTTCTTAATTTTAATAATAGTTCCAATTTCATTATAAAAATTAACATCTTGTGTGTGTTGTCTATTCTATTATAAATTTACCATATTCATACAATAAAGTGGTCATTAGTTTCTTTTATACAAGTTACTCCCAAAATCTTTCAGTTTGATTAGAAAAAACTTTTTGCGTAAAACAGTAAGTTTTTATTGAGGGTTATAGGCTTTAAAACATCCGGCTACGACTCAAAAGAGCTGAAGAAGATTTATAACTTCATTTTTGTCTGTGGCACGCTTCTACCTTTGCAAAAGAATCAATTTATTTTAGTGTGAACAATGTATTTAGATAAGGTTGGCTAATATTAGTATTGTAATTTAGAAATAAATAAAAAAGTATATTAACGTAGTTTCAAGATAGACGCGCCATCTACGTATTGTCACTTGTCTTGATATCCTAACTATAATATTGTATGTGTGGATGTGTGTTTGTGACGTCATCACACTAGCTAGGCAACAGATAGTCACGAAACTGCGTATACGTTATCAGGGTAAGTATATATAGGACAGGCTACCTTTCATCCAGTGAAAAGTTATTTTTCTCGACATATAGAGAGAGACGTATGTGGCTGAAAAGATGACACTCTAACTGCATTTTATTGACGCCACCGCTGCAATTCATTTACAAATACATTATTAAGATACAGGATTAGTTCCACCTTTGCTTCGCTAGATGGCTTTACGGGTATTTATCGTTAGGTATAATCCTCGGCACGATTCTTGGGCGGTCATTTTTTTCCTTCGAGCAGTGAAATTTTGGATGCTTTTCGAAGTATAAGGTATTGTCTCCTTCGAATAAAGAGATAAAAGAATAATATTGTCGCTATGTCGATAAATCTTATTATAATAACTACAATGAATGCGCAAAGCGGTCCCTACTGTTCTGCCGAACGCTCAAGATTTGTGCCAGGAACTATACTTTCTAAAAAAAAATATATTCGACATATCTAAATATTATAACATGCCCACTTCATGATGTACTTATCTTTTTTCAACACGTACGAAGCTGCAGGCAAAAGCTAGTACCTCATTAAAGGTGAACGAAATTTCGAACAGAATCTAGTTGTTGGTATCATAAAATTAACGAGTTAAACAAGCTCCTAATAATGAATGTTACATGAGATCAAGTAATAGGCACCAAATCTAACAGTTTATTACGATGGACAAAGTAATTAAGCAAACACAATGATAATGCCTAACATGATTATATCAGTCTTAAAATTCACCTCTCGTTCACACACGTGCAGTATCTCACGCGTGTAACATTGTTTTTACATTTTTAAGAATGCAGCGTTGCGAAATCTCTCCAGGTATTGTGTTTGCCAATTGCATTGTTCTTGATAAAACACCTTTGACACTACACAAAAGTTGTTCAAATAGACTGTTTCGAAAGAATAATATAGACGCGAATTGTTCTGCCGCCAACTTTAGAACATAATTTGTGTTATTATAAGTTCAATACTTAATTTAAGCCTCCATTGTGTGTGAAAATTTAAAGCCATTTTATAGGTATCAGACTATAAGAAATAAAAATAGCAGTTAGCTGAATCAAATAAAATTTTAGTGAACGTCATTTTCAGTCCTAATGTATATAGCCATAAATAGGAGTATCAGATAAAAAGGAGGGTCACAGACTGTTTAAAACATAGGAATCGTATGGGGTTATGCATGCAATACTTAATATTTTGTTAAGTAAAATTGATAATTAATTCATTTATTTTTATTTTTTTTAAACCTTAATTGTAAAATTCCAAACGGCCTAGAACTGCCCCTCTCTTAAATCCCGAGAAAAATCTATGTAGTTGATAAGAATTGCCCGAAAAATCCGAAAAAACGGTATTCTTAGGAATACAACACCGCTTCGCTAAATGTCAGGGACTAATACAAAAAGCCTACTCCTTTTGCTGACATAAAAGTAACATTTTACACCCATGTCTGCTTCAGTCGTTCTTTCATATATAAAACATAAAATAACTAATATTTGTTTTACTAGTTCAAAGAAACGCGTGTGTTGACAGTTGTTCAATTTCAAAACCTAGCAATTACAAGTAAAATCAATGTTTTGATTTTTTACTGGACATTTGTCAAAGCACTGTATCTATCACTCCCAATAATGTAATCTAAATAATTTTGAAATGCCCGCCCTGACATTAAAGTTCGTAACATTTTTTTTGCTCTGTTGTAAAATATCTTGCAAACCATTTGCTAGGTTTCGATTTTTATACGCGAGTAGTTTGTTGAAATAATCACGTATCGCCGACCACGGTTCGTTGTTTTCTGGCATGCGGGAAGTTTCCGTATGCGTGCGCCAGTTTCAACTTAATTTAATTTACTAATTTATCGATGCATAAATAATTTCAACTCGAACGATCATTTTCCTTTGCAAAGACGATTTAATGTGACCAAGGTAAATTGCTTGTGTAGAAATTGTCACACTCATAAAATTGCGTTCTGAAGTGTACGAAATGATATTACGCGACCTAATGTGCCAATGGTTTAGAATTCTTTAAGAAATACTTATTGTTATAAATATGACTACACCAGCTTTTATGTTATAGATCCTGATTGAAGTAAAAATGCACCAGCTGTTACGCTGAAATAAGATTTTTTGATGTCGTACCAAAAACTGAATATTTTCATGTCACTTTATGGTTCATACAAATGAAAGGCGAGACTTTGCTTGTTTTTCATTGAGATCTGTTTATTAGTCGTGAAAACGAAATCAAATGTCTATCTACATTAATTTGCAGCTGCAGCGACGACTGTCAAAGTTAAATTAAAATGGTTGTGTATCAAATTTACCCTTTAACACAAACAGTTTTGTGTTAAAGGGTAAATTTGATAATTTAATAGCTACTACGTGCTGGGAATTCGTCTCTCAGCTACTGTTTAGTAGTATTCTAGAGTCTGTTAGTAGTGGTGGTATGAATGATTATAAAACAACAATTATTCGAATTAATCTATGAAAAAATCATTACTTTCAAAGTCAAACCTGTAACTAATGCTTTTAATATGTAAATTAACGTAGTCTACTACAATTGCTTAAGTATAATGTAGTAAACTATATATACTACGAGTATATACAGATTTTGATGAAAAAAAAATAGAACTTCACAAAAGCCTTACTATTATTGTTATATATTTTATATTTTTTTGGTACTTAAAGGACCATCTGTAGATTTAAAATAAAAACCTCTATATAACTTATCCCTTAATATAATAATTTACCATTGTGTTTATTTATTTAATAACTTAAGATCTCCTTTGAAATGCGTTTAATTAATTTTTTAAATAAAATTAGTTAATCATATTAAACTGGCTAAATACGTTTTACATAAAATGACAAATGACAGTTCTTTAAACATATTTAGCGACAAATTTTGCGTTGTGCGAGACGCTTATCATATTTAGGGGTGTTAAATGCGTTTAGTGTTTCTTAAATAATTGAAGGAACGTTACGCAAGCGGCCCTAAATGGCTGGTCGTGTTATGCTCACTAGTCGTTGCAAATATGTGAATTCATTATCATATCCTTTTGCATAAACATTGTCTAATTATCAAGAAAAATCATTAAACATTACGTATCTTCTCTCTTGAATAACACTCGTATTATGATATTGTAAAGTCAAATATACTGTTATACACCCTTAATCTGTTAGAACAAATCAGAGAGTGAAAGCACTTATTAACGCTCGATTGAATCTTATTGCTATTGCTGGTACTTTTTTCTTCATCGTTGCTAAATGACAACTGTTTGCTAATGGCTGCTGTGGTAACAAGGTTTCGGGTTCCGTTACGTGTTGTAAAATATATGTCCTCAATAATTCGAAGACAATTATAAACGGTCATCGCAATCTTTTATCCTGAAACAGAATGAGTTAAAGTTGTGATATATATAGGTGTAAAATATTTTCATTCGTAACGAATATATTTTTCTTTTATGCTTCACGTTATTTTCTATGCACAAAAAAGTTTACAGGAGTTTTGTAAACAAATTCCAGTTTCATGGTGCTGCTGCTTCTGCTACTTTTATTTGATTATCCCTAAGATTTATTTCATATTTCTGAATAAAAACATAGTCGTTGTCGGAAATAATATTATGTAACTTTTATGTGGTATTTACATAATCGAATATCTTAATATAATTTACTAGCTTCTGCCCGTGACTCTGTCCGCGTGGGATAGTTAACAATAGTTTGGTGTTAGCGTGATGATGCCTATAGCCTTCCTCGATAAATGGGCTATCTAACATTGAAAGAATTTTGAAGCTCCTGAGATTAGCGCGTTCAAGCAAACAAACAAACTCTTCAGCTTTATATATTAGTATAAGATACACTATTATGTGACAGTTGTCGAATTCCAATATAGCTCGGCCAATAAACGAAATATGTATCGAAATATTGAACAAAATTATTGTATTCTGGGTAAAATATATTGGAATGGGGTACGTGCATACGACTTTTTTTCTCACGTACCAAGTCGGCACGGCGCATCCAGTTTCACCGTTCGATCTAACGAGGTTGTCTTGCCATTTTTAAACGCGGCTGTCACCGTTCCACGCCGGAACACTGCATCATCAACATCTCCCGGTATAGCCCGATATGGACATTCGGATTTATTGCTTACACAAATAGTCTTGTACACTTATCGCTTCATTTGATAATGTATCAGGATATGGTCGGTATTTTCGAATAACTGTGAAAGAAGTACTTCCGTAGAATATAACGATGTATTGATTTCAGTCTTGAGTTTATTCACATCACTAACATATTCTGTGTTATACTGGATCTAAGAGTTGAAATTTAATGAACTTCCTTGCAAATTTTTGTGTAGATTAAAAAATATGTAGTAGGTATACAACTCAAATATAGTAATGGATTTACGAGTTGTTCGTTTAGATGTGACTAACAAATATTCAGTGCCGTCACTAAATAACAAATTGAAATATTGAAAAGGTCGACCAATACTTAACAGTATTGGTCGACAGGCCGTTTTTCACCATCTTTCAACCGACTATCGTTTTTCATTCTTCACCTTGATGGCATAGTGTTTCGATTATTATCCCTATAAAAGCATAAGGTTCTACGTTATTTTAATTTTCAGGGCAAGGCAAAGTCTCCAGGGCTCGCTCGTTAAATATGCAAAACCTTTAGCACCCGTATATTAGTAATAAATTGAATATTCGCCTCTTGCTCTGAAAGCTCTATAATCTGATTTTTAATTACCTGGACTAAAATCACAACTGCGATCTTTTATTTTACAAGCTTGGAGCTACTCAGGACACAACTCAATTATGAATAAAATAAAGGTCAGCCACAGCTGTCATTTTAGTATAGGTAATTAAACTCAGAGTATAAAATTTTTTTAAACGTTACTTTTTGCTGTGTATGTATGTACCTTACATCTATATCTTACCTAATAATGTATACAATTGTCCGTGTCCCATTTTTTAAACTGGCAATTTGATGACTGTGCTTATTATGTATCGCATGTCATGGAACAATTTTGACTTGCTTTACGCACAAGTTTATGTCATAAAATCCTATGTCATGCGTTGAGATATTTACGCTTGAACGCTTCGCTTTCGGGAGTCGAGGCGGTGTTTGGGTGACTGAATTCATAAAACTACCTTGGTAAGCAAAATGAAAGTTACATCAATAAATTCTTCAGGTGAATGCTGACTCATACGCATCGAATCAATAAATTTATATTTATATTCCTCGTCGATTGAGCTGTGTTTTTCAAAATTTTGGTGGTTAAATAATTTCAGTGCGTAAATGTACGCGTGTCTCGTTACAAATCACCAGAGGGCTTTAAGCGATCTATTTTGGAGAACGTTTAGTTTTTTTTTATTGCATGTGTTCAGCAGACGGCAGACGGCCCACTTAATGGAAAACCGTTACTATCGTCTATAGACATTTGCAACACCAAAGGAGCTACAAATGCGTTGCTGCTCTCTTAAGGGAGACTGGAACCTGGTCACTAATGCCGAAACACAACTCAAGGCTGTTATGGCGACATACTTTAGACCAGGGGTGGTAGCCATCCAGTCAGGCTAATGCCCTGCCACCTGGCTGTGGGTTGTATTGTCGCCTCTTACGACAGGCCGCCGGCCGCAGGAAATTGTATTCTTTCGCCGTTCCTGCACGGATAGAAATGCATCTATGCATGCATACTGCATGTCTAGATATACTGCTAGTTGATACTTCTCAGGTTCGTCATACAGATCTGCAAAACGACCACTTTAGGCGCTTTCTCTTTGTTGTTCATGTCCTATGTTTTAGCTTTTATATTTTTTCTCCATCTTACTGGAGCTTCGGCATCGTTTATATACGTTATAGGTATCTGCGATACGCATTAGTTTTGTGCTACACCAAGCCAGAATACCAATTACGAGGCAAAAGTAAAAAAAGCACGAAAGCATTTCCTATGAAGGTTAAGTAACTGTTAACAGCGATTAAAATATGTACATGTCCTCGCCGACCAGCGTATGAAATTTATAATCGTACTAACTCGCATATACCAAACCTGTTAGTAAAATATGTAAGTAAAAACAAATGGAACATGACTGCTATGCTGTCATTACTGTGTTTTGGTTTTTATTTTAATCTGTTTCAAATACTGCGGCGCGTCAGCGAGCCGTTGGGATGTAATTCTGGGGACCTAACTCTTCTGATCTACTAGTGATAATATGTGTTAAAATCCTAGCACGATATGATATGAACAAGCCGGGCGGATCTCCCAAGAATACAAGGGTGTAGTAAGCAAAACTTCACGCACTACCCGGCCATATAGTGATAGATTCCTTAAATCTGGTATATACAAACCGACATATTATAATGTAAGCCTAAAAATGACTTATTTTCTTATTTACAGCCTGAATTATTATAAAACTTGTAAATAATATTAAGTGCATTTTAATAAAGGGAATAAACTTAGAACATTTTATGATAAATGATAGAATAAAAATCGATAGGATTTTGATTAAATTATTAGGTGAGTGAATTATAATATCAGCCCATAAATATCCCACTGCTGGGCTCGGGCCTCCCATTATAGAGGGAATGGACAGTATACGGTATACCCGCCACGTTTGTCCAAGGCGGCTTGGCAGGTTAGACACATCGGTTATCTCTATGTGCAGGTTGCATCACGATGTTTTCCTTCACCGTCGTTAGAACGTGGTAATTGCAACAAGTGAATTAATTAACAGAAATTAGTCCCAAAAGTTTCCGCGCAATGTGTCTTCGATATTTATACTAGAGAAGCTGCAAGAAAAGCTGCACCCAATCTATGTAGTAATATAATTATCTATTAATCAACTTCAACTTGTGTTAATAATTTGCTTGTAAAACTTGTACATCAAGATTCCAACTGGACAACGGTGGCCACCGTAAAAGCCATTGACCTTGTACACATAAAAGTATTTGATGAAAATTACTTAATCGTTGTAAAAAAACCATTCTAAGCAGAAGGTCATCCAATTAATACAGAAAGCTATTTATCGAAAACAAAATGCAGCAACGTAAATGTCAGGTAAAATAATTGCTTGTAAATGTCTTGTTGCCATCGTCAATAAATGGCAACTCGCATCTGTTGAATATTCCATTTTTTTGCACGCTCGCATCCAATAACGGTTCGTTCGATCTGCGTACGCGCAGATGTTCCATAATACGAGTTTCAGTAGTGACGTGACACATTGCATTTGCGAAATAATAACAATACAGACATTCTTCAGTGAAATGTTGTGTCATATATTATTATTATTACGTTACGACATTCTCCATATGATTATATGTATTGTGTTGATTTGGTGTGACAATCGACATTTTCTTATGCGACCGGTGTTGTAAACTCACGAAACACTATTTGTAATGTGTTTGACGATTTCATTGCTACGAGTGTATTAAAATGATTAGTAAATGCTCAACATCAAAATTCCGTTTTTATTAACGACAACATATTGAAATAACTGGTTTGGTTTATTATATTAAGGAAAGTTGTTTTTTTTAATTTATTCATAAATGTACTAAGGATTTCCCAGTTAGGTATCTCATGGTAGTTTTTTATTACCTGAATAAGCAAACAGGCAGGCACTCGAAACAATGAACCATGCTGATAACGTGTACAAAAACAGAGATGTATCTAATGCGTTGCTAGCCGCGAAAAAAATATAAGTCGCCATTCTTAAAATGCCCTTTGAGGTCGGGATTTCACCGATTTGTATGTTTCTGTTTAAAATACGTTTTTTAAAGTCCCTGTATATTAAACACTTATTTCATGAATATTATTTTATATCTTAGATCTTTTAGAAGGCACAAACAAACATTCAAATCAGTTTACATATGAGAATGTTTTAAGTCACACGACAAATTAAAAAGAAATGTTCTAAGAAATATAGTACTTTAAAAAATAATGCGGCGAATAGCTTAGACCTTAGACTATATAAAAGCTAGATAAATATTATTATTCTTTTTTATCCTTGCTTGTAGGCAAACTGGCAAACGGATCCACCTGATAGTAGGTACCCTGGCCCGTGAACATCTGCAACACAATGATAGCCGATGTGTTGTTGCCTGCCTCGTGGAAACTAAATATCTTTTTACGCACTTTTTCAAAAAGCCCATATTTTGGCGCTCGGACTATGTTAACGACAATATTAAAATATCTACATAAATTTTTTTATATGTATTGCATGAGTTCAGCAGACAGGCAGACGGCCCATTTGAAAGCGGTTTCCATCGCTATAGATAGACATTTGCAACACCAAAGGCGCTGCTGCTCTGTTATGGGAGACTGAAACCTGGTCACTAATTCCGGAACACAAATCAAGGTTGTATATATATAGCGGCATATTCTAGACCAGGTTAGTATCCATCCAGTCGGGCAAATTCCCTACCACCTGGTTGTAGGTTGTTTTGTCGCCTCTTACAACAGGCCGCCCGGCCGTAGAAACTGTATTCTTTCTCCGTTCCGATAAAAGTAATTACATAGTTGTCAGCGCGGCGAACAACATCTACATTGTACAGTTACGTTTATTAAAAAACGTACATATAACGTAATGCTCGTCTTTAAGAAGGCCTAGCAAAGGCTGTAATTAAATACACACTTAATTTCCTCCTTGGAAACGGTCATTAATAATACGTAATGTGGGTAAGTAGTACGTCAAATAGCTATGCACAAGTTTTGAATAGTTTTTTGTGTGTCAAATTCCTTATTCACAAAATTCATTCGTTTGTTCTGAAATGAATAACTTTTCACGTAACTCGTTGTGGTTTCACATTGTGGTAAGGTGGTGTAATAAAGTAATTTTAGTGTTATAGCTAAATCGTTTATAGACGTTTGTATACGAGTATATAATATATAAATTAGGTACGTGACTAGTTTTTCAAGTTTAAGTGCTGCGAAAAGTATAAATTCAGCTATTGTACAATAAATGCGAGAAACAACACAACAGAACGCGAAATGATAAAAACATATTTAAAAAAGAAAATTGCCGCAATTTACGAAACAGGTGGGCACTCGGTAAATCGCTGTGCCGAAACCATAGTCCGACAAACACTTATTTTCAGCGTGATCATGCGACCTACGTGTGCGTGTCATTGTAAGCATAGTAAAGGTCTCTTACATGTAACGAATGTATAGACATTGTGTTTTTTATTATTATAATAATTATGGAACTATGAATTTTTATCCCAAAATTACTCTACCCATTTATTTAATCTAATATTTAAATTCAACCAACTTGTATCTTTTTAGATATTCTACTTAAAGAGTTAAAAATTAAAGGGGGGAAGACTTCAGACTTAAATATGGTGTTGACTAAAATTATGATCAAATATATTTTGTTAGTCATTCTACGCAATATGAAGTCGTAGTAGCTCAGTGACTAGCGTACGTGGGTAATTCTATTGACTTGGGTTCAAATACTGCTACCGAACATATTGCTTCCTTCCGACAATCCTTCGGTGTTGCAAATGTCTATAGGCGATGGTAATTGCTTTCCACTGCTGAACTCCTACAATAAAAATAAAAATTCGGTTAATCGACCTTGATCGAATATATACCGTTAATAACTTCACCATGGCGACGTCCGCGTCGCTACCAATCAGTGGAAAATTTATGTGCTGAAAATATATTAGTATCTAACACTTTCCCATACTTACAAAATTTGAAAAGGAAATGTTATTGTATAAGCGTAGAAAGGCAACGGCATTAACGTTTCATTGGACACGCATATTTGTACGCATACACGCTCGTTGCTATGGTGCGTGAAACAAAAGAAACTTTATAATACCCACAAGGGGTTAAACAAACAGGAAGACAATGCGTCTTTATCTGAATAAGTCATTATCTGGTATACGGCGAACAAACAATTTCACAATTGGCGAGAGTTTCATGTTTAACGTTGGCATTTTTCATGTATCAAGTGTCTGCTGCAAGAAATAGGTACCTACTTTGTAAACTGCTTGATATTTTCATAGCAGAGCGGATAGTCATCTGAGTTGAAAATTGAACCGGTGATAAGTGGAAGTGGAAGATGCGGTGGGTTTCACGCACTATAGTCATAGGCAACGTGTCTAATAGTAAATTGATTATGATTGTATTCTCTTTACGAATGTTAAACATGTTTGAAAGTAACTATATATAGCAGTAGCGTGAAAGAACAGTTCCAAGAATAACAATTTCAGTATTTTAATATGTTTCTATCTAGTTTGTTCTCTAAAATTATAGTATCTAGTCAATGTTCCTTATTTTGAGTACTTGATATCTGTGGAGATTTAATTCTTACACTTCGTTTAAATATGAAATAGAAAATAAACACTATAGCTTACAATTTCAGCCTGATTTGGTCCAAAATTATGTTTTACAGGAAATATTATTCGTGATGCTCTCTGGTCAACAACAGAAATGTAAGTGAAGTACGAGTATAAACTTTTGACAGAAAAATAATACTACTTATTATCTTTTTTGAAATTTTGATTATTGGGCATTTAATGCAACTACACAAGCGTTTATTACCTAATGAGCTAGTGACCGGATCTGCTATAATAACATTCCGCTGCATTGTTCGACTACGCATCCTTGTCCTCGTTCACACATACCGCAATAATGCATTAATGTTTATTGTAGTATCAAAATATTATTTATACATTTTTATATTCGACCTGTAGATTCTCATTGTTAATTAAAATGTTTACTGCTCTAATATATGTGTGTGCTACTACTGGCTATGTCCGCACGGGACTTGGAGTTTATATTCATATCATGACAACTTTGCAACATCTTTCTAGTCCCTGGTGTGTTTTACTCTGTAAACTTTTTATTGAAACTCATTGAACCGATTTGTAGCATATACAGAACTACACACAGACAAGAAATCTAGAAACAGTCATTGAGAATCATTATAATAGACTTTTATGTCCAAAATCTTTTTCATTTACTGATAACTTGTCAGTGGTTTGCTAGTCTTGTTAGACGTAATAATTGTGTTAATTCGATGATAGCGTATCAATACGTATTAGTAGTTAATTAAGTTAGTGTTATGTTAGTTAATTCGATTAAAATATCATCGACGTCGGTGCAAGACCTTCTAGCTACATTGTTTATCTAACTTCGAAAACAGTCATTTAAGGTTCAGTAATTAGGTATCGTAAAAATAGCAGAAGTCATTGACATTTTTGCATTTATTTTGAAATCACAACAGACATTTCAATTGCATCTGTTGGTAGGTTCTTCTCTTCTCCGTCGTCACACTCTTGGCAGAGTGGTCGTGGTCCTCATGACAGGGGTGGTGGCAAGCTTCACAATTCGTCGCCATTCCTCTCGGACTGCAGCTTGCCTCGTGCATTCATGGAGTGGGCCATTTAGTGCGGTTTTGACTTGATCGGTCCTGCGCATTGGTGATCTACCGCGCGCCCTCGTGCCCTCCGTTTTGCCCTGGACTACGAGTCGCTCCACTGACGTGTCCTCTCGTCGTGTAATATGTCCAAAGAAAGTGAGAATACGACCTTGAACGATGGAAGAGAGGTTGTTTTATGTTGAGTTCTTCAAGTATTGAGAAGGTTAGGTTAGGTATAGATATTACCTATTGGTAGGTATAGATATTAAAATGAATGGTTAATGTTTTCTTCCATCATGTTTTTTTTTGTTTTAATTCTAAGCAAGCTTGGATAAAATCAAAATTGGTAACAAAGAGTGGACTCGTGAATTGGGTTGAGTGCTCTTTTAAAACTCGCTAACGGTATGGTAATTCGAGTCTTCCATTGCTGCGCATCTAGCACGTTAATCACCACGAATACCACTTGGGTGCGTGTTTTGAATTAATGCTTTATCCCCATTACCTCATGTAAAAACACAGTGTTTTGAAGAAATTAATGTTGTTGTATGATAACATAAATGTTGTCAAATCCCATCGTGTATTGTCACAGTTCCTTATGTGGAATTATGTTATAATTCAATACAAAATTTTATATTACTTCAATACAAAATTTCTGAAAGCCACAGTCTTTTCATTAAAAGATTTTTTCCAATAATAAATAGTAATATCTGGCCTTATAGATCCCATTATGAGCTTAGACCTTCCTATTTTTAAGACTGACGAACAAGGCCGTTTAATTCAGGAAAGCCGACGATAGATTCGATCGTTTGTCTGCATCAGATTGACTCGGTTAAACACATTCGTAGATGAGCCAATTACGTCATAATGTTTTCTTTCACCGTGAGTACGTGATAATAATTGTACTACAATAACAATATTTTTGACTATAAATTCATACAGTATCAGAATTCCGGATACAGTATCAGAACTCAATACGCGGCGGGATACAGGGACACTAAGCTATACGAATAATGTATGTGATAATCGCTGCTCTCTAATTGCGTTGAGTAGCGTAAATTATTTTAATTTGACGTACTTTTCTAGTCGTATATAGCTAGAAGAAACGTATACAATATTTCATATAAGTATTCCTTAGTCATGTCATGGCATGGCGTGTTATTTTAATTTCATACTAAGCATGAAGCAATGATCGTACGCATCCGATTCGTTTTATCAACGTCATCATCCCGTACGTAATGTATTATCATAGGTATTACAAAAGCAATCAATAAACACGTGTCACAAAACAACTACCTTTTGTGATTAATCAATCACTGTTATGGAATCGATTCGGACAAGACGTGATGCCCTCTTTAAAGTGACGTGGGTAACGCTAGCACCTCGTTTTATTTTCCCCAAACGTCACTAGCAATGTGTTCAGATGGAATGAACGTTGATCGATGAATTGTTTTAATGCATTAAACATATGTGTGAGAATGTGTTTAAATGTACATAAATCTAAATAATTTTGTTTTAAATTTATTTGTGTTCGAGTATTTTAGAGCTTTTTTTAAAGATTTTTTGCTCTGTTTTGGTCCATTAAAATACCATTTAAATTATTTATCCTAGAAATAGAGATATTTTTAGTAGTATGAGCATATACATCAATAATTATTATTAATTTATCTTGGTAAGGCTGTGAGAAAAAATATAAAATTTATTTATAGAAAAAAAAATAAAGACTTAAAATTCGATCACCTATTCGGATGTTTGTACGTCTGTTCCTTTTTCATAGCTGTAGTGTAGTAATATAAATATTTATTGATGCACTTTTTATGAAGGGAATTAGCATAGGGTATTTTTATCCCAATAATTGAGTTAACTTCCATGGGATACGAATTCAAAGTTTACCCGAACAACACAAAAATCACGAATACGCCTGACTTAAATAAAAAAGTCAGTAATATAAATCATTATAATTTTTCAAAATTGGTACAAATATTGTGATATGCCTTCCTACATTGATTTTTTTTTTATAATTCACTTCGCCATTGTATAGCGAAACTTAAAATAAATTTCTTAGTTATTTTTCATTTCATATTGTTACACTCAGGTCCCGACAAAAACAAAATCCACCTGCATATCTGAAACAAAGCACATTTATTACCCGTCAGCATTTGAACTAATAACATTTAAATTATTTTATGGTCGTCTTCTTTTGTTTACTTTGTGCTTAAAAATTGTGATTAGAAAACAGCCCATTGTTATTAGATTCTTTTATGGCAGTTTGCGGCGGAGTCATTAGCCGGGTGTGACGGACTAGTCGACTTAGATACAGTATAGAACGAAGACCTGATGGCGGGGGCGGCATTCGAGCGAGAACCACGAACGAAGCGAGACGTGTGTACTACAAATCGGGAATCTTTTAGTGTCGGACTTTGCGCGTTTTATTGAATTACGACCTTCTGCATTACGTTTGTTTGCTTTTGTTGTGTTCGGCGATATTTGTACCTGTGTTATACGTGTTCGTATAATTCTAACGGCATTTTATTCGAGTCTCCCGACTCGTAACTATGTAATAGACCCAATACTTTGACAAAAAATACTACAACTAGGTGTGCATAAACAGACGGACTTGGTAATATAATAATCCTTTTGCCTTTACTAACCCGGCTGCGGAACTGTGATGACATTTAGATTAAATTAACCAAATATGATTGTATAATACCATTAGTCTTAGTGTGTCTACAGATGAACATTTTAGAGAATATTTTAAATAAATCATCAGTCATCATTACCTGCATTCATGAAAGTGTCATTACGTAGTGTGTGTACAATTGTACGTGTCTATAATTTGCGTATTGTTACGTCTCGATGAGGGAAATTAGCAGATGGCAGATCCGGCTGCCTTGGCTCGCTATTTTGAATACTACTTTGGGCTATAAGACATTCTCTTCTTTGATGAATGTAAATCAATGATTATATACATAAATATAAATAAATATAAGTCTTTATTTGTTTTTTATACATCCATAATAACTTATATACCTAACTAACTTAGTCTAATGTAAATATCTATATATTAATACGTGAAGCAAAAACTTTGTACCCCTTTTTACGAAAATTTTGCGGACGAAGAAGTATGAAATTTCGCACACTTATAGTTTATATAGAGTAAAAGCGATGAATGCTGATATTTTTTGTATATACTTAAAAATACATTAAATCGATGACAAAAACATTACACACACTACCATATATTTGACACACACACGCATATGTACTCTGTTGTTTATTGATCAATTTATGAATCAATAGTGTAGCTTTGGCGAAATCTGTGATTATAGAAGTATAGTCTTTGACATTAATTATTATGGTTGAATTCCAACCACGGGCGACCACTAATAGAAGGAAATGGGGTGAAAATCCCGTCAGTGGCAAGTTGTGCGGTTGTAGAAATGAGGCCTTGGAACCGGATTAAAGAATACCTCGGAACATTCCTTGTACAGGTGGTAAAATACGCAGAGGGATGAATGCAAACTCAGTTATATCAAAGTCCGGCCATAACCAAAGATTTCGTAAAATTTTAGTCTTAAAATTTATTAGTGACAATAAACACTCAATTCACACTACTAACAGTGTTAAAAATCGTTAAGCTTCTCAAAGAGTGAGTTGTAAACGTTTATACTTAAATATTATATGGACTTTTTTCCTAGAGTGAGGCAAAATGACATCCTCCCTCCCTCCACCCTCTTCTAAAACGTAGTGTATCCTGCATTATTAATAAATTGCTTCTGTAGAACCTATCCAGAATTTCCTTGAATAATGTAGCAGCCTTAAACTCATCATAACAATAACTGTACAAGTTTAACAATATGTAAACACGGCCTTGTGCTGACGCAACCGTGAAGAAAGTGAAACTAAGAAATCGCCACCAAAACGCGGTGTCATTGAATGAAAAGTACGTCGAACGGTGGTTTGTCAACAAACTACCGACCGCTTTATCATTACTGCCGCAACACGCTTTCACGCTACATAGTGTATACAACACTTGGTGTTTAGTTTTACTGCAGGTTATATTTCCACTTTTTAAAGAGATAACAATCATTATTAACGTCCGGCCTTGCAACAATCAATAATAAAACATCGATTTTAAAACTCGATGCATGGCGTAATAACTAAGCTGCATGCAATCTTCCGTTTTCGCTCTGTTCTATAACATAAAAATAATGCTAACAATTTTGTGTTGTTTTATTCCAAACTAGATGTGCACGCAACTTCGTTCGCGTAGTTTTTTTCGCGGAACCCTAAAGAAAGTAAAAATTACTTTAAAATAAATTTATCGTACACGGTGTACATTTTTTTCAAACTTGACCTTTAATACCTAACCTGATTTTTTTATTTGATAAATCATAATAGTTTTGTACCACTAATGAGTTTAAAGTTCAAATATCTCAGAAAAATATTGATCTAAGCAAGGTCTATGAGACATGTTTTGTAGGAAATTAAACTTCCAACAAATTTGCTATTTCCATTTTTTTTGTAAACAAACTATTGTAGATTGTTTAATTTTGAATAAATTGTAGGGCTAGTAACACTGATAAACATTATCATAATTAGAACTTCAGGTTTCTAAATGCTTTTGATTTTAATCTCTTTAAGGTGTAAAGTAGGTCTGCACCAAAATCTAGCAGAATTCAAAAGCTTACCCGTCATACATCCACAAACAGGACTGTGATGTGGTTTTTGTAAACTAAAATTCATTTAAACGACATGTCCAATGCTTTTGATTTATGAAACGTATATTAGATTTCGTGAACATAATTCACGTACAATAAGTTGAATAAGCTTACCTTTGTGGGTGAATAATGATAGAACTCTAAAAGGATTTCATTTTGAAATTCGGCTTTTGACCATTTTTAAAAGTTGCATTTCATTATCTTTTACAAGGAAAGAGTAAGCTCTTAACTATCGGTCAAAGTATCATCTATCAAAGTTTATTTAGAAATAAAAGAAGGTCATTAGTATGTTTTTATAATAACTTTTTGGACAGTATGTGAATAAAAACAGACATTAGCCGGACATTTGAGAAACTAAATAATTTATGAAATATTACATTGAATCATCGTCAATCAATCATCTCTTGTCTGACTGTATCGTTTTAGCTTTAATTTTAAACCAATATTTGAATATTTGTCTTTTGTTTGTATGTGATGAACTTAGAGCCTGGGCCAGCCAGATATATCATAGTACTAGGATATACCCGCGAGTTCATCCACGCTTGACTGGAAATTCCCGCGGGATTCCTGGGCCACAAAGTACTTTTACCAATATAAGCTATCTTTTAGAGAAAACTGTGTCAGAATAAGCTAATTTTTATGAACCCGAACGAGTACAAACCGCTTCGTAGCGCAGATTTTAAGTCTAAGAATTTACTGTTGATCAGAAATCTTGTAGTTTTACGTGAATCGCGAACAAACAGACAAGGAATTCTAGAAAAATGTTTCTGCGCATCACACCACAATTTCTTTCAACGAATCATGAATTGTAATCTGTGTTAAACCTTGCAAGAAGCAAGTAATAAAGGTTGAACAAGCGGGACTTTCTCAGGTTAACACCAATATGTGTGTTTAGCTGCCGATTTAATGTTTCTTTATTATTAATAAAATCAACTTCTAGGTATTGATTTAATCCTATTCCATGCTGTGTTGGTATTGGATACTTGTGCAATATAGTTCTCTGCTAAATCTCTGCATAGTTCAAAGCGTAATTAATGGTTTTGTAAGATGAAACCGCCCTGAAGCCTGACTAAAATGTAGATTATGAAAGACATTCCTACGATTTTTGTATATAGAAATATTACGACATTAAGCACTCCTTTATCACGGTGTGGCAATACGAATATCTTGAAATTGAACAACAACAGCAGTTTATCAGCACTTTGGAAGTGACATGGACATTTCTCTACGGATCGTATAAGCCTTATCACAGCCGATAAAAGGTTTAGTAATTTATTGTCAACATTCCGTTAAGCTAGCTGCATGATTGATACCAGAAATACCTATTGTTACCTATTTGGTACTTGTAACGTTGGCTTATCATTGTAACGGTCTCTATGGTTAACGTTTGCTGCCTAGGTTACTAGAACGCACAGGTTCTGGAAACGATTCCAGGTAGTTTTTTTTTTTTTGAGGCGAGGGAAAATGACTAACCGATTTACGCACTCTCTCGTCACTAGGAAACGGCACCAATCCACGGGGGGCGGTAACGCTAGCAATTGTATGCTTTATTTTGCGTTCCGTCCGCTATGGACTACACAGAGGAGTGTGGAGACTCAGAGTGATGCCGCACGGGTCAATACCCACTAAAAACCCCCTCCTCCCTACGCGGCCCTGCGCTTTTGTGTGTTGGAAAGACTGAGATATAGAACAGAGTTACGCAACAGTCGATCCAGCGCAATAAAGTGCTTGAAGTGTGCCCTGGGAGAACACACTCCACTACGAAACGGGGGTAGTTGTTAAATCCCTTGCTTTACCTAGTAGCTAAGGGCCCCCATCGTTCCGGATCCTAACTCAGGGAGGGAAGTAATGCGCGTACCTGCCTCTCCGGGTGCCGGCTGAAGGCCGGCGACCTCGAGCAGAGACCGTAGTACGCGCTGAAGGACTTCGCTCCCTATCCCTTTCTGCGGCCTCTTTCAGAGACATTACTGCCTCACAAAAAGAAACCGCAGCATCCCAGCGGTCGTCGCTATGCAACATGGCCGTTACCAAGTCGCCGAGCGATCCGACGGCTCCTACTTTTGTCTCGAGCTCGAAACGCTGCGGCGCCCAGGCAGCGCACTCGACAAGCGTATGAAACGCCGTATCGGGTGCGCCACACTGTCGGCAATCCGGAGAAGGCAAGCAGCCCACAATGCGAAACAGATACTACGATTCCAGGTAGTTACTCTAATCCGAGTCGACTGTCGAACCCCCCTCGCATATATGGAATATTTTCCGCTGTATACACAGCTCTACTTTACTGAAAAAAAAAACTACGCGGGAAGCTTCAGTTTCATATAAGAAATCACATTAATCACTGAAATAGTTTCAATGTAGTTATTCCTCATCGTCATATCATAGTATTTAAGAGCTTGGCTTTTGTTGGTAGAGCCTCTTCCAATCCTCTCTATTCTCGTTAGCTGTTTCACTTCTTTATACGACACGACACCTATCCTTTCCTTTATTTGGTTGATAAATACCCGCCCTCCTAGGTCTTCCTATTCATCTTCTACTTCCTACTTTGCTTTCTATTATCTTACAGCGAAGGGTGTCGTGTAGTAAATGTTCAAATTTTCTTATTTCTTTCCTTTATAATTTTTATAATTGAAAGCCTTTCTTTAACTACAGTTAACACCTCTCCATTGGTCTTTTTCTCCTTTGAGCTTATTATTTCCATACGCGTTCAACACCACATTTCCAATGCGTACATCCTTTTTTTTTATTACTAATAGTAATTTGACCTTAGTAACAAATTGACTAGATTGACTTTGTTAATTAACTACAGTAAAATTCATCTAATGTAATCTAGTTCTTAGGATTTCTGATAATAACTGTAAATAAAAATTTCCAAATTGAAATTAAACCTACTGTAATATTGCTTGCACGATTAGGCTAAGAGCTATCGTGAGTAACGACTGTTGAAAGATCAAATATCTTTGTTTCTCAACTTGTGATTTCAAGCAGGTTTATTAGTACTTTTGATGTCTTGCAAATATTTTAATTAGTCTTTCTATTGCGACTTTAATCTTCTTTGTTCAACATCTGTTGCTTATGGATATCTAAACATAAGATATTTATCTTATCGTAACTGTAGTTAAAACCCTAATATTGCAACTCTGCAGTAATGCTATCGCTCGATATAAAGTGTACTGTATGTACTAAGTCTCAAATTGAAAGTCCAGCGGAATGCTTAGTATCGTACTTGATGTTGTAAGGAATTCTTAATATTTTTCCAATATTACAATTACATTTAATATTGCAAGATTCGCCTATCAATGATCTAAGATTGTAAGTAAGCAAAACCCTACAACGTCGTCTGGGCAC
Organism: Dendrolimus punctatus; assembly: GCA_012273795.1. Classification (NCBI taxonomy): domain Eukaryota; kingdom Metazoa; phylum Arthropoda; class Insecta; order Lepidoptera; family Lasiocampidae; genus Dendrolimus; species Dendrolimus punctatus. Next base: position 15,647,394 of record CM022538.1, read on the forward strand.
CAATGGTCTTATTCATATTGAATTAGAGTAAGTTTGTACCCTTTTTTACCTTTGAACCTTAAAGAAGAGTACAAACTTACTCTAACTCAATGTGAATAAGACCCATAGTCTGTACTTTCACAAAAAACCATGCCAGTGCGAGTCAAGATCCAATCGGCTTACGATGGTAATTTAACGCATATTTATGCGTAGTCTCTAAAATTCGAAATGCCTAACAGACTACCAAAACCGTCAAAACTTATCGATTCCAATTCGATTCGATTACCAATTTGAGTTAGTCTCGGGGCCCTGGACGACGGCGAGTTCGATACGCACAGGACCAATTGTTTGGACAAATGCAGACAAAGTATAAAGAATTGGGATTGTTCACTTTTTTCAAATTAGCTATTTGAAAAACCATTTCGAGGAATAGTGTCCCTAATCATTTCTGTCTAGTTAAAATTCCAAAAAAAAATGTACGATCTTCTTGTATTTTGTAAGAAATGCGTTTGACCTTTATTTGACCTTACTAAATCCAATCAGGTGGGCCGTCTGCCTGTTTGCCTGCTTCAGGTGTAAAAAACATTCTAGCTGTACATTATTTGATTTAAGTTCTGTAACATGGATTTTCCCTAAAGACCACTTTAAAAAATTAACGATAACTATAGAAAATAATAATGGTTGAACACGAAAACTTATAAGCCTAGCGACAAAAACACTAAAATGATCACGATACGTAATGAGAGTGTGAGACAGTGACATTTAGATAGTAGCACTGATTACTATGATTATATATAGATAAAACTTACTTTTATTATTTTTGTTTTCTAGGCAAAGAAACCAATGTAAACTTGTACCTTATGACGTCATCGGAGAAATAACTTTAAACTCGAATTATAAAAAAAACTAACGCTTAAAATACAAAAATATTCAAATTAGTATCTTAAAATACCCTATTTTATGTAATAAAATATAAAATTAGAGGGTAATTTTTTGTGAACAATCCCCATTCCTCATGAACCCAGGTATATTAGAAAGTACAGGTTTACTTTCTAGTACGTTTAACAGTTATAATACAAATACATCTTTTTATATAATTATTAATTTTATCTTACCATAACAAATCTCTAACCTAAACAGACGTTGTCCATAAAAAAATTCAATTCATCGAACTCAATTAGAACTGTGGCGACAATCTCAACGATAAAATTGTGTTTGTGCCTATTCAAATAGTGATTGGGTAATATGCTTTTTATAATGCAACATGAGTATCACAATGGTGTCCAAGGAAGAATTACTTTGACGGTCTCCGGGGCATGCATGCGTTCGACCGTGACGCAATTTTACGCCCACAGGCAACGCTTCGACACTATTTGTTTCTTCCTTTTTTCTAAAAACGCTATGCAATCAAATATTTGCTAGGTGATTTACAATTTACAAGTTTACATGGCTTTTGTTAAATTAATAATCTATGTTTTATCTCCTTATTTGTTTGGTCTCTTTATTTGTTGCTACGCCATAATATAATATTGTCCCAAAACAGACCATAAATAAAAGTGATAAAATATTTATTTAATAGCCATTACAACATAACTGTGTTACAAGTAAAAGGTATAAAAAAAACCAAAATTGTCCAAAGAAACACAAGCTGTGAAGTCAGTTCAAACAAATAGTAATTATATTAAAAGTTAAAATAGAAACTTGCGTCAAAATTGCTCATTTAGTAATAAGCCGTTCCGTATTGTTATAATTAAGAAAAATAAGAAATAGAATAAGAAAAAATATATTATGCTTGTAATAAATTTTCATACATGCATATTGTCATGTTGTTCCCCTTTGTATTTATTAGGCAAAGACGGAGCAGTACTTGCTACTATTCTGACAAATATTTTTTGTATCATCTAGTTTCATTAAGCTCTTCATACTTACACGTTTATTTCGTGTGCTTTTTACTTCACTATTCTATATAAATCTTCAGAATATGCAATAATAATTATGTTTAGTACTTTAAAGTTGGTTAGATTTACATTTTAATATTAGTACCAGTCAATGTCTTTAAAGATCCGAATATAAGTTAAAGTGCAGTGAAAAAACACATTAATAAAGTACTGTCTATTATTCTATACGGTTAAGAAAAACATGAAGTCTTAAGAATATTGTTGTGTGTTGTTTACAGACGGGCGGTGCAGACAGCGCCAGCGGTGGCTCTGGCGGGTCTGGCATGGAGTGCCTGCAGCTGCGCTCACAGCCCGGACCATTCCACTACCTCATATCGGAGCAGGCTAAATCGCTAGTCGCTTTACAGGTATGTTTCGATGAATAACAACTAGTTCCTAATAGATAAGCCAGTTTTTCGACTTTAATCCATCAAAAGAACATGCATACTTGCAAATTTCAAAGGGGCATTTATAACTAGAATTTTCATAATGAACCTTTTATATTAATTTCATTGTAGACAATCAAAGCTGAATAGCATTCGTCAATTTCTATTTATTAAAATACTTGTCACTATGAAATCTTCAAACATTTCACCCCTTAATTGTTATAGAAGACTCGTTAAAAAAATATTTTCTATATTTATGAAAAAGACTGTTAATTATATTAAATATATTAATATATTAAATACATTAATATATTAAAGAAAATAAATATATCTAATACTTAAACTTAACTCAAGTAAGTTATTGGGTGTGGTGATATACATAAGGTGCACTTATTTTAAGTAATGGGAGGGGCTTAGGGGGAGGGTATGGAGTCATACTTACCTTACCCTTCTACAACCGCCTATGTCAAGAAAATGCACAATAATAATATATAATAAGGTCTAGAGATATTAATGTTTTTGTAATTATATCGTCACTTATTGTTTCACTAATATTGCACTACACCGTTATAGGTCCAAAGTTGAAAAATCCAATCAAAATTAAATAGTTAACAAACTAACAATAAATTGTTGAAAAATTATATAAAATCATGACAAAGCAACCCACGTATAACCATTATATGAAAACCAATTGACATTAAAATAACAGATAATACAAATATTTTTAAATTAAGTTTATGGTTTGCTACTATAGGCATTTAAACCATGAAAATGTTCTAATATACTTGTGATATAAAATAAGTTTTAGGTTGTAATAAAAAAAACTTCAACGGACAAGTGGAAAAACGAATCGCAACGGACACGTGGAAAATCTTCAATTGATAAGTGACAAAATGAATCGCAACAAAATTTCAACTTCAAGTGTTACGGGCAGATCATTAATTTACTTGTCCAATTTGAAAACATGATACTATTGATGATAGAATAAAATAATGTACTACGACTTTGTAGAACACATCATTATCTACAAAAAGTGTCGCGACAACATATGTCTAACTATTATAGTTATGCCACAATAAGTGTTGTTTTATTTTTAAAAATTAATTAAAATGCCTTCGCTAGAAAAGGCTCTTTATTTGTATCTTGGTATTAATCCTTATCAAAATAAATGACTTCATATTCAAACTGCTTCAATACCTTTATATAAATTTTTGAATTATTCAATTCGGACATTCCATTCGAAAGATATCACGAGTTTAAAAATGTAAGAATTAGTGACGGTGATCACGTGACTGTGACATCTTTTCGTGAGCCAAAACTCCGTAAGACCCCCTCTATATAGAAGTTTCACTTCAAAAAAGATTAACTTACGTACTTATCCCTTTTGCAACCCTAGGTTCGAAATCATCATTTAAATAGTTATTAATTAATAAATGGTGACGCTTGCTTCCCTCTACCGGCTTGTGAGCTTTAGTCTGCGTACTGTTTCCCAGACCTAGGGGTTGCAAAAAGGGGAAGTACTTTAGCTTTTCGTTTTTTTATAACCATCCAAAATTCATTTTATATGAAAATGACCTACTCGTAAACCATAAACTTTATAAAAAAAACAAGTAATATCTATGATTTTCATGTTTTGTCTTTCCATGTCACTTGTGTTTATTTAATTTTATGTAGACTACTGGATTTTGATTGAAATTTTCAACTTTGGATTTCTAATAACATAAGTGCAATATTAGTGAAAAACATGTGTCCACCACACATGTTTTTCACTAATATTAAATTTATATTTATAAAAACATGAATATCTCAAGAACTACGATTTCTAGAGATAGGAGTTGTAGAAAGGTTTAGTATGACTCCCTAAACTACCCTCCACCCCACCCCCCCTCCTATTACCTAAAGTAAGTGTGCCCTATATCTATACTGCATCCAAATTAATTCTTAGTTGGTCTTGATTAAAGAAAAAACATACTCGACTTAAATACTTATGATATTTTTGTAAATTTTTCAGGAACTCCAGAATGAAGTCGGAGCTCTACTCGAGTTTCGCGACCTCGTCATCGAGACATTTCCCAACTTGCGCTCGAAGATGGCGCCATCGACGCCCGCGAGCGGCACGCGCCGCGACTGGGAGCCGGGGGTGCGCGTGCGCAGGAAGCTCGCAGGCGGCGGGGGCGACGCCACGCGAGCCAAGCCCCAACCCTCGGTTCAGGACTCGGGGTTCAGCACCGAGACATCCTGCGGCAAGGACGCGCACTCCTCCGCGTCCGCCTCCGCGTCGGCGTCACGGCCGCGTCCCCTCGAAGACGAGCTGTGGGCGCTGCTCGACGTCATCCAACGCAAAGGCGGCCGGCTCAGGGACGAAGCGGAGCTGCTGCGAGGCGAGTTGGATGAAAGACATTCCGGCAACGACACGGCCGAGGAGTCGTTCGCGCGTGCGTTGCTGACGGACGGGTGCAACGAGTGTGGCGATGTGCAAAGGCTGCGAGTGGAACGCGACGCTCTGCTCGCCAGGGCCGCACAGCTGGAGGCGTTGGCCAGCAGCAGCCCGACGCCGGCGCGCACGCCGCTCGGCCGCCTGGACTCTGCGCTGGAGAGACCTCCGCACCCGCCGCTCGTCTCCACGCCAGACTCTAAGAAGTTCGCGGCGATTCTCCTTGAGAGTAATCCCGTCGAACTTCAGCGGCAGCTCCTCATATCCACCGTTCAAAATCAGGTACGCACTTTCTTATAATATTTATTTATGCCTTTGTCACATGTTTAATTATTTATTATATGTCTAGATTTAAGCTTATAGTGAACACTAAGAGTTTTAATTCATTAATTTATTCACACAAAAAAGGACAATGACCTTTTATAACAACAATAAATCAATAAAATGCTAACAACGAAAGGGTAATAAGATAATTCCATTCCATAAACATCTCACGGGCTGATGTTTATGGAGCTGGGGAGCGCACGGGCTGGGCTCGAGCTTCTCATTTCTATCGAAAAACAGACAGTATACGCACCACGCTTGCGTTAGCGGGTTTGACACATCGGTTATCTCGACGTGCAGGTCTCATTAGAATGTTTTCTTTCATCATCATGAGCACGTGGTAATTATAACATTTCATGTTGAGTCAGAGAACTCCCTAAGTGGTGCATGCTTTCTGGCCAAGATAAGAGCCAAGAGAAGACCCGTGTCTAAGCACTACGCTAAGCTACCACGGCTTTTTGGTAACTACTACGGCAACTAAAGGAAGTTGTGGAAAATTATTAAACTGTTGACGAACGTCAGTATGTTAAGGGCACTTACTACCTACATTCAACGTATTCAGTGATAATTCAATACAAAATAAATCGTGTGAATCTCGCACCAGAAATAAGCCACTTTGGACAATTTGAGGTCGTGAACGCAGGTGAGGTAACGCGGTACGTGACGCTGGAACTGTCATCGCTAACGAGGGTAAACGTCTATTTCGTAATCGATTAGATTTCGGCAAAATTACGCGGAACACCGACATTTAATGGAGTGTGGCCGAAACTACCGTCATTGTGCACGTAAGATGATGATTTAGCTCTATTGTTGAACGTCCGTAATGCTTTGCGTCACCTGTATTAAATATTAGTTATACTTTTTCATTATAATATGTTTATTAGTAAATAAAACGTTAGAACAATGTTTTTAGGTTTTTGCGATTGTAACTCATAATAAGATAATTGACAGTCGAATCAACTGAGATACTTTTTTATAATGTTATAAAATACTGAAGCCTGCTTTTAAATGAGTATAGCAAGTTATGACATAATAATTTTGTCGAGTCAAATAACGTTTTAATTGTTGTTTGATAGCCAGGCATTCAAAGACCCGGTCTTTTATATAAACATTATTTATGGCCAGTGTAAGTAATGTCAAAATTCAAACGGTGATAAGGCAAGGGAATGAATAATCTTTATTATTACTTTATTATACAGGAGCGACAATTAGAATTTATTTTTACGGCCAGTCTGTCATATGAACATTATTGTTACGACCTGAGCGCCGGCAAAAGACAAATCCACACCTGCATACCCGTAGACGTTTTGTTACATTTGCGGCATTTGGACTTCTTTTGTTCACTTTGTGTTTAAAATTTGTTATTAGAAAAATAGCCCATTGTGTATTGTAATCTTTTATGGTAGTCATTAGCCAGGTGTGATTCTCAGAAATTCAGTCCACGCGGTCGAGCAGACATATTGTATTTGTACTGTATAAAGTAATGCCCCAATGGAGGGATGAGGCAGTCTAGCGGTAGCCACAAGCGAATTTAGTGACGGACTTTGCTCGTTGATTGAATCGTATATATATATAATCGTATTTTAAAATTCGTTACCTACTCTTTTTTTAATATGAAAATAAAATAAATATGATAATAATAACTTGTTCAGACGTCATACGTCTCGCAGATGCGACCTATCTAACCTTTCGCAAAATATATGACCGGATACTACTTAGGTATTACTTACAATTAATAACACATTTGCAAGTCAATCGATTACATTATCGACATTAACTTAAAGGAAATTGCTACTTTTGGTATTCATTATAATATTAATGTTATTTTTTCATCATGCACCTTATATTGACCTTTTAATAGAATGGCAATGGTTACTATCCATTTATCCTAAATTGACTCATTCGTATCAATTGCTCATCAGGAATATTATTATATTATACCTGCAGTCTTACGGTCTTATTCATATTGAGTTATAGTAAGTTTGTAGGTTTTTTAAGTGTCTCAACATTCACCACTCTACTATCTTTGTACTGCCTACAATAATATCTGCCATCAGCTCGATATTTTCAATGCATCGATTAAGGACATTAAGAGGTTTCACACTCTTTGTTATTTAATTATATATTTTCTTCATAAACTCTTAGACGAATGTCTATAATGCATGCTGTGTTCGCATCAAGAAGCCATTCAGCAACCATATTCTGTATTTTAAAATTGCTTAAAAGTACGTAAGTTGGCCAATTCATAATGGGTTATTGTTTCCACTTTATGCCCTTGGATATAAAATAATCTTCTTTATATTTCTACGCAGGTATGTTTGAGATCAGAGATTAAACGAAGTTGACAAACGAACGTCACTGTTAAGTGGTTGTATATGATAGTAGGTACGTCTGCAACATAATTACGTAGTTTGTACCAGTTTAGTATTCAGATGTAAATGACACAAAGTACCTACATTATTAAATATATACAGTACAATATCTTCTCTCTATCTATTTAAGAGTTTGCCCTTGTGGATGGAGCCTCCTCCTGTCAACTAGATCGAAGTAATTCTCCAAACAAGCTGCGCAATACTAAATTATATATCGAACGTTTGCGGCCATTTTATTGTAAGCGACATTTAAGATAAATTTTGTTACAAAAAATATACTTAGGTCCAAAGGTTTTTTTATACCATCATGTTAATGTTTCATTTGTGTGATTTTTTCAGGTGTTATGTGAACGTCTTAAACTAGCGGCTGCGCAGCGTACGATAATACTGGAAAAGCTGGAACGCGCGCGGGACGTCAACGAGGACCTTAAATTTAGAGTGAGTTGTTTGTAATTGTATTAAATGAAGGATAAATCATGTTAATCAATAGGAAATAAATCAATAAGTATTAATTTATTAGTTCTTTCTATTCATTAGACACTTTAATAGTGTTTTAGATGCCTATGGGCGATAATAATTATGAACTGTTGCCTGTAGTGAAACAAGTTGGTTGAGCACTGATTTATTTGTACCTACCCACACTTATATACTACATTGCCAAGAGTTGGTTTATTTGAGTTACTTCTCACTGCCGACAGATAAACCATAGGGATGATAATTTATAATATATCTTTTGTAGATTTTTTACGATGAATTTCTAAACGAGAAAAGAATTAGCTAACTCAAACCAGAAGATTTCGAAAATACTACATTTAGAATTTTTGTCTGTCTATTCGAGCATCACGTGCAAACCACTGTGACGGGTTAAAGTAGAATTTAGTTTGATTACTAATCGTAATTTATCTATTATGAAAATCAATTTTTATTCAAAGTCAAGAAAAAATAATGTAGTACCTGCAAACTTTAAACTAAACTCTCTCTTCTTATTTATACTCAGTTTCTTTTTATTAAATAATAATGTATTAATACTAAATTATGAATGCGAATCTTTTATTTGGTATAAATCCGAACATAAAAGTGATTATCTCATCTGTCTTGTAATCCGTGGATTCGCTAAAGTAAACTTCTCCAATAAGTTATTAAACCTTGATTTCTATGTCACATTGCAGTTGGAGGAGAAAAGCATAGAGGTGGAGGGGGCGCGGGCACTAGTGAGGCAGCTGGAGGGCAAACGGCGTAGTCCCGCGCGCAGCGCGGAGAGGGGCGCGCGCAACTCGCACAGCAGCATGCGCGACATGGAGCCGTTGCACATCCCCGACGGGGACGCGGACGACGGCGACGGGGACGAGGAGGCGCGCATCTCGTCGACGCCGCGGCGCACGCGGCCGAGCCGCATCCCGTTGCACACGGCGCACAAGGGCGCGGCGCCGCGGCCCCCGGCGCCCCCTCGGCCCCCGTCCGCGCACTCGACGCGGTCGGCGCGCTCGAGCGCGTCGGCGCGCAGCCGCTCGTCGCGCGACGTCGCGTGCGGCGGCGCCGGGGCGGGGGGCGCGGCGGGCGCGGGCGCGGGGGCCAAGTCGTCGGTGCCGGTGCGCCGCTCGCCGTCGTCGGGCGATGGCAAGGTGCGCGCGCGCTCCTTCTGGAACTCGTGGTTCTTTAAGGACTCGTAGGGCGGGGCCCGGGGGTGCACCGTGACTCACCCGCGGGGAGGGGGCCCACTCACATGCCATTATGTCCATAGTAAGTTTGCGTTACACATTTATTTCGCCTTCGGTTCCGTTTGAGGCTTCGCGATCGATTCACATCGGGGGTATATTCGTATAGAGCAGTGACGTAGATGTAAATACTAATTCCGACATCCTTACTGCAAAAAAGTAATTCTGATCTTTTCTTAAAGAAAAGTTTGCAACAAACTGATTGTACAAATAGCTTTGGCTCTACTATTGGAAATGTTATAATATTTTTTAAATTAAAGTTGAGAAACATTAATACAACTGAATACGGATATATTAGACAATGGCTTAAAGAAAAAAATTACATATAACATATTTCCTTAATTGTTATTTGTTATTATTTCATCCGTTAAACTATTGTAATTATTTCCTGGGTTAAAGTTTGATCAAATAAATGAATATATAGGACCTTATATGAAAGTCCAAATAGTAAAATGACATTTTATTCTCAGGTCGATATAAAATAATTCCTCAAATGTGAATCGACGTTGTTATGTTTCGATTTCGATCGTATAGTTTATTCCTTATGGCCGATGTAGTGAAGGCGAGCATGTGCCCGAATGCGCATGCGCACACATCCAGTGACTAACATTATTATTATCATCAACGACTCGGTAATTGACCAATATCGAATATGGAATAAATCAAATTCTCACTCATATATATATTTACCTTGGAAACTAAATTTTATAACCATCAAATGCACTGTCAGTTATTGGTTCGTTGATATTCTTATTTTCGGAATTTAAAATTCGAAACACGAGCGTAACGTAATATTTGTATTAATTTGGTTGTTTTACCCGCACTTTACACAAAAATTGTTATTAACATTTTTTTTCAAGTTTTAATGTAAGCACTTTATGTTTTGCATGTAATTGTTGAATGCTCGTATACGGCTCGAATTTTAAGTCTATCGCGAATTTTCAGTCATTGTTTTCTCTTTATCTAGAAGTTAGCGTTCAATTAAAATTTCACATACATTAACATTAAAAAGTAAACCGTAAAAAGTAAAAAGTTTATTAATCCATACACATTACAAATCCATACTATTAGTATGTGAAAACATACCAAGCCCCTTAATATTATGAAAATTTACTTAAGTATTGTTGGAATTATTAGTTAATTTGGATTCCTTGATTTTTGTAATGTAACATTCTGACCGTAAAAAAATAACAGGCTGATGTTATTTTTTAATGAATGATGATAGCTGTATGACAGCTAATTCATACTGTGATCACTACTGGAAAACGATTGAAACATCAGAAAATTAGAAATGTAAATTCATCCATTTTAAAATTTGGGTGTATTATACCATAGTACCTTTGTTCATAAGCTGCAGTAGTATATAAAATGGCTAAATAAATAATTTGTTAGATTACGCCATATAAAGAGAATAGGAAAAAAACAACTGTGTTAAGGTTCTTCTATTTGTTAATGTTAGTGCATTTCCATATATCAAAGCTGACAACTTTCATATTTTATATAGGTGTTGGATCATTTATAAATCGTTTATTTGAAATATTCATCTGTAATTAGTTTACTGCCAGTATTTTTCTCTGTATCAATTTTGTAAAAACATGCAAGACAATCATACTCCATTTGTGATACAATGAGAGTTTTGTAACACACCTGTTTGATTTTTCACTCGCGTTCAGTATATTGCTATCTCGCTTGCTTCGTTGCTGTCGTCCAGATATTACAAATGGTATATTTGTAGGCAAGTGAAAGATATAAGTGATTTAACAAAATGTACAATTCATTTTTTTTAAATCCATTCTGATTTAAAGTTTCTTAGATTTTGGTTGGATTTCAACTTACAATGATTTTTCATTTTATGAAGATTAAATAAGTAAAATGCTAGTGTTTAAAGCATTTAAACTGGGAACTTATACAAGTCTAATATATATATATATATATATATATATATATATATATATATATATTAGACTTGTATATGTGTGTGTGTAATATATATATATATATATATATATATATATATATTTGTTCTCAGAGTTTAAAATGTGTTACGATAAGAATCGTAGTGGTGACTTTTACTTAAAATTTTATATTAACATTAGAGTTTTCCCCGCGGCTCGAACCCCAGTACCTGTCTCGTGTTTAAAGAGCAAGCGTTATCTGACCACACAAGATTCAATTCATTTTATATCGCAAACTATCTCATCTCCCGGGATGTGAAGTATCTATGACCGTTTTCGGTATTAAAACTGTATATGTACAAAATTACAGCAAAATCGATTCAGTACTCCAGTATTTTTTCCGTAAGTTTAACAGATAAATAAGACCGAATTACTATCGCATTTTTTTATAGAGATGATTTTTTTATTTCTATTAGTTTGACAAATACAACCATCATCATCCCCTATTTCAACCCGTTCTAGTTTTATTTTTGTGACACAAAGCAGTAGCCTGTGTGTCGAGTCTCGTCTATTAATATGCAAACTACAAAAATGTCCAAAATAAACATAATAACGATAATGATACATCACAAAAAATAACAAAACCTATCCTAATTTCTGGGATATTCTTTACATAAATCTATCCCCTTTCCGGGATAAAAGGTATCCTATGTTCATCCTAGATGTTGAACGTCCATAAATATATACCGAGTTTCGGCCAAAACGGTCCAACGTTCTAATAGTATAATACATACATACATACATAACTTCACGCCAGGTCCCTTGCGGGGTAGGCACGAACAACAGAGCGCCATTTAGGCTTATTCTTACACACCTCACTTGCTTCTTTGACATTCAAGTAGTTTTTATGTGAAAGCGTAACAGACAGACAGTTACTTTCGCATTTCTAATATTAATACGGATTTACTCTCATATAAATCGCAATCATATAATCACAGTCATATAAACATTCTTTAAAAACACTCAGAGTAACCCGAACTAGGCATTTGTGAAAAGACCATTAAAATGGTGATATGTTTAAATTAGTGTAGTATTCACTTAGTCTGGTGTGCACCGACATTAACCAATGGTTAAAATGACCACTAAAAATATATGGCTAAACATTGATTATTTTGTTTTAACCACCGGTTAAATGTCGGTGCACACCAGCCTTAGAATTTTAAAGACAAAATGTAATCCAGTTTATTACTGGATAAAAACAGGTTGTTGTGCGAGTGAGACAGCATGATTAGCGCCGCCATTTTACATTTGCATCTTAAATATAACGCGTTATACAAAATTGAAACAAATAATAAGTACTGGCATGTTAGAAAAAATACATTCTAGACATAAAATGATAATAAGCAAATATTATATATTTTAGCTGGACTCATGGTAAGTATGTGTGAAACCATTATCCATATGCTGCTATAGTTTATTTTGCCACTAAACATTTTTAATTGCTAGTTTTTTTATTTCATTTCGATCAGTTTTTTTTATTGACATAGTGGCATAATGGCGAAATAATTGGCTGTACACAAGATAAAAAATTGACACAAGGCCGAACACGTTTGATACTTTGAACCACGCGTGAATTTTTGAGTGAAGTACCAAGCACAGATTTTTGTCTATCATATTGATAATTTATAATCACAGTTGTGTAGTTAAACTCACATTGCAACAATAGATATTGAAAAGATTGTTTTAGCGACAATCTTATTATCAAAGGTGTATTTGTCTATTAAAAATATGATTAAACTTTAATCTTAGATACATCATCACAATATATTTGTATCATTTTGATGTATCATAATTTTTAAAGTATCAGTAACTTGTATCGTAAGTATGAAAATTGTTTACACGCAAAATTATTCACGATAAAGAAATAGACATCCTGCGATTACGTCAAAATAATTTGATACACCAAAAAGCTACAAATATGTAAGGTATTAAAATTAATTAACTTCTTTTCACGCGTGCAGTAGTTGAAATAAATACACAGGTCGTGTATCTGGACCAACTGTTGTAAACGCAAATGACGTTAAAGACAGTAATTATATTTGAATTTGTTATCGATTTGGAGTCATGGAGTGAATTTTCCAAGTACGCCCTTCAGTCAGTCAAATCCTGAATTATACGAAATAGCGAAAAATACTCAAAGGAGTCTCGGGGCTAATTTTGATGAAAACTAAAGTGGTCTTATTAGATTTTTGAAAAATCAATTACCCTACCCAGGGATGGTAGGATGGATTTGATTGGATCTAGTAGTAGCTAGTGTCAGGATCAATTTCTGTGAAACTATTTTCCATACATAGACTTAGACATTTTACCCTAAACAATCAAATCAGTCAATGGGGAAAAATTTATTGCGTTCAAGTAAGGTGTGGTCATATGATTGGCGCAATTTTATGTTTAATTAATGTATAGAAAATGGAAAATTTTGTTCAAAAACATTGGTTTATCGTTTAACATTCCTTCACAAAAATTGATCATTATAAGCTACTCTATCCAATGGAATAATAATACAGGTGTTATATACTTTTAAAATCTGTCGATTTGTTTCCTGACTAGGATAATTGATTTTCCAAAAATCTAATGGTACCACTTTAGTTTTCATCAAAATTGGCTTCGAGACTCCTTTGAGTATATTTCGCTATTTCGTATAGTTTAGAATTTGGCCCTGAAGGCCCGCTTGAATGATTCACCTGTATACTGCGACAGTTTTCATACATTTTTGTTGAACGGTCTTTTTCGTATGTACATGGTCTATTTCGTATACACGTAGAAAAAAATTAGTTTGATTTAGCAATAAGGTGGAAGGGAATTCTTTCTTATATATTCCTTCATTTGTATATGGGAGATAATGTATCAAGAATTTATGGAAACCGTTGCAAGATATACGTACCATATATTATTTGGCTCCAAATTAAGCCAGTCTATTTTAGGGATGCCATCAGATATATTTTAAAGTTTTTTGTCTTCGTAAGGCACGTCATTCATACTTATCAGTATTGTATAAATGAAACATTCGATTGAATTTCAATTAATAACAGAGAAATTGAATTGGATAGTTGACAGTTGACTCAATATTTTTAAGTACTTTTTATTAGCTTAAAAAAGTCACTGCCTTCCTTCAATGAGTTTAATTAGTAATGTAATTTCAACAGAGGTTCGCCCAGACGAACAAGGAGACCCGCAGCTGCGACTCGGGGCGGTTTGCGGACTCGCTTCGCGCGAGCGAGGCCGCGGCCCTCGTGTCCGAGTACGTGAGCCGCGCGTCGAGACTCGCCCCCCTCTTCCCGCGGGTGCGCTCGCGGCCGCTGCCCCACGACATGCGCCTCGCGTACGCGACCCCGCAGAACCTCGCCCTCGAACTGTCCAAATCGATCCTCTACGAGGACGCGGACTCGATCGACCTCAAATCGATCGGATCGCTCGACGCGGCGGACGACTCGCTCTGGAACGGCAAGCCGCAGCACTACTTCGAGAGTATGAACTACGGTGAGACGGCGCCCTCCGGCGACGACGCGCTCGACGCGGACGACTATGAGAGCGATTCGCTCGCGCCCTGAATTTGTACGGCTTCCGCTGCCGCACTCGGACGGCTCGAAGGACGATTAATTTAAATAGCAATTAAAATTTATATAGGGAATCTGATATTTTCCAAATTTAAACTGATTATTAGTCATATTTTTTGTGTTTATAGTAAAAAACTTGTATTATACTTAGAGAACTAGAGTACGAGGAAAAGCGCTCGGCGCTAGAAGGTTAATCGAGCATAATTTTTTGACTCGTGATCATGAGTGCGGCAGTGCAGCTGATATTCAAAAACAATATTGATGCGCAAAGCAGCGCTTTAAATGATAAATAACTATTTATTGAGAATATTCACGGCAACTTGACTAAAAATATTTACTATTTGAATATCGTTACAGACTTCTTATTTTCGAATAACATTCGGTGGTGAATCTATAGAATCTTGAGATTTTTCCAGAATATTTGAATTTGTAATTTGTGTTGATCTTATGATTTAAATGCTTGAATTTATTTGCTGTTTGATCTACTAAGCTACCAATGTAAGTTCTTAATACAGTATAAAATATTTAGGTATGGGTAACGAACCTGTTTCAGAATACTTTTTAATTAAGACAGATTGACATATCGAGTGTCTGTTTGCGCGTCAATATTTTTTTAGAACACAAATCTTGAATTATGACAACAATCTTATTTGGTCCTTGAACCTTATGGATTTTAAACATGGATATAAATAACTAAATGTATTAAAATAATGAAATTTTATTAAAAGGTTTACCATGTAAATACTTATTACAGTATACAGCTTGTAATATGTGACTAAATCTAATTTTAATGGATATTTAAAAGTGCGTGTTTATACTTCGGCTAGTTTCAATCATTTTACTTTTTAAAATCTAGCCCTGTTTTTTAATTTGTTTTACTACGTCTTAAACTCATGCTTAAATCCGTTAAAACTAAGATTTATTATATATATCTATATATTATATATATATATCTATTATATATCTATAATCTATTACATCTATGTAAAAGACCTAGTTAAATAAATTAAAGAGGAATAGAATCCAAGGCAGCCTATTGTATGTTCACCTCACTCGTTTTCGTAATTACTAATCTAAATAATTAAACCTTGCTTTTCAAAACATGACTAAGTGAGCAAGTAAATTTTGCTCACTCAGTGAAATAGTATTGTAAATTTAGAATACTGCAAATTGTCACTCTAATTTCATTGGTTCATGGTACGTTTAAAAATCGGTAAACTGAATTTCATTTAAGAGGGTAATATTATGCAAGCAAGCGCGCGGACTTTCTTTATTTTCGCTTCTAAATTAATTCGCATACTTACGGGTGATAAATGGTCAAATAAGGCCACCAAGACGATAAGTACGCGTATTGTACGAGCAAAACTTAAATGCCACTCTGAAGTTCGTACATGTCATTGCCTATAATACGATAATATCGTACATAATATATACAAGCGAGTGTTACATTCTCATTAGAATTCGCGTGCAATCATATTTCGCAACACACACTGTCATTTGTAATAAACGCGAAGACAGGACTGGACCTGTGCATACTTACGAAGCTAACTTTCGAAGCACATTTTAGTTTTGCGCGTACTGTACTTACTGGCACGCTTCTGACCCATGACGCTTAGTGAGATGTTGCTGTCTCACACTAAAGCCTTTTGCATAACGAGGTCGAATTGTGCATTTGAAACTCAAACTATGCTGATGACACTAATGTAGAATCAACTTAAGAACCATTAATCCACGCCCTAACTTATGACTGCTCTTATATAATAGGATGTTATCTCGCAGTAAATGTTTTTTCGTACATAATCGGGTATTGCGCAGCGTTGGCTACCTTGAATTCTATACAATATTTTACAATTGCCATTCCGTTTTAATAGAATGCTCCGAAAATATTTTTAGTGATCTGTGATAAGCCATCATTTTGAACATTTTATTCCAATCATAATGGTTCTCTATGAATTTGTTCATTCATTTTATATTAATGTTTAGAAAATTATAAATTTTAAACGTCATAAATACGTTTTTTAAATATTAAATTATGTATTCCTTCTCATATAGGTCCTCGGAAATGATAACGGAATTTTAAAAAATATTCTAATGAATTACTTAGATGTATTATCATTTTAATTGTAATCAATGTATTTGAAATAACCTCAATGATTTTGGAACTTATAATGTTCCTGTGTAGATAGTGTAATTGTAAAATTAATAAATAAGTAAAATGTGCGAATAAACGGTAGCTATTTATCCTAATTATATTGTCATTCCTAAGTCTATGAAGGACAGATTATATTAAAAAAAAGTGAGAGCTTGGAACGACTGTTGAAAGGCTGTGAAACATTGAAGCGTGCTTGGTTGCTATTTCTGAATGCATACAGTGAGTAAACTCTATTTCCGATGTACATCAATAAACTACTGTCGTTAACTTTGTAGTTAGTTATATTTATTGCATTTTTTTAGATTTTCTCGTCTGTTATGTAAAAAGGTTTAAACGGTTTGTAAAAGCTATTTTAAATATATGATAAAGAACTTCAGGATATCTCAACAAAATTTACTTTCATATTTGCTGACCCTTGACAGATGGTCGTTCTGTAATCGCAGTTACAGAAAGTTGCCGAAATGTTAGATAATTTTTTACATTTCTATTACAATTTTTGATAATAGATAGAAGAATATACAAAAACAAATAGAGTTCCCAAAAGCAATCAACATACCTCGGAAATTGTATCTTTTAAAAACCGTCGGACATAAAAGTCTTACAGTTTATTTCGCAAAAGGCTGCACATTATAAGCAAAATTATCCACCTTATATAATGAGTACAATATACTTGAATGTTTTATTTACTTATATAAGGTGAGCGCGCACTCGCGTCGCGACGTATAAAAGATTAATAGGTGTGCGCTCACCTCTATATCGTATAGCTTATGAGTTTTCTTAAATATATATATAAATTTTCTTAGTCTTATAATGTGCGGACTTACATATTCGACTTTGCAATAAATTGTCGAGTCGATATGTTGATGATATAATTATACATTATAAGCCGGTTCGAATAAGTACTATGATTTCCAATTAAAATTAGTAAAATATCTTGATAAGTATTTCTCTACTGGTAATCAACTTACTCGGAACTGAGGTTTGTTAGGGTCGGGCCACAATAACATTAATTAGCGATCCGATACAAAAAAATGTGAAAACAATTGGACCTAGTTATGCAAAATGGATCCAACCCACATACTGACCGACAGTTTTGAGAAAAAGTCGTTTTTATTAAAATTTTGCAAAAAAAATATTTAAAATATTGTATATTCTAATGTACAATATTCTAAATATTTTTTTACAAAATGTAGACCCTTTTTTTGTAAGCAAAATTTTAATAAAAAAATTGCTATTTCTCAATACTGTCAGTATGTGGGTTGGTTCTAGTTTGCATAACTAGGTCCAATTGTGCTGCTGAAAATGTCGTCCACTTTTAAAACTATATTAATTGGATGCGAGAATGATCTCCAATAGGACGCTAAACGTAAATGTCGCCAATCAATTTTATGTGTATACTTATACTGCAGCATTAGATGCTGTTAATACGTGAAAATTTAAATTACTTTTTTCTTTTAACAAGCCATGTTAAGTTTTCTTTATTGTATTAGTTTAGTAAATTATTGTTTTACATAGATTATATTATGCAATTAAATTTTATAGTAAACTCAAGCCATAAGTATGTCGCATCAGTCATTAGAAATGGAAAGGTTAAGCAATGATCTTAACCTCTACTTCTTATTGTTAATGAAATAAAAAAGATGGAACAATAATGTTTATATTTAATTTTTTCTTAGCCCAGCTCTTCAAGAGTTCGGCCATTATAAATTTTAAATATTTTCGTTAGTGTGGCTCGACCTATTTAATTTGTGTCCAAACGTCCATTGCTGAACGTCCTAATGTGGAATCGCACGACTGCCTCTGTGTTAGGGTTTTTTGAGGTTTATTCATTTTAATATAATATATTAAATATAAATTTCATAAGAAAGCTCTGTAACAAATATTAAAATAGTAGGAGACTGATTTTGTATAAATTAAAAAAATAGTGATATGCTTAAACCAAGGTAGGTTATCTACATTAATTAAATACGCCCATATTGTTTTTCTCTTTTTAAGTTATTGTATAAAATTAAGCCTACTATTAAATAATAAAACTTAAGTGTAACTAGAAATACTGATATTCCAATTCTACTACGTTACATGACTATATTTCCTATAAGAATTAATTATCTAAATGTTTAAGTCAACTGTTTAATGTATAGCTTACATTCACGCTAATTAGTATTTGTAAATTTTTAAGCCACTACCTACCTAATTTAAGATACTCGTAAATATAATCTAGTTGACTTGAATCTAGTTGATGACTTGTGTAAAGTTGTACAGAAATCATATCATTATATACAAAATATTCAAATAAATTGTTCATATCAATATTGGCTGTTTTATTTTCAAAGTGCTTCTTCACGCGACTACATCTTATCACAACTATGTCACGGAAGAATAATACTACCAAATGACAATAATTACATTGGGTTTTTGAAAAAAAAAATTTTTTGTGATAAATGGAAAGATTATATTAGTTTTATAACAAAACTATTTTTTTTTTGCAATAATTCAAAAGTTATTTCAAAATAAAAATTAATTTTTGAATCCAGTACCGAAGACACGCCGACAACTCCCGAACAAAACCCGAGCGCGTGTGACGTCATAATGTTAGTTTTCACTCATTGCAGTTGATAGAAAAATAATAAATACAGTGTTTTGATTTTATTTCATTTTGTTGTCATTATTAAATATTTAAATTTATATCAAAAATGTCGAACCTTAAAAGTTATCGTTCTTGTTTTGTACCATTATGTACGAATACTACAAAGGCAACTCCTGATAAAACGTTTTTAAATGTTCCCTAAGATGTCAAACGTCGAAATAAATGGTTTCAAGCAGTGCACCGTGATAATCCCCAAACAAAATCGATTTTTTTTTGTTGTGAAGATCATTTCGATGTAAGTATTTCTTAATACCATTTTTATTAATTATTATTTATCTAAGTATACAAATTAAATAATTATTATACATTTAAGTAAAGTTCAGTAAATAATTTTTTTTAACTGGACTCCAAATCATAACCTTTATAATCATAGCATTAAAAATTTTTTTTATTGATAATTTAAAGTGCTTAAATAATAAATTTATGTATCTTTATCTAATGATTGGGATTCAATTTGATATATTTATATTATATTATATTATACTTAGTTGAACATAACCTATAGTTTTGTCGCCGTAACTCTCACGCGATGCTCTACAATTTATGAAATAAATAATTATATTTAATGTAATGGAGAATAAATACTTAAATATTTTCATTTATTATATTATTTTTTAACAGACTTACCTTCATGCCTTGGCACCTCGAACTTCAGCAGAATTAAACCGAACGTCATTTTTTAAAAATCGGTGATCATAAATATATCAACATCGGGAATGTTATCAGACTTGCCTTAATAAATCCTTTATCACACATAGCTAATCGGAACAACTAACAATTCGTATTTTAGCAATAAATTTTAATATTATTGTCTAGTCGGTGTAATAGCCGTAACGCTGTACTGCTATTAATAGCTATACATTATGACGTCACAACTATGTGACAATCATGGCGCTTATAGTCACGTGATTTTTATTTAAATTTCATCGATTTTAATTGTTCATAATTTTTAAAGTTTTTGCATTAAATATCATATTATTAATAATAAAGTTTTAAAATAATAAAAATCAATATTTTTTTTTTTTCAAATTCCCAATTATTTCAATCAACGTTTTTATCATTTAAGGGCGCGTTCCCACTATCTCGTAACGATTAATTTATCGTTAGACGACTGTCGTCTCTAGCTGTTCCCATTGGATTGCGACGACGTGGCTACGATAGATTTGCCGTCACGATTTAGTCGTAACGATCTTTATCGTTTTACGACTGTCGTGCTAGCCCTTTTCTACTGTCATGACAATCTGTCGTCACTGCAAAAAAATGTCGTAGACGACAGTAAGTCGTGTCGTTCTGTATGTGAACCTCCATTTAAACATATAAGCCACGACACTTAAAACTACACCATTATCTGTCGTCACGAAATAGTGGGATCACGCCCTAAGAGTATATAGTGTCACAACGAACCAAAATAGTATATTGATGGCGAGAGCGATTTTTTTAAATCCAGAGCGAAGTCTACTTGTACTTGTGTTATGAAGAATGCTATTAATTTTCGTGGGTTTCTTTAATTCCTGGAATTCACTCATTAAACCCTGACATTGTGACTATGGGACCAATTCGGGAGTTATAACCTTTCAATCAAAAACATTTGAAAATCGTTTCATAATAGGGGAAATCGAGTAACGAACAAAAACAAAACAACATAGACAAATTGATAACCTCCTTTTTGAAGTCGGTTATAAACTAGATATTGCACCATTTTCTACAGCTAAGATAAATTAACCTGAAACCGAAGCGAAAAGAAGACATCTGTTTAAAAAATATAAAAAAATCACAAGTTCAAAACTTTCTTTATTATCATAAAAGTTGATCAAATAGAACACAATTATTACAAACACGGTGAATTCATACATAATTATGACAAAGTATGATAAAATGTAAGCAATGAGCATACATTATTTACTTTATCGTAATAATGTGTGAATGCACAGGCTCAGAACAAGTCGGCTTATATAAAAGCAACAATTTGAAATATACCACGTTAGGGGTCGGTCATATAAATATTTAAATTAAATAAAACATTTATTATAAATTATACAATAGGAAATAAACAAAACTCTCAAAAACAATGGGAAAGTAACGATACTAAAATAATCAAAATGAAAAAAACAAAAATATAAAAAAAACAAGAAAAACGAACAAAATAAAGAAAAATGAAAAGCAAAAATATAAAAAAACCAACAAAATAAATAAATTGAAAATATGTATTTTACCCTTTTAAGTACTATTATAATTTTGAATGTGGCTTTTAATGATTTTTTAGTCAAAGCTATTGGAATGGCAAACGTAGTATGAATTACGTCTTGGTAATAGACTATTTCCTTTGAGCGACAATATTATTGTTCCATGATAATGTCCCAGCAAAAAATATAAAGAACATGGTTTCATTTAAAGAAAAGATGGAAAATGTTTATTTTCCAAATGCGACTTAATACAAAATATAATATAGCTATATATGTCGGAAGATACTCCGCCGCAGACTGGTATAAAAATCATTACTTATTCAATTTAGTAATAACAAGTAGGTACATACTTGAAGAAAATTTAAATAAAAACACTTACATATTTTTCCGGTTCAAATTTGATTCGTTTTGAGTAATTTTTAACTTTAAACTCGTATCAAGCATCACATTTTCAAATGTCGCTCAAAAGAAACAGCTCTTATTACTTGATGTATAATTAAGGAAATACTATTAGCCAACGTGTTTAATCCTCTCTCCAAGTTCTATGTCCCTTATTTCTAAAGTTTTTGGATCCTTATGGATTCTTATTACTCCACGTTGTTTTAAACCTAAAAAGACGAAGATAGATAATTACTTGCAAATAAAAAGTGCAGGTATAGTAGTTATAACTATGAGTATAAACCCGTCTCGAACTTTAAGCATCCTATTACCATACTATAATTCGAGGATAAACATGCTCGCACAGCATCTTATTTAAAGTCGGTTAAAAATTATTAATATAATGTGTTATGAAGGTAAATTTTTCAAGTTAGCCTAGTATCGAGGCCAATTTTGACGAAAACTAAAATTAGATCATTAATTTTTTGAAAAATCAATTAGCTTTGTCAGGGATCGAATCGGCTGATTTTGAAAAAAACAAACACTATTTTATAATGTTAAACCAAATTATAATGTCTACGTTCTATATGAGACTCATAATGACCACGCTTACGACCGCGATTTCACCCGTTTCATTTGTCTGCGGGCGTTAGAGTCATAAACACTAGTGGAACGGATTATGGACCCTCAATGTCATTAACACGAAATACACAGATGTCATTAGTAGATTTAAAAAACGCGCCTATTTCAATGTCAATTGATAGAGAATTAATGCTCTGTGGTCAACGCCTACTTCACCCACCTAGACATGGGTCGTTGTGAGCGCTTTGATGGGAAATAATGACATCATTAGTGACGTTTTCGCCACGACCATAACGACTGTAGTCGCTGTGTAACGGCTGAGGTGCATTATGGGCGTTGTGTTACTAGAGGAACGCGCCCAATGGAAGCACATTAACACAGTAAGAATCAATTTCTATGAAGGACTGCAAAACGGCAAACTAAACAAAAAGTTCTATTATAACTTTTCACTTGTGTATGTTAGTTATTTACATTATATGTTTGATTTCTTATTTTTAGGCTTATCCAATGTGTGTGTGTGTGTTTTTTTGTCATTTGTCTAAATCTTAGATGTGATACTTACAAAGTATGGAAACGAAGCACCGCGCCGCGATGACTCTCTCCTTTCCGGGCACTAGTGGTCCGGCCGCTATCAATGTCCGCACTGTTATAGGGTAACGATCATGGTAATAAAATTGCAATATTTTCTCTATTGTACCTCGTATTCCCCATTCCTCACTGAAAGTAATGATTTCATGAATGAGAATGTAGCATGAGGTGTGTGAGCATAGTGTATCGTTTTTATGGAGAAGTCCGACTGAGGACTTGCTTTATTTTATATACGTTTATGGCTTGGCAGCTAGGCCATTAAGCCATCTCTTAGTTTACAATATAGTTTCTTCATTTTCTTAAGCCTACGTGTAGCACGGCTGAACTGTAGGAATCAGCTAGTGCCAGTTAAGGGAGTTCTTGTGACAACTCAAAAGACTACCTTTGACTATACAGTTCACATTTCTCACAAAACACATAACTACTACTCAAAAACTATCAATATCCTACAACTATTGTTCGTTTTAGAGTAATGTTTTTAGAAAATAAAACTGCACAGCACAACATCTCCTTTCAATTCCCGCCAAAAACTCCTCACTGAGGACTTGCCCCCGCGGGGGCGTGAGAGGGATGCGCCTCGTAGAGCTGGCACTAGTATCTCCGAACAAGTACTATTGCCACTCGACTCGACGATATACATTAAAATCTGTTCGGTTCTTAGCTTTTGTGCCATGACCACGAATAAGTTTGCATTTGACCACGATCATGTCTAATTCCGGACGATGATGCGGTCGAAGATCAAGCACACGAGACTTGAAGATACGCGGACTTTTCGAGAAGACAGACTCTGGTGGTACATTCGACATATCTCATTCTAGGCCTACGCCAATCGGCCTCATCTATTGGAGAGGGAACTAGTCCCCGAGGGCTCCATTCTCCCTTTGCGTGGGACTGCATATGACGAGCTCCACGGGAGGATAGGGCAAGAGTGCGCGGAACACTGTCTGTGTAACTTATCGTCTTCGCCAGTCCCGGTGGACTCATTCACCCGGCATTCGCTCGGAGAGTGTTAAGGTTTTGGAGACGCCATAGTGACCAGCTGTTCACATTGGCCGATCTCCTGGCCATCTCATGGTTACGCGTAGGATTCATCATCGGCATGGTCATCGCGGCCTTTAGTGTGGCTATCTGTGGCGTCTTGTGACCTATGGGTGGCTTTGAGATTGTTCGCGACACCTCACTCACAACACCGCCCATATTTTTTAATAACTTTTTCTTTCTTCTTATACCGGGGGTCCAACTCTGCTATTACACACGTGTCTGAATCGTCATTACTTGCGTCATAAGGGCGTACCCATACCACGTGACCATTTTTTTACAAATACGCCAAGACCTAAAGGGTCTTACTTATAATCGTTTCTTAAATTTAAAGAAACTGCTCAGCCACTGATTAGTGAAAATCTTACTCATAAACTCCTCTAAGGCCGAAAATTTTGGGTAAAACCTACGTTAATCATTGAAATTCGTTTATCTGTGCTCCTGTTAGGTAAAAAACAAGTAATACATGTTTATAAGTGAAAAAAAAAAGATATTCATTGATTAGGTTCTGATTCTGATTCTCGAGTTTCTCAACTAGATTATTATAAGTAAGGTCATTAGTGTTCA
Organism: Dendrolimus punctatus; assembly: GCA_012273795.1. Lineage (NCBI taxonomy): Eukaryota > Metazoa > Arthropoda > Insecta > Lepidoptera > Lasiocampidae > Dendrolimus > Dendrolimus punctatus. The sequence continues at coordinate 15,672,188 of CM022538.1, forward strand.
CGTAGTAATTCATAAAAATGGTTTTCAATCATTTTTTGCAAACAGAAACTACAATCTGGAAATCAGTTAAACGTAAACCGTTAAAAGCACTAAAAGTAGCGCGCCATATTTGAATATAGATCGAAAAAGCGCGAGTTCTCCCTATAGGATATTGACTATGCAACGAAAACCTAAGGAGTAACCAAATGTAGTATTTTGAAGACCTCCTTGCGTGTATTATGATAGTAATATCCTACCGTATAAGTCTCGTGGCCTCGGAGGGCGGTTCGGAATCTCCGAGGGACACTTTGGTCCTGTCCAAGCTGCCCAAGGGCGTCTCGGAGCTCCCTCGGCTGGAGGGCTTCCTGCCCTTGGAGTCCCTCGGCACCCGTTCCGATTCGTCGTTTAAGCCCGTTTCTCGCAATACCTGCGCCACGATCCTAAGATGGGGATCCAAGTTGGATTGCGACAGTCGTTATTCTCATCTATTATATTCTCTGGAATATTCTCCTTATCTGCTTCTGTAATAACATCAGTAAAAGAAGTTAGAAGCAGATGGAAAAATGACAGTGAAAAGTTATTGATGATAAAATTTACTGAAAATAAGTCTACTTTAAAGCGTTTTACCTATATCTCGAATATCCATTCCACGTCGTACATACGCTACGCCTACTGCTTGTCTTTTTGGCTGAAAAGTGCAAATATTTTAATTATGACTCTGTAATCCAAATAACGAAATATTGTTAACTATTGTAATAAAAATATAAAATGAACGTCATAGATGTATCATTAGAGAAATTCATAGTTATGAGTTTTTCAGTCGCTGTGCCAAGACTAGCCGTCGACGAATCCTTACCTTGAATTTTCTTTTTAACCAACTTCCAAAACGAAGAGGTTCTCAACTTGGCCGGTGTGTTTTTTTATGTATGTACACCGATTACTCTGAGATTTATGATCCGATTTACGTGATTCTTTTTTAGTTCGCGGAATAGTTGCCATTTGGTCCCCTAAAAATTTAACATAGTTTGGCCTAGTACTTTCATTTTACGAACATTTTTTTATTCCCATTTCTTGGGCCTATATTTTTCTACCCAAAAAATCGTTAAAAAAGCTAAAGCTGTTTTTACAAAACCCATGTCCCCCTAATCAAGTCTTACCAAAAATCTTTTTACTGGCATTTACCAAAATTATAGAAATACCCTCTTCCAAACTGATTTTGACGACCTACTTTTCCGAACTAAAACCATATTGAATTTTGGTGTCGATAAGAATTCCATTGGAGCTAACCAACAGGATACTTTATAAAAACTGGCAAGGCTGGTTACATTTTTACGGATGCATCCAAATTAACTCCAGATAGCTATGTGGGTGCTGCTGTCTAGATCACAGAGTTCAGGATCATTCTCAACTATAAAATCCCTCCATACTGTTCTGTATTTACTGGTGAGGCTATTGCTATCCTGGAGGCCACTCAATACATCAAATCACATCACCTCAGTAAATGTTTAATTTTAACAGATTCCCTAAGCTGCCTTCAGGATTTATCTAAACTACCCTTTAGTACAAAAGAAAACTTCTTCCTGACATTAAACATCAAAAGTTCTCTCAAGACTTGTCATGATCTGGGACTCGAAATAGTTTTGGCATGGATCCCAGGTCATGCAGGTATTAGTGGTAATGAGATCGCTGATAATTGCGCTAAACAAGCTTTCCATATAGGATGCGATTAATATAGAAAATGTTTTAGCAGAGACCTCCGCCTTACAGCCAAAAATGACATTTCAATGCATGGAATGACACATGGCAGCAATCTCGTCAGACGACTGGCAGGTTTTATGGCCAATTGCAACCACACATTAATCGAACCTCGTGGTTCTAAAGCTTCCGTAGTTTATCTAAAAAAATAACCACGGCTATAATCCGCCTGAGACTAGGTCACGTCTGTTCCCCCGTGTTCTTAGCTAAAATAAGAGTTCGCGACCACTCTCTATGTGAGTGTGGCCTGGACGAGGGGTCATTAGAGCACATCTTCTTTCACTGCACTTATATCTGTACCCATATCTATGACATTCTACCCTCAGGTATACCCCGTCCCATCAATCTTAATTACCTTTTAACACTAGCCCATAGTAAACATATATATATTTTAAGTAAATTTTTATCCCTGAATAATATCTATCTATAACTCTGTCTAAACCTCCCATTACTCTCCTACACTAATTTTATTCTAAGTATTATACTTAGAATAAAATATACTTTACACTAAATTATTAAAATCAATAACACGTCACTAATAATCATATTACTAAGTAAGGTTTGGGTTCAGTTTAACATTATGGTTTATTTTATCCTCAAGTTTTCAGAAATCGAGCACCGTTCCAAATTATCCCTTCCTCTTTTGTCTCTAACCTTTTATTTGCTTTTTAATAATCACCTGTCGCTTTTACTCTGATATTGGCAAAATCAATGCTAAGTGCATTGGAGCCACAAGCTTTAAAAGGTGAAGTGAAAGCTATTTTTAATTAAATATATTATTTTTAATATATATTATATAAAACATCTTGAAGTTGGTGCAAAGTAAAACATACAATTACTATATTTTAAAATTTACTAAGCACCTAAGACTTTAAGATGTTTTAGATAACATATATTAAAAATAAGTTATTACAATTAAAAATAGCTTAAGAAATAAGTTATTTTATTCTTTTAAGTTTTTGAAGTTTGTTTTTTACAGCTCATAAAACAAGTGAAGCATTTTTTAAACTTGTGTGCGTAAACATATGTAGTATACACGTGGTTTGCGTCTGTGTAGTTAATAGTAATATATATATGGAAACAAATGTCTTTTGACAAGTAGCACGGAAGATAGTACAACATAAATGAATAGACAGTAAAATATAAGAACCCAGCAGGTAATCATCATTTGAAAACAAATTGAGACAATAAAAAATATCTTACACTGAACAAAACTTCTTGAGATTTACGCTTCCCTGGTTGCACACTCTCCTGCGGTAGAATTTGCGTGGGCAAATCTGATATATCTACATCCATAGGTGGTAAACTAACTCTCGGTTCGGTTATATTTAACGTATTTTCTTTCGAGATATTAGCCTCTAGTAACTCCTGCATTATAGGCTGAGGCTGGACAATGAGCTCCACTTCCTCGACAACGGTTTCGAGAGGCTCCCGGATAGGTCGTCTATAAGCCATTGCTTCCTAAAATTTTTCAAGAGATATCGTTAAAATTTCTAGGGCAGTTTGTATATATGTAATTCTACAAACGTCCCATTGCTAGGCTCGGGCCTCCCCATTTTTATGAGTTAACCAGTTATCGCGATGTGCACGTTTCATCATGGTTTTTTCCTTCACGGTAAGCACGTAGTAATTGTACAATATACACATTAGGTGACATAAATTCCCTAATGCTTACATATTTGTCGGTCAAGATGCAAAACCACGTGATGTAAGTTTGTTAGCCACTAATTTACCTAAGTTACTTTTTGATAAAGTTCGCATCGCACCATAGTAATTTATCCCTAGAACACTCTAAACATTGTGATCGCTCTAAGTTGTCAAAAGATGAATGCGTTATAAACGTATTGGTTAAACTAAATCTGATATCAGAAGTGTGTCAATTTTTAATAACACACTTTATGCAGGAAGTCTGGAGACCCTAATTTGTAGCTGATTATAAAATCTCTGATGTTACGAATATCCAAAGGCGACGGGTGACTAGTTAGTATCAGGTAGGTGATCTTCATCTTCTCTGCTATACTATGCAAAACTATTCATAATGTAAGATGCTTCCTCAGTTCAATAGAATTCGACGGCATTGGTTTCAATTCCAAAAAATAAGAATAGTTGGACAATCTCTTCAATATTTACGCCGATATGCGTGTTAATGAGATCGGCTTCAATATTGGCCGATACACTTTAGATATAATACAAGCGTAATTTGCTAGATGTCGTTATACATTTATTCTGTTTGTCGACTTGTTGAATTTGAAACTTGATGCAGAACATCGCACAATATTTGAGACCTGCATAATATAGCTTCTTATCATACAAAATCCGATGAAAACTAGTATTACTAATACTATCTATACCTAATCTATAGAACAAGCAACTGCAAGTGTGGGTAGTAACATAACTAACCTATTAAATCATAAATATGGCGCAAGGAAAAGTTAAAATTATATGAGAGTAGATGTTCAACGGTTACTTTAAGAGTTGCTACAATATTTTCCTGTTTACTTTTTACTGGCAAACAGTTAACTGATAGTGGGGACTAGCGTCACGTATGAACATAATAATATGCAACATTCAGGGGGAACAAACACATCAAGCGTTGTCTACCTTCACTTACAGATGCATAAAATAATGTACCTGTAATTCTCTTGTTGCGAGTGGTATCCGATCCAAATTGATATTTAAACTGCGTTGATATAGTTGTGTGAGACCAAAGGCTAAACGTGAATAAACATGTCGTCCACAGTGTGCCGGCCGACGTACGTATTCTTCCCAGGAAGGCGGATTTCGATTGTATCGTCATAAGGGGTCTGTATGTGAGAATTCGTTTTTTGAAATGTTCAAATGTGGGTACATACTTTTCTGAACTAGCAGGCAATGGACGTAGCAGACCATACAACCTTGTTACATTTAAATTTGATTGTCTTTGTTCGACTACAACCAACTATGTAACTGTAGGTGCAACCCAAAATTCATATACAAGAGGTATATGACTATGATTTGATGAAAGGTATAACGTTGAGATTTTGAACAAAACATAATTCTACAAGTAAGTATTTATTTAATTTGTAGTAAAATTGGTTTTTTGAAAATAGAACTATAGAGCAAAACATTACAAGTGTTCTATTTTTAAATGTTGACAGTAAGCGTTCAAAAATTATAATTAGTGTTTTAGAACAATCTTCCAAAAAGTATCTTTTCATAGAAACAACTTTTTAATTGTATGTTTATTTTAATTCGGGTTTAATTTAGGGTAGAATCAAAATAAAAATTAGAATAGGCACCTTTACTGCCTGATTTATTATCATTATAAATGAATCAATATTTTAAAAAATGGTAGTAAATAAAGTTAGTTTTAGTTTCCCTATTATATACAATTGTGAAACTAATTTATTCGACTGATGACTTTTATATGATTGAGAAACCTTCCTCAAAGCCAATTTAATCTATATTTTTCAAGTGTTTTTATTTTAAAACTTCAGGTCTTACTCCTATTGAGTTAGAGTACGTTTGTACGCTTCTTGTTCAATATGTGAATAGGTTAATATATTATCAACTTTTAAAATCCTTGTCTACGCTTTGAATGCCCGCCACAAATGTACAAACAAAAATGTTTTATTATTGTTTCCCGCAACTTATTTTCTTATATATATTTTTTGGAAAGAACGCAATAAATGCTGTTAAAGATTCCGTTTTCCTAATTTCAATTAAAACCAGTAATACAAAATTCAAATTAAAGAAAGCACAAGAGGAAAATCCGTAACACGCCTTGTCACAGGGGCTTACAGGGCTCAGCCCATTATTTTAGGAAAATGGATGAATATATTACACACTCGTCGAAAGCTAATTGGCCCTTTTTATACATCGGTAATTTCGAAATGCAACCTTTTCAATGCTTTTCTGCACCGCCGTCATAATAAAATTATAAAAATAATATTAACCGGTGCATGCCATGGCCAGGATTTGAACCCACATGGATTGTGCCACAGATGAAGAGCAACTAACTACCAAGGTGAAAAGCGTAAAGGATTTAAATGCAAACAGGATTAAATGAAACGTGTCAAGAAAAATACTCGCAAACTGATTTTTAAAAATTATGTTAACTCATATACCAAAAAAATATTGGCAAAATTATAACACTAAAATGAAAACTTATATTATAATTATTAATATTAGATCTACCTTACCTCGCATCGTAATTCGACAGCATCATTATTAAGCCTGGAGCGGAAATATGTGGAACTGATTTTAGTTCTCTTGTCTATGATCAATTTTCTTGCACGTCTTCTTCTTGTAGGTTGTATGTTTTCTAATTCCTATAAATTCAAGATATTTTCGAAGGTTTATTCCTAATGCCTAAGTCTAGTTCTTCCTTTTAGTGTTCGGTAGTAATTTTGGTAACACGAAACTGTAATTTCTGTACATTCGTCTGTGTGTATGTCACAGCTATATCTGGTCTATGTCTGAAATTTGTCAAAAAGTCGTGTGCTATGTGTCGCCGATACCTACGTGCAGCGAAAATCGCCAATAAAACGAACGACGAAATACGTTTGAGTGTAAGGCTTGGATGATACATACCACTAGTTAAGATAATGCACATAGACATAGACATAAGGCACACACTGTACATGCACTCTCTCACAACACCAGCATGTAACAGATACACTCTACATTAGTATAAGTTTATTATTAATATTAGAAAAAAAAAATATAAGTTATTCTTAAGGTACACAACACAACATAAAAACCACAAAATTAATGTCACACACAAAAACAAAAATTTACAATAAGCGTGTATTAACTTAAAAAACTCTAACAGTAATCAAGTTGTAAAAAGGGTACGGAACTCGAGTCCGTAGAATTGTTAATAAAAAAGGCCTCAGATGCGTTGAAGATGGCATCTGCCACACTGGGCATCTACGCCGCCATAACTATCTTGAGTTGTGTTCCGGTATCAATGGCCAGATTCCAGTTTCTCCTTATAGGCTGGTAGTACCTTTGGTATTGCTAAGGTCCATAGGCGACGGTAACCACTTTCCATCACAGTGGGCCGTCAGCCTGTCTGTTGTGCTAAAGCAATAAAAAAAATACGACTTCGGTCGGATGCACGTTTCAATAGCGCTCTCGATAGCTTATTATTATGCGAGAGTCATAACTTACAATTAATTGTATTTAAGCTCGGTATTCTTTGTTCAAATAAAGCAGTTTTCTAAGTCCCGTACTAACGCTAATTTAATCAGGCATGAATTTGGATATGACGTATTAATACTAGTATATTGAAAACTAACCTCTAACTCCATTTCTTCGGGTACTTGTGGTTCTTCTCTCTCTGGCACTCGAGGTGCATTCGGATCTACTTCCATCTCTTCTGGAGACTTTTCTTGGCTATTATATTAAAGTTTTGTTAGAAGAATCTTTGTTTAACGCGGTTCGAACATAGAAGAACACTAGAAATGACAATCTGCCAATAAAAACTGGAACTTTGAAAAGCTCCTAACCCCTCTGCGGCGCTAATTGTGCCGCAGGCAAATCTCCTCTCTCATTTTGATGTTTTATAAATTAATTTTGAGCCCGACTTACATTTGCATTAGTTAAGTGGCAAGTTAACTGATGAATCTAGAGAGTTAAGCCCTCATCATCGTTTGGACAGACATCTCCTTAATCGACATTTTATTATTTAACAAACGAAAGTCTGACTAAGCCATGGCTTCTTAACTAAAGCAATATTGATATTTATTATTTTTGTCGTTTAACTAACTTCTTTATCTGAACGACCCAAAATAAGTTGTGACCTCCGAAAGCAGAGCATGTTACTTCCCGTCCTTTAGTTTGTTGCCAAGTGTGAATCTCGATCAGTTTGATTATTTATAATATATTTTTTAGACCTAATCAGTCAGATATTAACAAAATTCCTAACTCCCTCCATAATTATTGATATACAATTTGGGCTTAAAGAACTCATTTCATATAATAAGAAATCAAAAAGCGATAGAATAAAATCACCCTGTGGTGTTATGCGGTCATGTAGGGATTAGGTGCCTTTCGGAGGCAGGGTTTCATTAGGTGCTAGGGTATGCCCGTCTGGATGTCTAACAAATCTGGTCCAGGATATGTCGCCAGAACAAATTTGGATTCCAGTATTAGTGGTCAGTTTCTAGTCCCCCTTTCGAAGCCAGTAGCACATTGTGAATGCTCAACGATGGTAACCACTTTCCATCAGGTCGCCAGTATATCTACCTTACTCTACCATTAAAAGAGTTGCACGATTGTCATTCCTACAAATTGTCCTGTATGGTTTTGGCTGAGATTCTGTTTCCCATTGATCAAACAAGATGGCGGCAATCAATAAATTAATTTTAAACGCATAAAACATGAATATGACGCAACATAATGAGCACTAAAGGATATGACACAGTTGTCCTCAACTAAATTTTAAATATCTATCGAGCGGAAACTATCGATATTATAAACATATAGGTACACCAAATGTCATGACAACTAGTTCATTTCCAAGTCGTGAAGATGGATCAAATAATTTAGATTGGTTCCAAACTTAACATCCACTAAAAACTAAAACCAAACTTAAAAAATCCAAAACTTTGATCTAAAAGATTAAAATTGACTCTAATGAATAAAACGCCATCAATAATGATCAACATAGAGATCGACAAGAAAAAAATATGAGTTTTCAATCTATTAAGAAACCTACAGCAGCACTCAGAGACAAATAATAATCCGCTAATTAAAAATTTAAGTCCATGTATCAATTAGTAGGTTTTATAGATATACTGGATCTTATTACGAATATCTTGCATCGATTTAGGAACCGGTATTTTGGGATAGCTAAAAATTTAAACTTTCGATTCCTTATAACACACTCTGATTTAGAAGTATTCTTTAATCAATGTAGCTTAATATCCGCTATAACTGGAATCGGGATCTAAATGGAAAAATAATACACAGGTCCAAAAAAAGATGTGTGCTGGGTGTCAGACTATGATTTTCTAGCGTATTTTGTCCCGCTGGCCACGGATCTGAAGTAAGAATTGGGGGTCAAAGTGGAAATAATCGAGAAATTCCGAAAAAAAAACTGATGAAAATCACAATCTTTTGGGTTTTTCTCGATGATTTTCTCATTGCCCATTATGACTTCAGATTAGTTTATAACAGAGAAAAAAGCACCAGGAAATCATAGACTGGCGCAAAGCACACACACAAAAAAAATCTGGTCCTGTATAATAATTATAAATCGATCTCGCCCAGGGAATCTTTTATCTCTGAGTACGGCCACTAATATGAATTAACTAATCGTAATTAACTACAGTTACTGTGATAATATTGATTTTATGTTTTATTAATAACCGTCACAGTTACGAACATTTCTGTTTCTTTATCAGCTGGAACTTGAGGTGAGATTTCAGGTATTGCAGGAATATCTGCGGGAACAATGGAATGGAAATGAAGGAAAAAAATAAAGGATTTTCATAATTATAAAGCAATAGGATTAAGGGGCCACCAAAATAGAGATTTTCATATACATTTATTTAAACGATTAAACAACTTTATCTGAAGTAAAATACATTCTGGTTGGGAAATAGAGTACTAGAATAGAGATTTGTCGTAAGTAAATGTTGACAATTTATATCCTCAAAAAAGCGGTAATGCGGGAGCGAGACAACAAATTCCATTTAGGTAGCTCCTTAGACTTAAGGGGATTAAAAAGCTGTTGCGCATGGTTCAAAGATTTAGTTTCTTTATATACATAATAATCCTTTAATAAACTCATTAGTTACATGCTTTCATTATATTTTAGTTTTTCTTTGTTTTAGGTACGTCTTTTTATTTACCTCCAGTCCAGTTTAATTTTTCAAAAACTTTCATCTTATTAAAGGATTTATATTAGGGCCCGCTTTCGCTAAAGCGGAGAGACGCTTCGTAAATGAACCATAAAATACCAGTACACAAATGTCCAGTTCATTATAATTTTTTAGTATGTTTATTTCTGTATATGTCTCTTTGTGCAGGCCACGAGCCATGAAAATGACCCGGACTTTTGGGAGGCCAACACGTAGAGGCCCAGTAGACAAAATTTATCACCATATAAAAAATGACAACAAACTGCTCATCTATAAAAGCATCCTAAAGCCATGTTGGACGTATGGCATACAGCTGTGGGGAAGTGCTAGTGACTCAAACCTCAACATTTTGCAGAGACTTCAAAATATAATAATAAGAAACATAGCAAATGTGCCATTACTAACCATGAAATACACGAATTTCTGCAAATGAACACTGTGAGGGAGGAAATTCGAACCTACAGTAGCAGGTAGTACAAAAAAGGCTAGCTAAGCACCCTAACAAGCTAGCAAAGCAGCTGTTAGATACCGGCGCGAGACACGATTAAAAAGGCGTGTTATCTTGGAACTCGATAGCTAAACTGAAACAGTTAACATGAACCTTATGAGAAGTTGTGTCCGCTGGAGACACGCTCGCATCGTCATTGCATACACTTAACAGATTTGCTTATAGTTTTATGTAGACTGATTGCAGATGAAGAGTACAAAACAAACAAAAAAATGCAAAAAATGACAAGCCCCAGTAAGTGTAGGACTATTGTAGGGAGTGAGAACAAAAGGTACCGGGCTATTGGGATGAACTGCTAGTAGAACTACGGGTCATGGAGTATGTCCTCTGCCCGTCGCAATGTACAAGGAACATGGAAAACTGGGCAGACGGTGACTGGCCACTCAATTTACATGGGCCCCAAAAAATGGAGAATTATTATGATCAAGGAAACCTAAGCACAGTAGTGGCTAGGCTTAGGTTTCCTTATTTAACGATAACCTTGGGCAAACGACTGTCTGAGACGGATTAGGCGTGTTTGACGATGTTTTCTTCAGCACTTGGTAATAATAAACTAATTAAGCGGTGTATGGTCTTTATTTGGATTAAGGTTCGAATCCACGTCATCATCATCATCCGAGCATTAAATCCCGGTTGCGTTCGGAGTATTCACTCCGACACCCAGGGTCCGCTTGCTTCCGGTTCGAATTCACGTCGTTAAGTGGAAACGCTGTCATTTTAGCCAATACGATTTACTAATATTATTAATAATGAGAATAATGATTACCAGTTCCATTTTCAGGCACCACTAACTGGGCTTCAGAAGCTAAAAAATAAATAGTTTAGTAAGTGACATGTTTTACAATAAATTCTAAAGCAATAGTATTTTCTCAAGTTTTCGCGACTTGTACAGAAAATAAAACTAATTTTCGTTAAACGTTTTAAGAGCGGTATTTTAATTGATTTTTATTATTATATCATTGTTAGTATACCATCAACTTGTTCGTATTTTTTTTTGTTTATGGTTATTATGTGATCTTTTTTTTTTTTTTTTTTTTTTTTTTTTTTTTTACATGGGGAAATGCGTTGCCGCACCGTCAGCCGCGCGGGGATCATGCGCGGCCGGTGTGTGGGGCTCCCCGACGCCGGTTCAATACGACCGGCTGCCGGTATACCCACTAAAACCCCATGGGAGCCTTCCTTCCGCCTAGCGCCGGGGTCGCGGTACATGCGTGAGCTTAACCCGCAACCCCGGCAGCGGCCGGCCGCCTCGTAAACAGAGGCGGCCTCTCCTGTGTGCGGGCCGGGGGAGATGGTGGTCCCCGGCCCTGAGAGGGACGCGCGGCTACCTCTCGCGCCCTCTCGCGGCATTAGTGCGGGCGGAGGTCTATGTTGATCCCCCAGACCTCGACGCCCGCTGCCGCCGGGAGGGGGAGGCTGCAAGGAATACTCCTGCGCCATCACCCCTCCCTCTCCTTTCTCCCCCTCCGCCGCCTCGCGCTCGTAGCAGCGTCAGCGGCGGGGGGGGGCTTCGCGGTGGGGGAGGGGGAGGCTGCGAAGGATTGCTCCTGCGCCAACACCCCTCCCCCCTCTTCTTCCACCCCGCCCCCCCCACCGCCTCGCGCAATCGGCAGCGTCAGTGGCGGGGGGGGCCTCGCGATAGGAGGGAGGGGGAGGCCGCGAAGGATTTCTCCTGCGCCATCACCCCTCCCTCTCCTTTCTCCCCCTCCGCCGCCTCGCGCTCTAAGCAGCGTCAGTGGCGGGGGGGGGCTTCGCGATGGGGGGAGGGGGAGGCTGCGAAGGATTGCTCCTGCGCCAACACCCCTCCCCCCTCTCCTTCCTCCCCTTTTCCCGTCGCCTCGCGCACACAGCAGCGTTGGCAGACGGGGTCGGGAGGATAGGTCGCCTGTCAGGAGGGCGGTGGTGGGGTGGACATCACCACCACCCTCCTTGACAGCCAGCGGAGAACACCTCGACGCTGGCGGTCGCATCGGAAAGGAGGGGCGTTTGGGGAGGAGGTTTGGTAAGGAAGGGCAGGCATTGGGATTTGGAGGCGGAAAGGTGGGACACCACTGTCACGGAGCGAAGGGGGGAATGTGACAGTGGCCGCTCGGGGCCCCGGGGACGCATCCCCTTGTACCGCTACCTGGTCGGAGAAGAGACCAGGGCGGCACCCCCTGGGGGATATTATGTGATCTATGGGAACCTCATCTAACCTAATCAAACAAAATACCGCGCTTGAACTTTTGTCTACGTTAGAATGGTAGCACATGAATTAGTCAATTTTTCGAACCCTGACTTTGAAACACGTTCCGCCAACATTCGTTTTACCTTAAACTATGTCAGAATAAACTAATGTTTAATACTATAAAAACTTTAAGACTCCCGGGAAAAATCCCGCGGTATTTCCGGGATATAATGTACCGTAAGTCCGGGAATTTGCTATCTATCAGCGTAAAGTTTTACGTGAATCCTAAACAAACAAACACAAAAAAAACTCAAAAACAAAAGAATAACAAGAATAATACAAAGAACCAATTTTCGGTTGAATTCTTTCTTATATTTCACAAGAAACGTAACCAATGACAAAATTCGGGATTTCACCATTGCCCAATATTGGGCACGCAACACGAGCGTAACTTAAAATTAACGACACAAACAGAATAGAATAGAAAACACTTTATTATTCACCAAAATAAACAATTACAGAACAAAGAATTATAATAATTTAACGGCCAAACAAAAGGCGGCTTTATCGCTTAAAGCGATGTTTTCCAGGCAACCTGACTGAGAGGACACTTTTAACAACTTATGTTTGGGTATAATTAAATTAAAAACAAGTAAAATAAAAAAATAAGGAACAGTACAATGTGTGTTGGGGGTCATGTCAGAAGCGTGCTCGTCGCGATCCCCGCTGGCCCAGAGGGCCACAATTCTGACCGAGATTCACCTGACTGCAGAGCATGATAGGGCGTCCCCCGCAGGCGACGCTCACCGATGCGCCCCCGTCGGTGTGGACTCTTGCGCATGCGGCGAAGGGGGCCGCCACCCTTCACGCAGCGCCAAACCTGGCGGGTCGAGAGGAGCAGAGTGCCGTATAGGCACGTGGAATGTGAGAGGTGGAATGAAAGATAAGATGGACGAAATGATTGATATAATGAATGAGAGAAGCCTGGATGCCTTATGTCTGACAGAGACAAAGCGGAAGGGGTGTGACGTCGATGACCTCCCCAATGGCATGCTTGCTCTGTGGTCCGGCGTGGACCTGGACAAGCGTGCAAGTGGGGGGGTAGGCGTCGTACTCTCATCTCGCTTTGTGTCTGGAGTGAAAGACTATTGTCTGGTGAACCCGAGACTTCTTTGGGTCCGTCTAAAACTGGGGATCACGCGAGTTTTTCTGGTCGCAGCTTATGCTCCCGTAAGCTCAGCGGATCCCCAAGACCTCGAGAAGTTTTGGGAATCTGTAAGAGAAATTCTGGATCTGGCTGAAGGGAACGAAAGACTAATTATGTGTGGTGATCTTAATGGCTGGGTGGGGACCAAACGAGACGGCTTTGAGGCTGTCCTTGGACCCTATGGCGACAAGAGAGCGAACGATGCTGGTAAGCCAATCATAGACGTATGCATGGAAAGAAACTTGCTTGTGTCGAACACCTTATTCCATCATAAGGATATCCACACGTATACATGGAGAATGAATGAACAGAAAAGTATGATTGATCTGATTTTAATAGATAGTCGCCTCCGAAACACAATAATGGATACAAGAGCCTACAGAGGCCCCACTCTTGGAACGGACCACTACCTGGTGATAAGCCGGTTTGTGGGTCTTTTCAAGAAGTGGAGGCACTGGCGAGAGCGTACCAATTTCGGGGAGCTTGAAAGAATAAGATGTGAAAAATTGGAAGATGTTAGTGTAAGGAGTATGTATGCGCGCCTAGTCGAAGAAAGGCTTGCAAAAGCGGACTTCTCCGACTTAGATGTCGATAATGACTGGGATAGTATGAAAGAAAGTATAGTGGAAAGCGCAAAAGAAGCATGTGGATGCGCAAAGAGGCATATAACAACGAAAGGTGACGAATGGTGGGACGCGGATGTTAAATCTAGCGTAGAGAGAAAGAGAAAAGCCTGGCTGGATTATATTGCATCTTTGCATCAGAATGACAGCATGAAAGAGATGAAGAAAGAAATGTATCGCCTCTGCAAGAATGAAACCAAAGCTTTAGTGAAAGAGAAGCGTGAAAGAATAAAATTGAAAGAAGAAGAGAAGCTGACGGAGAACTTCGAGGCAAATACCAAACTCTTTTGGAGAGAGGTTAAGAAGTCTCGGGGATGTTCGTCAGCTTCCAGAATGGAAAGAATTAAATCTAAAGCAGGGGACATTCTTGCTAACCCACAAGAGGTTTTAGCGCGATGGAGTGAATATTTTAGAGAAATGTATGATACTATCCCGGATGCTGGCACCACGACTGAGTCTGTGACTGACTTCGAGGAGTCAGCATCCGAGATCACCTTGGAAGAGATCGAATGGTCGATAAGAAGTCTGAAAAATGGAAAGGCAGCAGGAATCGATAGTGTGTCTGCTGAGATGATCAAATATGGTGGCACCTGCGTCCGGGACGCTTTCCTGTCCTTATGCAACTTGTGCTGGAGGACGGGAAAGGTTCCCAACGACTGGAGGCGCGCTGTCATCGTGCCCTTGTATAAAGGCAAGGGGTCACGTATGGAGTGCGCCAGCTACAGGGCCATCAGTTTGATCAGCACAGCATCTAAAGTGTATGCGAAAATTGTTGAAAGGAGAATGAGAGTGGTATCCGATGGATTACTGTGGGATGCACAAGGAGGCTTCAGAAATGGAAGGGGATGTATGGATCAAGTTTTCTCGCTCCGCAATATCGTGGAGAAGCAGCTGGCTACGGGCCGGAAGGTTTTCTGCGGTTTTGTGGATCTAGAGAAAGCATTTGACAGGGTTGTGCGGAAGGACCTCTGGGACATATTGCCCGGATATGGGATTGATGGCCATTTGCTGCGTGCTGTACAGTCCACTTATGAGGATTGTATGGCATGCGTGCGGGTGGACGGCAGCCTGTCGCCCTGGTTTGACGTCAATATTGGCGTCCGGCAGGGCTGCGTGCTGTCGGCTTTGCTGTTTGTCCTATATCTGGACAATTGTCTCCAGAGATTAAGATTGATGGATGTTGGGGTGCGGATGGGTGACCTAGTTGTTAGCAGCTTGCTTTATGCGGATGATGCCGTGCTTTTAGCCGAATCGCCATCAGAACTGCAAACACTAGTCACAATGATGAAAGATGACTGTCAGGCGAGAGGCTTACGTTTGAATGCGAAGAAAACAAAGGTGATGGTGTTTGAAAGAGAAACAACCAGAACGAATGCAAGGATAATGGTCGATGATGTTATGCTGGAACAAGTGAATGAGTTTGTATATCTCGGATGTGCTTTTAGCAGGGATGGAAGGTACACCGCTGATATAGAAAGAAGAGTGAATTTGGGGAATAGTGTGAATGGAGCGTTAGGTAAACTTCTAGGCGCTAAGAACCTCAGCCAGAAGGCCCAGCTTGCCATACACAACGCGGTGCTGGTACCTACGCTCACGTATGGAAGCGAGAGTTGGGTATGGAATAGAGAGCACGAAAGTAGAGTAAACGCGGTCGAGATGCGAGCACTGCGCAAAATCTGCGGAGTGACGCTCGCGGACCGTGTTCGTAATACCGAAGTAAGAAAGAGAGTTGGTCTGAAAGAGAGTGTCGGGGTGAAGGTAAGGAAAGGAATGCTCCGGTGGTTCGGGCATGTGGAAAGAATGTATGATGAAAGAATGACTAAACAGATATACAATGCAAAAGTGGATGGATGCAGAAGTCGCGGAAGGCCACGACACACCTTCCATGATCAAATTGATCGTGTACTAGCAGAAGGTGATGTCAGGAGCCTTAAGAACAGACGAGCGTGCATGACAAGAACTATGAGTGTCAAAGAAGCAAGTGAGGTGTGTAAGAATAAGCCTAAATGGCGCTCTGTTGTTCGTGCCTACCCCGCAAGGGACCTGGCGTGAAGTTATGTATGTATGTATGTATGTAGTACAATGTGGACAGCTAAGTTAAGAAAGAATAATAGAAAAATATATATCGCGGGCTTCAAGCCAGAGGGGCGTATAAAAAAAACCTTTTTTTTAAATATTGTCTATCATTTATATTTTTATCGATACACCACCTGCTTTTTCTTAATAGTAGGTTAATTAAAAAAAGAGCATTTCACGTACTCCAGGAAGTATTTTCATAGACACATGCAAATTTTCAGTTATAGAGATACATTGAAAAAAAGTTTTTTGTATCTCCTGAAAAGTTGGCTTATACGCCCCTCTGGCTTGAAGCCCGCGATATCTTGTAATAAACTAAGGTAATGGTTTTGTCGACAAACAGTCGTGTCGGCGACATTCCTATTTTTGAAGCCATTTCACCTGCCATGGGTCAACCACAAACCGAAGAGATGGAGTTGGCTGGTGGACCAAGCTTAAATTGTGGAGATGAATCGCCTCTTCACTTAGATGAGGTCCTACCTGTAAATTCTAGTGGTCCAACCACTAATACACCTCAGAAGGAGGCTTCAAGTATATTGAAGATACAGAGAAAAAAAGTTAATTACAAAAAGTATTTTTAGACCTAAGGTGGAGGGATGTTGTGTGTATTAATTAAGTGCAAAGAATAGAGGGTAGTTCGGTACATTCTTGTTTGGTGTGACTGGCTGCGCGAGTCTAATATACGAGCTATATCATACCGGGTGTTTCATTTTGTTTAAAATATACTACAGGGACAAGAACGAGTGAAAATGCACTCACGTCGTCCAAAAAGGGTAATATCCTGTTCGGATATCCGCTCCATGCGCGCGTCGGGTGCGAGGAACCGCGACCTGTCCTGGGACTTGTCGGCCTCCGTGGGCAAGTCGAGGCCGCTGTGCGCCGTCGACGCGTCCGTTTGTTGTAATATCATCTCCATGGTGCGGTCTGTGAGCATTTGCATCGCTTGTTCCCCGTTCTCCTCACCGAACCCGTCCTATAAACGGAGATAGAAAAAAGAGAGACAAGCATGTGCAGTGCACAGTAAAGATGTGTAACTCAGGAGTGATTGATTTAAAAGATGTATAATCTTTCAAAAATCGAAATCACTCTTTAAATCTTTAAATGAAATCTGAAAATAGATCTTCAACTCACTACGTTAAGATTGATTTTAGTCACATGGAATGATGAAAACTAACAAATCAGATACTTAGATGTAGTATGAGACAATAGATACAGGATATTGTGAATTTAAAAGAGATAACATGCGCACTCTAAGAAATACAATGATGATACACAGTAAATTAAACTCTCTGGTGTTATTGTTAAGCTTAAAACCGGTCAACTGTATAAATTATATAATTCGAAACCAAAGATTTAAAAGTGATTTACATCTTTTAAGGAAAAAGATTTATAAATCACTGATCTCATTGGTGATTTAGTTTGCGCATCGCTAGACTGCACAGAGGCTACGTTCCATTAGGGCAGTGGTTCCCAAACTTATTTTGTATACTGCCTACTTTGAGAATCAATTATTTCTTTTAGCGCCCCCATTTTTCCAGCTACTTAAAAACCACTATAACGTTAAATTATATTAATTGATTATTGTGAGCTATATGAGCGGAGATTAAACATTCATTCTTAACGAGACTTTTACTATAGCCCGCCCGCAAGAGCTAACTTGAGACCTAAGCGCAGTAGGTAGTACACAACGGCGCTGAGGTCTCAAGTTAAATCTTACGGACTACACCTGCCAATGAGAATAATTATTGAAACGCAACTTTATTGTACTCTATCTAGTACTCTTAATCAATATTAGTTGATGTTCACAAGTTATAGTCGAGAAAATCGCCCACCAAGCCTCTAAACAACGCCCCCATTTCTTTTCTGGGTCTCTTACCCTTTAGGCCTGCAGCGTCCACAAGAGGGCGTTATCGCCCACTTTGGGAAAGGATGCATTAGGGATGCACAACGAACACGTCCACAACTGATTTTTCCCGTTCCACTTGCTTGCCGGCGTTACAATCGTAAACCCAAGTGGCGTTGGTTGACGTGGGCCGTTGTGTGATCGAAAATGATGACATCATCAGTGACTTTTTCGCCAGGACCACGAGGACCGCGGTCGCCTTGTGGAAAGGCTAACGGAGCATTGTGGGCGTTGTGAGCTACTGGTGGAACGCCTTTGAGGCCTAGCTAGAGGTGGGACAAGTAGAGCACTAGATCCGGGTGCGGGGCGTCTATCGAAGGGGTGCGCGCAAAATCGCCAATTATTATTAAACTAAGTATTAGCTCGTGGTAAGTGGTGGTAGCGTAATGGCTAGCGCACGCGTCCTCAACTCAAAGGTCGCGGGTTCGATCCTGGCCGGAACTCATGCACCACTTAGGCTGTTTCTGACCTAATGTGCATATTGTTATTACCACGTGCTAACAACACTGAAGGAAAACATTGTGATGCAACCTGCACATCGAGATAACCGATGAGTCAGACCTGCCAACCCACCTTGGACCAGCGTGACGGGTATACTGGCCATTCCTCTACAATGGGAGGCCCGAGCCCAGCAGTGGGACAGTTATGGGCTGTTATCATTATTATATTATATAAGTAACATTTTGTTAATTGGGATGGATATGGATGGACCCTTTGGACTCATATAGTTGATTTTAGATTTAGATTTTTCTGTTATAAAGACGACTTACGGTAGGCGGTTGGTATGCAGGTATTTCATTCTCCCTTAAAGTTATTTCTTGAATATTGCTCACCACATTAGTGTTATTCTGTAAACAAAAGATTATTAAGTACAATACTCAAATGGTCACAATAGAAGCATTAGTCCAAAAGTTGCCTAAATTTTTTATTATCTAACGTAGGAGAATATAGTGACACCCAGACAGAAAGTAGTTTGCAACACCAGCTTAGAATGGAATAGGGGCTTAGGGAAGTAAAAGTGGGCCACCAGAACATAATAAAATTTAGTGTATGACAAACAGTAAGTACAGTGAACATGATTTTCATTATAATAGGTATACAAACATTAACATTTCTAAGCTAAGCAAATTGTGCTTATATTATAGATACAAGTGAAAACTTTTACTGGGGCATAAAGAGAAAAGTTTTTTGCAATGTATAGAAAGAAAATAGATAAATGTATAGAATGTAATAATAATGTATAGAAAATAGAATAATTTTGTGAAAAAACAACCCTTGTTTTGCAGTTTGACATCCTTTCACAGAAATTGATTCTTACAAGCAAACTATAATTGGGTATAAAAAACAGGTATTTACTTTTCAAAATCAGCTGATTGATTTAATTTTCAAAAAATCTAATGATACCACTTTTTGGTTTGTTATCAAAATGGCCTAGAAACTCATTTGACTTTTTTTCATCTAGCAGTTAGTATTTGTCCTGAAGGCTCGCTTGAAAAATTGACCATAAGTACAGATTTTTGTAATTTTGGTGAGCAATAAAATACTATTAAACTATACCTCAATCAATGTTTCAATTCTTTGATCTTCATGCAATTCTTCAGTCTGAATAAATGTTTCCAAAGGCGCCTTTAATGTTACAGCTGCTCTACGGACACGTTTTCATCTATTTCTTCAAATGTATATCTTGTGTATCAATTAAATAAAAAAAATAGTTTTCATACCCATCAAATTATTAAACAGTAATAAAGTCACAATTCTAACTAAAAACTTACTTTTTATTAATATGTTTGGTAACTTTAGCATTGATCATGTATATATTACCTGGAATCATAAAAATAAGGTTTATAATAATAATATAATACTATTAATCCACTCAAGATCCTTAATATCTGAAATACTGCAAGGTACAATATTACTAAGATTTTCATAAGATATGACACTACATATATTACAATACTCATATTTCTCTTATATATAAATATGAGTACCTATCATAATAAATAGATATATAAGAAAAAGAAAGAAATAATTGGTATCTTATATAAAACATAGATGAAGTTCATTTGTTTAAATTATATTTAAAATAAATTGAGAAAATACTAATTTCTATAGGCTGAGTGGCTTGCCCTAAGAGGTGATAAAGTAACCAACAGCCAGGTGGTAGTGCCTGCCAGCCAGTGGTGGTATCTAATCAACTACCACATGTGGTCTAATAACACCACCAGTCAGCATAACTTCCTTGTGTTCCAGCATTCACAACCAGATTATAGTCTCCCCTTGTGAGTTCAGTAGCACAAGTGTTGAGTCTATCTCCCCTTCTAGCTAAGGGGCCCAAGGTCAAAAAAAGATATTTTGTGAGATCAACTTCATGATCCAAAATAAACACAAGCTTTGATCACTTGTGTTGATAAATGCAAAGAAAAATTGTATATAGACTCCCAAATACTTCAGAACTATAAAGTAAAACTAATATAGGCAAGTCACTATGAAAAATACTGCCCCATGTTTGGTTACATATAGTATTTAAATTTAAAAACAAATTATAACACTTGGCAAATGATGTAGCTATGTAATATAATATATTAAAATATCAAATATATACATAACTTTATAGTGAATGAAGTGCACAAAATTGAAATTTAAAACTATTTTTTTAAATAAAATCAACACAATCTTAGAATCAGAACTAACCCATCAGGAGGTTTGTTTTCCTTTGATACACTCTAACTAAACCTCGCAACAGTTGAGAGGTAAGTCTCAGCGAAAATCTATTGTTAGGACGGCCGGACTCAGTATTTACTACTTCTAGCAAATCATCACTACAAGAATAAAAAAATATATATTAATGTGACTCAAGATGTAAACAAACTGTTTTTAAATCTTTGGAGTCTATTTGCAGATAAAACTTACCAAATTCTGCGAATATCATGAGACCATAGTTGATTTTGTGGTAGATTCGCAAAACGCACAGGCCAAGAGTCTGCTATCCAACATAAGTAAAATCTACCGCCTCGACGCAAAGAATCAACGGGAAAAAACATCGTGAAAGTGAAATACTACGAAAAATATTAGATATTGAAAATGACAAACACTACTCGAGTCTCAAGTTCATCGAAGAAAGGACGCCAAATTTCCCGCCGTAAAATCGATTTACTTCTGGACTGGAGTTCCGCTTCCGCTTTGAACAAATGTCTTTCTGACATTATTATAAAAAAAACAATGTTGTAAATTAAAAAAACTTAAAAATAAATTTAAGGAAAATTTATTTTTAATTTATATTTAATTTAAGTAATCACTTATTGTAACAGATTTAAATTACACACCTAAAGGGACCCGGACCGTAACACACTCCCCAGATTGCTTTAGGGACATCGGAACGTTCAAGGTTACGTCCGCAATTTACGACTTAAAATGTACACTACTATGTCGAAACGATTAATTTATCGTTGGACCACTGTTCTCTCTAGCTGTTACCATTATATCAATTGTTTTTCATCAAATTTTTTTTCGTTTAGCGACTATCGCATCTAACTGTTGGATCGCGACGACATTTTATCGTTTCACGCTAGTCGCTTTGTCGTTTACACATCATTAGCGAGGGGTAAGAGAAAACACGTGTAAACGACGAGACGATATTTTTATCGTGGCTGCGATAGATCTGCCGTCGCGATTTAGTCGTAACGATTTTTTATCGTTTTACGACTGTCGTGACAGACATTCATGATAGTGGGAACGGCTAACAAGCCGTTCCCACTATCATGAATATCTGTCGTTACTGCAAAAAATTTCGTACAGTAAGACGTGTCGTTCTATATGTGAACACCTCCATTTGAACATATAAGCCACGACACTTAAAACTACACGATTATCTGTCGCCACAACAAAGTGGGCACGCGCCCTAAGAGAGAAAAACCTTTATAGTAAATACTTGTTTATGGTTAATTTTTTTCTTCGGCAGTGGCTTCCGCGTAGAGGTGGCGATTATACTAATTATATAATCGGATTACACTGAATTACTAATCTTGATAATCGATTATGAAATTAGTTACTAATTTGTATCCATAATCGAATGATGTTACTAATATTAGTACTAATGAAATCGTTGAAAAAAGTTGAAAGTCGAGCGAGACATTGTAATGTTGGTATTAGTAACATCCAATACCAAAATTTTAATGTCTCAACTTTTTTCAACAATTTGATTACTTTTATTAGTTGTACTAATATTAGTTGTAATATCATTCAACAATTTTAGTAACATTCCAAGTGAGTCGTTCTTTGCGTCGTCTCGTTTTCGGTGGTGCGAGTGGCTATCGTATCGTATTTGTTTTTGGTGGAGTTTTATAACGGTAAGTTTACTTGTATGTGTATGTAATGTTCTCGAACACTTACCTATTTACAAAAATAAAAGTAAATTACTTTAATCGGATTTCGGAAAAATGTAATATATATCTAATAGCAATAAAATGTAGTTTTATTTATTTATGTTTAAGTACGCTTGCTATATCTAAACAACTAAATAAAATTGAAGTGTCTGTTTGTAATTTCATATTAACAGCTTTTCACTAAATGCATATAATGAGTATTTACGGTACGTACAACGAAAAACCATCTTTATAATTTTTGGTCTGTGTTTGTTCCGGATAGTTCTCAGAAACGGGACGGGCTTTTGACGGGAATTTTACTCAACTGGTATAACTCGTGCGCGATAAGTTGGGACCTGAGCGCTGTGACGTCACTGACGCGTCTCGCTCGTTCGTATAGCGTTGTTAACTCTCACAACTAAATTAGTAACTACTATCTGTCATACTCGAATGATTTCATTAGTATATCTCATAATCACCCACCTCTACTTCCGCGGTTTACGGTTTTTTTTACGACGCAGGGGGATTACATTTCGTACAATACCGAGACCTTTACGACAAAACACTACAATATCCCCGTATGAAACTCACTGCCAGGACCGGTTAAGTTCTTAGCAGAGTCCTATTGACGCGATGAAGTGTATGGTTCCACACAGGTGCACTGTACAGTGCTATACTTCAGAGTATGCCGAGATGCCAGAAAATAACTTCCCAGTCATCCCGCCTGGTCCCCCAATGTTAGAGAGATGTCGGGCGAGGTTGCTTGCGCACCTAATCAACTTGGGACAAGCTGTTCAGTAATTTTTGAACAGCCATGTCTCATCGAGAACCAGCCCCGAATATTTAAAGAGGGGCTTAACAATAATGTAAATTTATCATAACATATTCTACAATACTTTCATAAATTAAAAAACAATTAATTTTCAACACTAATAATTTAATAGTACCTAAAATTAAGACAATGAATACTTGACACGAATGAACTAGATTATAAATTATTGGTATTTTTGAAAAATAATCAATTTGATAATTATATTTGCGTTAAGTATCAAATTCGTTTTGCTGATATTGATATATTTTAAGTTTAAGAGCAAGTTAAATTCAGTTAATAAGATATATTTATCAACAAATCAGGACAATTAAAATTATTTAAGTATATTAAACATTAAAGTAAAACAGCAATGTTCTTTGTTTCTCAACAACAAGGAAAAATTTCTGTTCATAATCCGAATTTGATACAAAATGTAGTCAATAAAAACAAATGACGCTATAATTATGTAGATCCCTTGTTTAAATATATATAGCTAAATTGTAATGATTAACATTGTTTTGCAATAAAATTTAAATGGCAACATCAATCTGTTTTCCAGAAGTTTCTAGTGCCGTTTTGAGCCTTCTTATGCATGTACTGTTTAAATCGTCCTTTGTTATTCCATTTTGAAATGATTCTTTTAAGGCTTTAATTGCATCATCAACTAAATCTTCAGTCAGATAGTAATTTATTAATCTTGAATATGCATTAGCCACTGAACCATTTGTAATTCTTTTATTCTGTTTTAATGCTTTTATCAACTTATTAACGAGTTCCGGTTGTTTGCGTGTGAAACTTTCTTGCAATAGTCGCCTGAAAACAATGGATTCTGTGTCGTTTAGATATTTACTCCAAACATCTTGGGC
The DNA here is from genome assembly GCA_012273795.1 of Dendrolimus punctatus. Classification (NCBI taxonomy): domain Eukaryota; kingdom Metazoa; phylum Arthropoda; class Insecta; order Lepidoptera; family Lasiocampidae; genus Dendrolimus; species Dendrolimus punctatus. The sequence goes on from CM022538.1 coordinate 15,696,294, forward strand.
TTCTTTGTCTTTTCCAGCTAACAAGTATTCCATCCAGATCAAGTTGACGGGAATGAGGTTGCCTCGCGATGCTGCCACTTCGGCTACTTTGTAACCTGTAAATTATATTTATTTATTTAGGTTTATGGCTTGGCATGTAGGCCTTTAAGCCAGATCTTAGTTTACAATATATATAGTTTCTTAATTTTCTTAAGCCTATGTATAGCACAACTGAACTGTAATAATCAGCTGGTGCCATTCAATGGAGTTCTAGTGACAACTCAAAAGGCCACATTTGATTATACAGTTCACATTTCTCACAAAATACATAATTACTACTCAAAAACTATCAATATCATACAACTATTGTTCATTTTAGAGTAATTTTACACATTTTTACAAAATAAAACTGCACAGCACATCTCCTTTAAGTTCCCGCCAAAAACTCCTGGAAATTATAAATGTTTTGTTATATAGACATGAGAATCATACAGATATTTTAATAACCTCCAACTAATACAAACTGCATTTTTCTTTTTAATTATAAGAAAACAGTGTTGATTTATAAACATCCAACAATAATTTGATTTTATATTGTTATTAGGGTTTTCCGCGCGGCCATTAGATTGCAATATAAAACACAAATTCAGAGTTTAATCAAGACTATGTCACTTTTTGGAACGAAGTTCCTTATCGTGCGTTGCGAAAGGGGGCTAGACTGTAAAAATTAAGACCAAAAGTTGTAATGACACTTTTTGAATTCAGACCAAATGTTGTAACGACACTTTTTGTTATAGTTGTAAGCCGTGCGGCGTGCCGTGTGTTTCTCTCTCTCTCTCTCATACAAAGCAGGCCAATATTTTCGATTCGTCTTTCTATTTCGCATTGAACAGTGTGGTGTCGCGACGATTATTTTTGTTGAGTGTATACAGGTTTTTTGTACATAATAAATAATAAAAAAGGAACTTCGTTCCATCCGGCTGTACCTAGACACCTCTTAAGTTTTTTACTCACATTTAGCAATAAGTTCATCATTCTGAATGACGGAAGCCAAAGCATTACTTCTGGGGAACCTCTTTAGAGCCGCATCCAGTTCTTCATCAGTCTTCGCTGTTTGTACCATTTCATACAAATTGTCAACATGTTCCGGCCCTGCGCCTTTGTTGAATATTGCCAACGTCAACTTATCATCAAATGTCACTTTTTTCTTTAACTCTTCATTCAAATGTTTGCCCAGTTTCTGAATATTCTCCACTTCAGAGTTGTCAGCGAGTTTTCTTAATAGAAACTTAATAACACTCGGTTTTGGTATAACATTGTCCTTCATTGATTTCAACACCATGCCCATTGCACGTTCTAGCTGATTGCTCTGTATCAACTGTTCTATGTTATCGCTTACTTGAACCTTTGTTACTTTGGGCAGTTCTTTTTGCTTTACGATCTTTTCAATTTTATTTTCATTTTTAACTTTTGTTTCAGTTGTAATTGGTATGACGAATGGAATGTCTCTGTTGTTTGCTTTTAAATGCTGTCCTAAATATATTAGGAATTGGTCACTTGGCACTTCACCTTCTTCTTGGAGTACTGTCCATAAGCCTAAAGCTTTGTCGGTTTCATTTGCTTTGCAATATGTTACTAGTAAATGGTAAAATATGTTAGATCGATCAATGTTTGATAATTCCTTTGTCGCTTCTAGTAATCCTTCTAGATACTCAGATTTGCCCTCCTGTAAATTAAAATAAAGTATTTATTACCATTCATTCTTTACTTCACTTAGACTTGACTCTTATGAAGTTAAATCCTAATTTTAATTCGTTATAATATAAAAATATGACAATGACTGGCTGACGCTTAATTAATAATGTTATGAGTTTAGCAGGACTCAAATTAAAATGCCATTGGAGTTAGTATAGAGTTTATTAGAACTATACAAACATGTATAACACAAGTACAAATATAACCAAACAAATCCAAACGTAATGAGGTCGTAATTCAATAAAACAGGCAAAATCCGTCACTATTAGATTACAGATTGTAGTACGCTTTAATCGTGATTCTCGCTCGACTGCCCTTCCCTCAATCAGACCATCGTCTTATACTTCACAAATGCAATGTGCCCGTATCGTAGTCGATTTAATACAGCCATAAAACAGTATTATAAAACAATTGGGGTCTAGAAACATATGTCAATCAGTAAGTAAACAAAAGAAGACGATCATAAAAGAATTAGAATAGTTTCAATGTTATTAGTTCAAATGCCGACGGGTAATAAATGTGCTTCTATAAATCTGTACGTGGAACTTGTTTTTGTTTGTCGCCTAGGTTGTAACAATAAAATAGTATTAAAAGATAAAAATTGTATTTTTTTGCTCTACATTTACAGCTTTCATTTGGTACCTCAACATATCTTTGGCAGGCGTCATCCAGCCGGCGGTGCCTGGTCTGCAGCCCTGGCGTCTCCAAGATACGCCTCGCCTGCCGAAGTCTACCGCACTCGACAAAAGCGAGAACTAGATCGTGTAAGATATTCGCTTCACCGTGAATCTGCGATCACACAACACAAAAATTTATGAACGACTCATGCTTTCTCCGTCTAACTACATAGAATTTGTATTAGAGTAAAAGAGACGGTATAATTCTCTTGGTTTCGGCGCGGCATTTTTGATGGCAGCTGGTCGATTATGGACCAAAATAGTTTAAATTTGGCCCCTTAAAGGGTTAATAAAGCAATAACCTTACAAGAACCACTAACTACACGTTCTGTTGTGAATTTGCCGTTACATAGATAACATGCCACAAGTGATAAATGAAACTTGACCCTTGCATACAAAACAAACTTTTCTGTTATTGCAATCTTGTAAGAGATGTGCTGTTCAGTTTTATTTTCCAAAAATGTGTAAAATTACTCTAAAATGAACAATAGTTGTAAGATATTGATAGCTTTTGAGTAGTAATTATGTAAAAACACATAATTGTGTCGTGAGAAATGTGAACTGTACAGCAAAATATGGCTTTTTGAGTTGTCACAAGAACTCCATTGAATGGCACTAGCTGATCACCTACAGTTCAGCTGTGCTACACATAGGATTAAGAAAATGAAGAAACTATATTGTAAACTAAGATCTGGCTTAAAGACCTAGCTGCCAAGCCATAAATCAAAATAAATAACAAGTCTTGTACTGAAAATAGTAAATTCTCACCTGGGTGCTAATATCAGCCACCCACTGCAACCTCGTGGCGTCCTCTTTCATGATCAAAGCTTTCATGATCTCGCCTTTCCAAGGGGTGCTTCTGTACTGTTTGCAACAAAACTCGAATTCTTTGAGTGCACTTTCAATGTCCTCATTGAGAAGGTGGACCTTGATCAAGGGCCCAGCATCACGTTTGATGCGTCTACGTAATTGTTCTCTACGAGGGCCTGAGTCATTGTTTTCACCTGGAAGCATTGATTGAAAAGTTAATTTTACTTCTTAAAGTTCATGTCCAATTAAATTTTTACTTAATTATAAAAATTAATTTACATCCAAGACAATTCGATAGTTGACAGTATGAAGAATATAGGCTGATTTTAATATATATCGTAGATTACGATTTAAATATGACAAAAATAAATTGTTTTAACTAAAATATTAAATATTAATTGATATTTTTGAGAAATAAAATTGTTATATTGCAACCATTAGCCATGTGACAATGAACGCCAATCAAAGTGCGTGACGTCACAGTGTGCAAAACACATCAAGTTATCAATGACTTCTCAGATAACACTTCAACGAAACAGATGTTTGTTTTACACACTGTGACGTCATGCGAGACGCCATGACAGCTTGACGCGTTTTTGTGACGAAATGTCAAAATATTTATAAAATTGCTAAATTAAATATGTTAATGTTGTTTATTGCTGAAATATTAGTATTTTGGCTAAAATAGACCATAAGGCTCAAAAACACCTGTTTTTCAAAAATTGACAACTACCGAATTAGAAGCGGAACAACAATTGAATCCCATTTTGCAGTGAATCATTTGTTTTTGAACTAACATTTCTTGAACTAAATTTGATATTAAAATTCAAACTTAAATTTTAGAATATGATAGCCGGTTGATTAATATTTTGATCGATTTGATCTCTTGAGGTATATTTTTTAAGAGCAAGTCAAATTCTATACTTACTTTGTCACCATCTTTGCTCTCAGCCAAAGTGTTCAATAATTGCCAACATTTAGAATTCACCAGGAAGGTAGCAGTGTCACTGTCAGATGATGGTCTATTCTCTTTCAAGAATTGAATTGCTTCATCAAATCTATTTGCTTTAGTTAAAGCGGAAGCCATCAAAACCAATTTATATTTAGATAGTGAAAATTCAGGGTTCTTTGCCATAATTTGTTCTCGACATTCTTTTGCTTTATCAAGTCTATTATTCAAGCAGAAGAATTCAAACAGTTGTGCATTTGTAGACACTGTGATTTCGAAATTTGTCGATTTCAACTCATCCAAATAACTTTCTAGTTTAGCAACATTATTCTCTTTAATATATGTAGATATTAATTGCCTTTGGAAACGGGATACATTTGTTTCACCTTTGCTTTTTAGTTGATCTATTAATGATTCCAATTGTGCACTGCTTCTAGTGATCGGCCCACGTTTTATGCTCTCTACTGGAGCAAACTCCAAATCACCCGATGTTAACTGTGCTAATAATTCAGAAAGTTCAGTTGTCATATTTTCACCTAGATACTGTTCAATATTTTCTGCAGTTTCAGTGTTAATACTGATTCCTTTATCATGAAGTTTTTGTAAGAATTCCTTGCATAGTTGTGGGTTTGTAAGTGATTTTATTGACATATTGATTAGACGTCCGAGTTCATTACTTATTGTGTCATCTCTTTGAGCATCATCATTAGCAGAATCATCTTCAATTTGAGTGCCTTTGCTTGCAATAACATGTATTATTGTGACTAAAGAATCAATATCTTTTGTCTTATTCAGTGCTATAATAAGTGGTCGAGTGACCAAGGAGAAATGTCCTCTAGGACGATACTGCAGTGCAATGTTGCTGCTTTTTTAATTTCTCCAACTTCTAAAAGTTCAATCATAACATTTCTAGCAGCGAAAATTGGCGTTATATTTGCAATTTGAAGTTTTACTATAATGTCCTGAGGTGTATCTTTTTGATCATGTATGGTATGACATAATCTCTCAAAGCTTCACCAGAAGGTGTGACATTGTTAGATGTCATTTCACGAAGTATTTGTATAAGGCCTTCCTCATCACCTTCTTTTCCCTTTTGAGCCAGTAGAGGCCAATAGAAATGTTGACGTATTTCCATGCCTGTACTCTGTAATTCCTTGAACAGTTTTTGTGCTAGTATGGTGTTTCCTTGTTGTAATGCACCTTCTGTGGCAATGTATAATGCATTTGGTACTAAATTCTCATCCTGTAACTCCTTGCATGCCTTGATTATGTCTTCTGGTGACTTGTTAAGCCTTAACAACTGTTTGACATAGAAAGCTCCTTTGAAACGAGTATCCTCAACAGTTTGAGCTCTAGGCATGGTTTCATAATTTTTTTTGCAGTTTCTTCATGACCTTTATTGAGTAATCTTAGAATGAGATTGCATACATCTTGATTGTAGCCCACACCTTTCTGAAGATGTTCAAAAAGTGCCTCTACTTTGTCACTGTGACCAGCAATAGCAAGGTGTTCAATTATGTCTAAAATGTCCTAGAATACAAAATAATTTTTGTTGATATATTGAAAAATTATATTTATATTCTTAGATACTTTTGGAAATATTTAGTCTTGAAACTGAAACTTTTTTTCTTTTCTACTAGCAACATTTCTAACTAGTCTGTGATTCTGACATATAATATAAACAAAGGTACGGTGTTTATAATGTTTCTTTTGTTTCATGTTAACAGTGATTGAAATACCTGAAAATTAAAAAAAAACTGTTCCAGTTCGGGAAGTAAAATAATTTATAAAGTTTACAGATGATATCTTGCAGAATATGAAGCAAGAAGTATTCTTTCAAACCTTGACAATGTAATGTAAGTTTATAGCGTTGTTTTTAGTTCAATCATATATTACTGGATAAAGAAATTTCTTTTTTGGATTTCTCGTATAAGATATGAGTAAAAATTTTGTACCTATTATCATAGACCAGATAGGTTATGTTTGGGTTTGGTTTTTAGCATTTGTTTCTAGCGGCACCACACCTGTGAGAATGTTGGGATGATGAATGAGATTGATTGAGTGAATAAATTTACATAGTAATTTCTTTTACTTTGAATTTTGATGAATTACATTCTGTATACTAGAATATTCTATTAACATTCAAATTGATTATGATTTTCTTATATTCTAGAAGTAGCAGATTTAACTTATAACATATGTAAGTCTATGTCTATGTCCAGACATAAGCACACACTGCACATGCGCTTTCTCACAACACATGTAACAGATACACTACATTAGTAAAATAAGTATAAAAGTAGAAAAAAAAATTATATAAGTTATTTTAAGGTACAAACAAATAAAATCACAAATTAATGTCACACATAATAAACATTAACAGTAAGCGTGTATGAATTAAAAAACTCTAACATAATTAGTTATAAAAGGTACGGAACTAGAGTCTAATTAGTTTATTTAAAAAAAATGTAAGTCTTTTTGAGGTTTCTTATTTAAAATATTATATGAATCAACACTATTCCATTACCTAAATTTATTTAATGCTTAATCAATAACTGAGTACTATTAAACTATTTGATAACAAATTCAACTAATATTAAAGGTAAGTGAAATAATAATTTTAATTTACCTTGTCAGTCATATAAGCATCTTTGCAGTAGAAAGCTTAATAACACTTTCTATACCCTGAATGTCACCTTGTTTAGCATGACCACAAGCTAGCAGGGTGTACGTACGATTTGTTGGCTGTAAACCTGCCCCTGCCATAGTTTCTAAAACTGCTTTAGCTCCATCCGTGTCCCCATGGAAAGCATGTCCCATAACTAATGCATTTAAAACAGGTTCCGAAACAGGGAAATTTAATTCTCGCATCTTTTCTAGAACTTTTGTTGCACCTTCAACATCACCCTCTTGGCAGTAACGCCACATCAGTCTTTGATAAGTCACCCTAAAATAGAATATAACAATATTTTTTTTAAATGTGAGAGGTGTCCCCACAATGTTTTCTTTAAACTTCATCAGCAGGAAATGGTACAAGTAGATTTTTATATTTGTATTTTCATATCGAACACTTAATTGATTCTGACATTATTCAAATTTTGTCAAATACACTTTTTGATTTGTCTACTGTAATAATGAAATTGTGTGACTTTAGTTTAATTTGCTTTAAAACAAATAAATTAACTAAAGGTAAATAATAAATATACAATACTACAATTATTTATAAATGAGAATGTCCATTAGGTCAGAAAACTTTCTATACAAGTGAATCTTCTATGCTAAGATTGTAACCTATTTCATTAAAATGAAATGTAGTTTTCAATGACTGAGGTGGGAGGAAAAATTAGTGATAATAATTAATTTTTTATCAAGTAAATTAACCTCCTGTTGCTTTTATTATACATAATGAGATGTACTCCAAAATAGTTTAAAGATATTCCAATTTTAATAAAAAAATAATTACCTGTTTGGTTGTAAGCCTTTCCTCTCCAGCTCTTCAAGGAACTGAGCTGGTGAAAATGGATGTTCATTCTCAAGGTATACCCTCAGCAAAGCATTGTAGTGTGATATGTCCATTGGTATACCTCTTTCTGTGAGAACACTCCATATTTTTTGAACTAATAGTGTTCTTTGCTCTGGTAGTTCTTCTGGTACTAGCTCTCCTGTAAATTTTAATGTGGCCAATTACAGTAACTGTAGTTATTCCATATGTAGAAGATAAAGAGTTGTAGGAGCTTGATGGGTAAGATACCTAGAAGATTTATATGCATATTTTTTTCTATTTTATATTTAATTTAATCTGTAATTGGTTCTGGAAGAGATAGACCACCTATTGTTTGGCAGTATTAAATTTATGTACATGTAAATGGGTTCAGTCAATTTATTTGTTGGCCTTAGGCATTATGTCGGAAAAGGAGTGACAAAATAGCTATCCTTAGAGAGAACTTCCTGAGCGTTCAAAGATTAATTATAAAGGTAGAATGATAATTGTCAATTAGAAAGTAAAAAATGTTGAGACGATTTACTGTGACATTGCTTTATTTGCTAGTAGTTTAAATTAAAATTCCCTTACCACAACATCTAATAACGAGGAGAGATTGTGAACTTGTGATATCATTTTTGGAACGAATCTCATCAAAGACCTCATCAATATCCTTTTTAGTGATTCTTCCAAATCTACGGACTTCAGAATCTAACTTGGCAAGTAATGGTTCAAGGCTTTCATTCTTCTTCGAGGTTGCATAATCTCGCAAGATAACACTGATAACAGATAAAACTATTAAACAATTGAATATTTGGACATAGAATGAAATTATAATAATAAACTTTCAAATTATACATTCCACATTTACGGCCTTACAATAATCTTGTAAGGAAACAATTAGGCATCTCTTAAGTAAGAGAATCAGAATCAGACCCTAATCAATGAATATCTTTTTTGTCCTGTATTACCTGTTGTTTACCTAAGAGGAGCACAGATAAACAAAATTTGAATGATTAATGTAGGCTGTACCCAAAATTTTTGACTAAAGAGGAGTTTAGCAAGATTTTCACTAATCAGTTGCTAAGCAGTTTCTTTAAATTTAACAAACAATTAAGTAAAGCCACAGTACAAGAAGATTATAATTAGAATACTATACATACATTCCTAAGGAGAAAGAAAATACACTGATAGATAAATAGTTAGATAAACAACAATTTATGCTTATATTATATTAGTCTATTTTAAGTCTATATTTTATAATATAAGACATTTTGTGATATATTAATATCTAAAAGTAGTATTTTATTTGCTTCTAGGCTTAATTGCCTCAACATTATTTTCCTAATTCACTAAAACTCAGAAGTACCAAATTTATTATAAAATAAACAAAATAAAATAATTATTTAATATAAACACTTGAAATCAGAAAGTTAATACTGGCATTGCTCTTAATGTTAATACAATCAACACCTAATTTATCAATTTTGTGTTATCCAGTTACCAGGTGTAATAGCAGTAGTAGTTTGGCAATAAATAATGTAAATAATCATGTTAATAAATTTATGTAACTAACAAAAAATATGACCAATTTCGATTTTTTTTTGTGCATAGTTAAAAAAGAAATATAAAACGTAGTACTCACTTATTTACTGACCCCAAAGATTTTGTTAAGGAGTTTACTTCAGCGGTCTTCGCCGAATTAAGAATTAGAGTTCTAGCCGCGCCAGTAAAGTATCGAACAAACTTAGTTGATCTTAGAAGCGACGACATTTTACTGAGGTTCTTTCTTAAAGCATCAAGACAGAACCAATTTATTTTTAAAATAAAATCACAAGTTCAACTTTACGCCAAGGATACCTTTATGAAGAAAGATTTTTAGGTTATATCGTTATGTCATTCTATACTCCGGTTTGATTACCACATATTTTAAAAAATGTTTATGGCTTGGAAACTAGTCCTTTAAGCCAGGGGCACTTGTATACAGGCTACATTAGACGCCATTCAACGAAGTTCTTGTGAAAACTCAAGAGGCCATATTTGGCTATACAGTTCACATTTCTCACAAAAACCAATAACCAATACTCAAAAACTATCATTATCTAACAATTGTTGTTTATTTTAGAGTAATTTTACACATTTTTAGAAAGTGAAACTATAGTATAACTTCCCCTTTCAGTTCCCGCCAAAAACTCCTCGGCTTACACAGAATCTACTTAGAGCATGTTCCTTTGACAGCTCACAATGCCCAAAATACTCTATCTGCCCGTCAAGGCGTCTGCGGTCGTTACGGTCGTGGCGAAAACATCACTAATGACATCATCATTTTCGATCACACAGCGCTCACAATGACACATGTCAAGAGATGGCTTGTCGTGAGTGCTGCGCAAGCGAAAATTATGATGTACACATATACTATACTTCACGCCAGGTCCCTTGCGGGGTAGGCACGAACAACAGAGCGCCATTTAGGCTTATTCTTACACACCTCACTTGTTTCTTTGACATTTATAACTCTTGTCATACACTCTCGTCTGTTCTTAAGGCTCCTGACATCACCTTCCTAGTACATGATCAATTTGATCATGGAAGGTGTATCGTGGCCTTCCGCGACTTCTGCATCCATTGATTTTTGCATTGTATATCTGTTGTCATTCTTCCATCATTCATTCTTTCCACATGCCTGAACCACCGGAGCATTCCTTTCCTTACCTTCACCCCGACTCTCTTTCAGACCAACTCTCTTTCTTATTTCGGTATTACAAACGCGGTCCACGTGTGATGTCATTAGTAGTATAGTATGTAGACTCTGTGATCATAATGACCATGATTGCTATGTGAAACAGCTGAAGTAGCATCTTCGGCGTTGTTAGTAAAAGGGGGAAAGCGCCCTTTAGCTACTGTGGTACGTTCCACACGAGGCTTTCAACGAAAATGTTAACGACCGCAATAATTTGTCCTGTTCCATCTGTGTTCCACCCGCAGAGGTGTGAAATTCATAAACACAAGTGGAACGGATTATGGAGCTTTAATGTCATTAACAACGAAATACACAAATGTTATTGGTTAATTCGTCATGAGCTTGGTCGTTATGATCCTCATGTGGAACTTAACGTTAGCGTCATCTGTCAATTCGTATTTGTCATTGTCGAACATGACAAAATCAGTTTAATCAGGTGGCCGGGCTTTCGGTTCGCTACCTATCTCTTCAAAAATTTCGTACCTACCGTTTCGTACTAATTTATACAGTAGTTAAAAACTAGGAAGTGTATTTGATTAAAAATAGAATTCACTCTTGCTTTTCAAGTTCATTTCCCTAACAGTACTTCGGCAGTATTTAACATCATAGAGTTTCATTTCATCATTAATTTCATTAAAAGAAGTTAACTCCAGACTGTTCCGCAAAATGGTAAGAATTTATGTAATGAATTTGCTTCCAGTGACATTGATATGACCTTCGCTAATGCAGATATTGTTTTTATGGTAGAAAACGCTAACAAATCATAAAACCGAAAACTTATAATTACTGCTTATGCCGAAATATTTTTAACTGTAAATAACACCAAATTTTTTGCTGTAGTCGTTCATCTGTCGGTTTGTAATTACCTACAAGTTTATCTCTCGTTGAATTATTGAGATAAAGTTATCAAGTAGCGTCTAGAATAACTTTAATTATTAAACATGATTAAATACTGTAAGTCTGTGGTGCTATGGCGCCGTTTTACTGTTGTTCATCTTCAAAAGTACAGGAAACATCTGTTGTTATTAACAAATCGGTTATCATGGTAATCTGCTTATTGTTATTTTTGAATAATTAACTTTGTATTTCTGTAAAACATTTCCACTATTGAATAGTTTCAGTGGAGTTTTTTAACATTATGCATGATTAATGATGATGATAGCATGAATAATATGTTTTCTGTACTTGATAGTATGTTTATTATGTATAGTTATTGTTATTACTTAACTATTATTTTCTCTTATTGTGTATGTTATTGATATGCGTTGAAAACACTGCTTGGATGTGTGCCAAATGTTTCACAAACTGCAATGTTGTGTTTTTAGAATGTTATTTTAGGTAATACTCATGGAGTATCCTCTTTTTTCCAGGCTGCACCAATCAAAGTGGTTGTGACCGGCGCTGCTGGCCAGATTGCTTACTCTCTTCTCTATCAGATTGCATCTGGTTCTGTCTTTGGGCCAGATCAGCCAGTTTACCTTCATCTTCTTGATATTGCTCCTATGATGGGAGTTTTAGAAGGTGTAGTTATGGAGTTAGCTGATTGTGCTCTTCCACTACTTGCTGGAGTTCTACCAACAGCTAACCCAGAGGAAGCGTTCAAAGATGTAGCTGCTGCTTTCTTAGTTGGAGCAATGCCAAGGAAAGAGGGCATGGAACGTAAAGACCTGCTTGCGGCCAATGTAAGAATCTTCAAAGAGCAAGGACAGGCTATGGACAAGGTTGCCCGTAAAGATGTTAAAGTTCTCGTTGTTGGTAACCCAGCTAACACAAATGCTTTAATCTGTTCAAAGTATGCTCCATCCATCCCAAAAGAGAACTTCACTGCTATGACCCGTTTGGACCAGAACCGTGCCCAATCTCAGCTTGCAGCTAAACTTGGAGTACCAGTTCAGGACGTGAAGAGAGTAATTATTTGGGGCAACCACTCATCAACTCAGTTCCCTGATGCTTCAAATGCTGTTGCTAAGATTGGAGGCGTGGAGAAACCAGTTCCAGCAGCTATTAATGATAATGAATATTTAAGGTCTACATTTGTCACAACAGTACAGAAGCGTGGTGCTGCAGTTATTGCTGCGAGGAAAATGTCCTCAGCCCTTTCTGCTGCAAAAGCGGCTTCTGATCACATGAAAGATTGGTTTTTGGGTACAGGAGACCGTTGGGTCAGTATGGGGGTTGTATCTGATGGATCATATGGTACACCTCGTGATGTTGTATTCTCATTTCCAGTCACTTGCTCTAATGGTGTCTGGAAGATTGTAGAAGGCTTGACTATAGATGATTTTGGCCGTCAAATGCTTGATGCCACAGGCAAGGAGCTTGCTGAAGAAAAAGCTGAAGCATTGGAGGTCTGCAAGGATTGACTGAGTAATTTATAAGCATTAAATTTTGAGCATTGATGGCAACAGTTGTTGAATATTTTCATTCTTATCTAAATCATCTATCATGGCCGCCGGCTTGCTGTTTCATTCCGTTTTTGTTATACTTTGTTTTAAAAAATGTTCACATGTACATAGTATATATGTTCATTCAAATAAATTGAGATTTTATGTCATACTTGTTTGTAATTTCCTTTGCTTATCATTTTTATTGAGTTATCAATTTATAGTTGTTGATATGGAAACTATGTAACATTTAATGATAATTATAAGTTTTATCTATTATATTGAGCATAATTTTTACTATGAAAAAGTATTACATTTAAACTGCATTTAAATATATAATTTGTTTATTGGCATGATTGGAACAATGCAGATGTAGTGTGTGCAGTGTGAACACCACATGCAGAGTTAGAAACCACAGTTAACATTAAGTGATAATGGTTGAAATGTTTTATTATTTTGTTTTTGCCTGATTTTTCCTCTAGTTAAATTAGTGCTGCATTTCTTTTTGTGTTTTGTGGTAAGTAAATACAAATAATATTTGTAGTGGAACACTTAAAAGCCAATAGATGGCGCTGTACAATAACAGGTCGCAAACGATTCCCGAAACATCCTTTTTTTCTTTCTTTCTTTGGTCTTTTTGGTATTATGCATATAATAAAAAAAGACATATTATTTGTAACAAAAAAAAAATTCGGCATAAAAAAATACTATATTTATCATTTATATACGATACGCGCTTAAAAAGGGATTGATGAAATGTTCAAATAAACTCTTGTTTTTATGTATACATTAAACGTGGCATATGGATTTTAATAGGAAATTAAATTAATTTTTTTACTCTATGTGCAGTAAGTATGTATTAACTTTGCGGCATAAAATCATAATGGACAGACTGTTATAAACACGTTCCCAGCCATTAATATTATATTATTAGTCGTCTAGAATTTTCACCGCTGTTACTCCACAGGTCAAATAAAAACTTTTTAAGTTAGTTTCAATTATTTATAAAATGATTTAACTGATAGTTAAAATCTGTAACATGCATGACTTAGGAGAAGTAGGCGGATGTTGGGCGGGCGGGATTGCGGAGATAGGGGAGAAGGAAGAAACTTACAGGATAGGTTGCCGCATCAGACACGCTAGGAACGATGCGGGCTTCCCGGCAGCCATGTCTTCGTGATCTTTACGTCATGCGGTTTCATCGACGAGTGCACCATTTGGTACGGTACAGGGGTTACCTTCCAGCACGCGGGTTAAAAGAAGCGAGTGTAGAATGCGACACGATAAACAAAACGAGTTTCGCGGAAAAAACTGCGTGATCAGCGGTCGATCATAGACTATATTATATTACATTCAGTGTCATAACAGTCAGTACAATTATTTTTTCTTAGAGATTTTTTGCGTTCTTTTAGTAGGTACGTATTGCAGTAGTTGTCACTGTTCTCAAATTGAACACCAAATGAAAGAAAATTATATGTTTCGTTATACGCAGTTGTTTTAATACTTGCCAATCAGCCAATAAATATATTTTAAAGTGTGTAAATAATATTCTTCACCTTTTTTAAATAATAAAGCTCTTTTTAACTTTAATTACTGGATTTTTGATGAATTGTCGATTTACCAAAAACTTATTTCAAAGATGACAATTATGTCAACGAAAAAGACATTCCGATCGATAAGAGTTACACTCGTGAATGTATGTACTTTGTGTTTTAATTATTTTTCGATAACTTTGTTTGATTCCTGGACTCCGAAAATTTCGCTTATCACGTTTACTAGTGTTCTGTGATCACGTTGGACTTACGCATGTACCCTGAACATCGATTTGCCTAATGATTTGTTCTCTGATGACTTGGATTATGGCTTCTTCTGAAAGAGGTTGTTGTGTGCCCAGATGCGGTAAAACTTGTAAGTAAATCATCGTAACGGCACTATATTAGATGTGGATACAAATGATGTTATGAAAATGTATGCCTTTGAATATTTAATAAAAGGAAACATAATAAATCACGCTACCGCTAAATTGTTGTTTTATTTACTAACAAATAAACATTTTTTGGAAAGGCTTTTGGGAATTGCAGGAGTTAAATTATTAACTCCCGCAATTTCCAAAAGTCTAATATAAAAATAAAAAAATACTAGATCCCTGGACGGTTTTTGTTGTTGAATAGTGTCGTATACCGATACATGAGCAGCCTCCATGGTTGCTCATGTATGCTGACGATATCGCGCTGGCAGATTCGGACAGGGGGCGCCTGGTGGGACGTGTAAATGCGTGGAAGAGATCGCTAGAGAACGGCGGTTTGAAACTAAATGTGGCGAAGACTGAGTACTTGGCCTGCAACACTACAGATCCCACATCCGTGCGCATAGGCGAAGATACGGTCGAGCGCACGGATCAGTTTAAGTACTTGGGATCTGTCCTTAGTGCGTCCGGGGATATCGACCTCGACGTCAAGGCCCGTATCACAGCAGCTTGGGCCAAGTGGCGTGAGGTGACAGGTGTCATTTGTGACCCCAAAATGCCGGTCAAATTAAAAGGACAGGTCTATAAATCCATCATCAGACCTGTCCTTTTGTATGGCAGTGAAGCGTGGCCTGTACTTGAGCGACACAAGCAAGAGCTGCGTGTCACGGAGATGAATATGCTGCGATGGATGTGTGGAGTGACGCGGAAAGACCGGGTCAGGAACTCCCGCATCCGTGGCAGTCTTCATGTCCGTGACATAGCAGACAAACTGCAAGAGTGTCGCTTACGCTGGTACGGCCACGTTTTACGCAGACCGGCTAATTACGTGGGGAACAAATGTCTAGCCATGCCGCCTCCGCCAGGTCCCGGTCGAAGGGGAAGGCCCAAGAAATGCTGGCTTGACGTCGTGAAGGATGACATGCGTGCCAATGGTCTCAAAACGGGGGATGCTGAAGACCGCGCGAAGTGGAGTAGAAAAAGCAGGAAAGCGGACCCTGGGCGTCGGAGTGAACGCTCCGAACGCAACCGGGATTTAACGCTCGGATGATGATGATGAGTGTCGTATACCGATAGAGTGCGTTAGTATATATATTATGACTGTTGACTCTATACCCTATATATAAAGTACTCTGTGATTATATTCAATATACTCTTTGATTATATTACTCGTACTAGTGACGGATGCGTCGAAAAAAAAACGAAATAAAGAGGTGGTGAGCAAATAGGTCGGCATTAAGATTTGACATACAGAGAGACAGACGCGAAAAGCGACTTTGTTTTGTACCACAGAGTACTTTATATATACTGGTATAGAGTCAACAGTCATAATATATATACTAACGCACTCTATCGGTATACGGCATTATTCAACGGCAAAAACCATCCAGGGGGTCTAGTGTTATTTTGATTTTTATATTAGACTTTTGGAAATTGCGGGAGTTATAATTTAACTCCTGCAATTCCCAAAAGCCTTTCCAAAAAATGTTTATTTGTTAGTAAATAAAACAACAATTTAGCGGTAGCGTGATTTATTATGTTTCCTTTTATTAAAATATTCAAAGGCATACATTTTCATAACACTATTTGTATCCACATCTAATCTGGTGCCGTTAAGATGATGTACCTACTTGCAAGTTTTACCATATCTGAGCACACAACAACCTCTTTCAGAAGAAGCCATAATCCAAGTCATCAGAAAACAAATCGTTAGGTAAATTGGTGTTCAGGGTACATGCTTAAGTCCGACGTGATCACAGAACACTAGTAAACGTGATAAGCGAAGTCTTTGGAGTCCAGGAATCAAACAAAGTTATCGAAAAATAATCAAAACACAAACAAAGTACATATGTTCACGAATGTAACTTGTATCAGTCGGAATGTCATTTTGGTTTTGACATAATTGACATCTTTGAAATAAGTTTTTGGTAAATCGACAATTCATCAAAAATCTATTAATTAAAGTTAAAAAGAGCTTTATAATTTGAAAAAGGTGAGGACTAGAATTTACACACTTTAAAATATATTTATTAGCTGATATGGCTTGCAAAAACATAAAAACATCAAATATTTCTTAAACAAGTATTAAAACAACTGCGTATAAAGAAACATATTATATTCATTCATTTGGTGATTAATTTGAGAACAGTGACATCAACTGCAATACCTACCTACTAATAGAACGCAAAAAAATCTCTAAGAAAAAATAATTGTACTGACTGTTAGGACACTGTTTTGTACTATGTAAAAAATGATAAAGGCTTAAGAGGTGAATAATTAATGATTCCTATTGCACAATACAAGTCTTATCTTCCGCCAAAGCCCTTAAAAGATTGTCAACGACATAGTCCTTTTGAATTGCGATACCATAAACAACCCTGAAATTGTTTTTTTTTTATTGCAGGAGAATCAGCAGACAGGCAGACGGCCCACTTGATGGAAAGCGATTAATATCACCTATTGACATTTGCAACACCAAAGGTGCTACAGATGCGCTGCTGCTCTCTTAAAGGAGACTGGAACCTGGTCAATAATGCCGGAACACAACTCAAGGTTGTTTTGGCGACATACTTTAGACCAGGGGTGGTAATCATCCAGTCGGGCAAATGCCTTACCACCTGGCTGTGGGTTGTTTTGTCGTCTCTTACGAAAGGCCGCTCGGCCGCAGGAAATTGTATTCTTTCTCCGTTCCTACACGGATAAAAAGAGAGATAGAGATTTAGAGATACATACATACCAACTTTTATAAATTAGAAAATGCGAGTATGGCTGCCTCCAAATTTGGCATTGTCGTCGAGAGCCAATAACCGGCTACTGTTGGAAGTAGGCCTCCTCAAATTTTGCATCAGTTAAATTGAATTACTTACCTACGTTACTTTTTCAATTATGCGAAGGACACATAATATATCATTGTCTCGTTCGCTATCTTATCATTTGAATCTAGATAAAAATAAATCTGAGTGTGCGTTGTAAAACCATATTATATTGATAAAATTATATATTTGCATTTAAGCGGATATTAGCATTACATGCAACTTAATACTTATCATCATTAGACTTCTTCACGCGGATTTGCTAGTGTTAAGTTTGGATACGCATCTATCGACAAATTATCAAGTATTCCGGGATAAGAATGTCCTATATATTCGGTTTGAATGAATAAATATGCTTTATTTTGTTTTAAAATATACAATTATAGTAATAAAAAATTACAACACAATAGGTGGTCTTATCGCTATCAGCGATTTCTTTCACACAACCTTTGGATGGACAAGAAGTTTGTTAAGAACAGTGATATTTTGCCATTGTGACATCAAAAAAAAAAAGCAATATTGAAGTTTGAGGTAAGTATTCTATTGTATTTTCGCAACTGTACATATAATTTTAACTAGGTTTTAACGGTTTTCAGCGAAGCAGTTTATTTGATTTTTATTTGGTAAGTAGCCGTGGTCTCAGAACACAAAGATTTGCCAAAGGAGACCACGGCTCGGCTACTGAAAAGTGGTCGAAGCGTCTAAATAAAAGTAAAATGACGCGCTTAAAACCATTAAACATAGGTATGTATAATTAGGTATTCTATTATCTATAATCGTTATTGAATATACTTATGTACTTATTGTTGCACACTTAAATTTCTGATACATACATACATACATACATACATAACTTCACGCCAGGTCCCTTGCGGGGTAGGCACGAACAACAGAGTGCCATACAGGCTTATTCTTACATACCTCACTTGCTTCTTTGACATTCATAGCTCTTATCATGCACGCTCGTCTATTCTTAAGGCTCCTGACATCACCTTCTGCTAATACATGATCAATTTGATCATGGAAGGTGTGTCGTGGCCTTCCGCGACTTCTGCATCCATCCACTTTTGCATTGTATATCTGTTTAGTCATTCTTTCATCATACATTCTTTCCACATGCCCGAACCACCGGAGCATTCCTTTCCTTACCTTTACCCCGACACTCTCTTTTAGACCAACTCTCTTTCTTACTTCGGTATTACGAACGCGGTCCGCGAGCGTCACTCCGCAGATTTTGCGCAGTGCTCGCATCTCGACAGCGTTTACTCTACTTTCATGCTCTCTGTTCCATACCCAACTCTCGCTTCCATACGTGAGCGTAGGTACCAGCACCGCGTTATGTATGGCAAGCTGGGCCTTCTGGCTGAGGTTCTTAGCGCCTAGAAGTTTACCTAACGCTCCATTCACACTATTCCCCAAATTTACTCTTCTTTCTATATCTATTTCTAAATTTCTGATAATTATTTATTTTCTCAAGGTTGTGAAAAGAAACAAACAAACATCCTAATATGTAATGTATATTATGTACACGTAAGTGTGATACCAGTATCGAAACGTTTAAAAGATCCTTAAATATAATAATGTAAAACTCACATTTAGGAAGTTACAACTTTACGTATTCTACCGCCTGTACAACGGAGAGTGTTGCAAGGAACTATTTGATCTGATACCAACGCTTCATTTATATATAATTATTCAACCTCATTTCCATTTGAGTTCCAATTCTTAAATACGCGACGGTTCTCCAAAACTTTTATTTGGCGTACAACAATGATCTGAGTCTCTCTATGTAATGATGTGAGCTTGTAGAAGGGTTTCTTCTTTTTTAAAAATTTCTTAAAGGCTAGTAACGCGTTGGCAACGAACTTGTTCTCACTTAATTTCCATCAGGTGAGACATCTACCTGTTTGCCGGCAGTAAAAGACATGTCGATAATTTAGTTAACTTCTCATTCGTTGGACTGGCATTTCGCTTCAAGTCGCTGCATTGCATTTATTGCGGACAGAATCACCCCCTGACCTCTCCCCCGTAAATCCCGTACCCCACGCCCCGCCTACCGCGAATGTGTAGCTCGCTCGGCTAGCTGCTAGGCGTTCGCATCGGATATTGCGGGCATCCGTTTTTCAATATATCGGCATCGGATCCCGGCATCGTCTACTGGCATCGTTGCTCAAAAATGTTTTTACAAAAACGACCATCTCTACTCATAGATAAGTGTATACAAACATTTCTCGAGTGTATATACACACAAGGAAGACTAAGAAGAACAGGAAGCATTCGGAAAACCCTACAGTCATTGGACTCTCAGCGTGACTTGTGGATCTTGTGAACCACCAGAGTATTATGATTAGTACCATTCGTATTTATCGGTGTAATCGATACAATTAGTGTTATCTGTGTTCAGTGGAAAATTCGGGTTCTAGTGCTAAGTTGCATTGATTGACCTTTAACAAGCCGTTTAGTACAGTAGTGATAGTCATATCTTTTGCTGTTATAGAACCTATAAATAAATACAGTCCACTTGCTAAGGGGTGTTTCATTCACTATGACCCCTACGTAACGAACAGCATTGGTATTATTGTCGTTTTATAATTATACTAGCGACCCGCCCCGGCTTCGCACGGGTGCAATGCTGATACAAAATTAAATACACTA
The DNA here is from genome assembly GCA_012273795.1 of Dendrolimus punctatus. Classification (NCBI taxonomy): domain Eukaryota; kingdom Metazoa; phylum Arthropoda; class Insecta; order Lepidoptera; family Lasiocampidae; genus Dendrolimus; species Dendrolimus punctatus. The sequence goes on from CM022538.1 coordinate 15,716,503, forward strand.
CAGAAAAACTATGAACGTTGTATATAAAAACATAGCGGCCCGCTCCGACTTTGCACGGGCATCACTACATAGAAACCTCTAAAATTAGAAATGTTGCCTTAGTATTATACATATAAACCTTCCTCTTGAATCACTCTATCTATTGGAAAAAACCACATCAAAATTCGTTGGGTAGTTTTAAAGATTTAAGCGCACATAGGGATATAGGGACAGAAAACGCGACTTTGTTTTATACTATGTAGTGAAGTGATGATATATATATATGGTAACAGCCTGTAAACATCCCACCGCTGGGCTCTCGTTATTTGAGATTGCCAGTATACCCGCCACTCTTGTCCAAGGTGGTTTAGTAAATTTGACACATAGGTTATTTCGATGTGCAGGTTTCATCACAATGCTTCCATACACCTTTGTTAGCATGTGATAATATTAATGAACAATTATAAAATTACACACTGTTACGAGTTACGCAGGACTCGAATTAAAATACCGTTGGAATTACAATAGAACTTATTAGAACTGTAGAAACACGTATAAAACAAGTACAAATATGACTGGATACAACCAGTACAAACCGCATGATCCAATAACACGCGCAAAGTCCGTCAGTATATCGCTTATCGAATGTAATGAGGGTACACACGTCGTGCTAGTATCGTAATCGGTGCTTGACTGCCCCTCTCCTCCGTTCGGGCATTGATTTATACAACAATCGACTGCGTGTATTGAGTTTATCCGCACACCTGGTTAATCATTCCTGCGAACGACCATCAAAGTTGAAAACAGTAACAATAGGCTATAGTCTAATTGCAAATTTTAAACACAAAGAAAACAAAAGAATTCCAAATGCGGGAAGGATAGTAAACTAGGTGCGCGTTTCTCTGTCGGTATGTAACAATACTGTTGAATACAATGTAAGAAACTTAACTTATTTGTATTGTATAATAACGTGATAATTGTATCAATATGCACATTATGCCAGAAAACTGGCTAAGTGGTGCATGCGTTTCGGTCAGAAGTCGAACCCGCACCCTTTGAATTTGGGACGCGTGCGCTACCCATTTTGCTACCACGATTTATTTAATTATTAATATTATATAACCGACAGTACCTATTTAAAACCATTGGGCTGTAATTTTTGAAAACTTTATTTATCTTTGAATGTTTAATACAAGAATAAAGATTATTTTTTTCGTTTTGAGATTTTTGTAGTTTTTTTTATATATCTGTATACGTCTGTCTGTCCCTCTTTATATCCGCTAACTCGTCGTAGACTTTAGCAGGAGTTAGCGGATATATAGCAGTTTTTATTACCAACACGATGCATTTTTTATTTCTTCACTGTTTGTCGGTTTGTCCGTTTGTTCGTGATTCACGTAACCACTTGGGCGATATTGATGCTGTTTTTGCTGATCTTTCGAAGACTTAAAATCTTCCCTATATTTTATCCTTTTTTTTCGGTGTTGCACACAAGTTTCGTGGTAGTGCTTGCAAGTAGATACCTACCGCCAGAATATCTATTAAACCTGCTATAAAGAACTGTAGCGGATCTCCGACAGGGCTCTCGGTGGAAGCCTGTAGGAGGTGCTGGCGGGATATGCCGGTGGAAATAATACACCAGTCACTCTTACGGTTTTTGTCGTTTCGTTTATTTTCACTGAGTTACAAATAAGTCAAAATACCATTGGCTATAATAACGCCGTAATCGGTATGCTAACTAAGACTATATATATATATATATACTTTGACTGCTGACTACTTTCGATACTCTCGCTCAGTACACTCTCTTCAGACACTACACAACAACTCTTAATACAACACTTTATACAACACTGACGCTGGTTCGGCAGATCGCGTCTACTTATAGTAACAAATTCACTTAAAAAACTAACATCTTGCGGAAGCTTCCCACGATTTCTCTGGCCTGGACCCAAACCCTTCTCGGAAGATACGACCCTTGTCTATAAACTAATTAAATAATAAATTGTTTCCTCACTGGACTTAAACAATGCATGCAGTTAAATTACAAAACTATTTTCTAAAATATGTGCAATGGCAATGGCAGATGTCGGGATCATCTTTCTTTGACGCAAATGGTCTTTACAAAGGGCGTTTAAACTATTACCGAAATTCTCGAAAACATAAAACAATAAAAGGCATTACGGGGGTCATTATACATTATTCCGTATCCCAACATCTGCATTGCCTTCATGGGAAACAACTTTCTAAAAACTATTTATCAACTATTTTGGCATCGTTAACAATCTCCCCCCAGTGCCTGATCCGTCAGGCACTCCTAAACCAGCTACGATGCCGTCGTTGTTGGCGCCAGGACGATAAGACGCGACGTGGGTCTTCTCAGTACTCCACCAGTTGTTCGAACATCGACGATTCTCGTTCTTCCATCGGGTCCAGTATACAACTTGACGATTATGCCTCTCGGCCAAGTATTTCGCGGTAGTGAAGAATCGGCAATAATGACTACGTCTCCCGTTTGTGGGTTACGAATATCTCTACCACCTAGTCTACGGGGCTTCAGAGTGGGGAGATATTCTTTCAACCACCGTTTCCAAAAGTGATCTGCCATTCGCTGAACTGTTTTCCAATTTGCTTTTCCGACTAGTTCTGAATCACTAAATTCTCCCAGCAATGCTGAATCGCATGAACGCCCGATCAGAAAATGATTGGGAGTCAGGCACTCTTCATCATCCGGGTCTTGACTAATGTGAGTGAGGGGCCGCGAGTTGACAGTGTGCTCGACTTCAGTGAGCAATGTATATAGCACTTCTTCTGGTGGGCTTTTCTCATTGAGAACAGCTAGAAGAGCAACTTTCACGGTTCGTATCATCCTTTCCCATGCCCCTCCCATGTGGGGAGCTCCGGGAGGTATGAATTTCCATTTGATACCTTCTACCTGCGCAGCCTCTTCAATGTCTTGCGTTTTGATTTTCTGTATTTCTGTTCTTAATTCACGATCGGCGCCTACAAAGTTGGTCCCATTATCACTGTATACGATTCGCGGACTCCCCCTTCTCGCCGCCATTCGTCGTAAAGCCATTATCATAGAGCTGGTACTAAGAGATGACGCAAGCTCTAGATGTACGGCACGTGTGGTGAGGCAAGTGAAGAGCACTCCCCATCTTTTTTCTCTTCTTCGACCTATTGTCACAGGCATTGGGCCAAAATAATCAACTGCGGTACACGTGAATGGATAAGAGTTGTGCTGCAGTCGTTCGGGTGGAAGATCTCCTATCAATGGAGTTTGAGGTTTGCTTCTATATACTTTACACCATTGGCATTGATGAATAATTTTCTTAACGCTGTTACGCAAAGATAAAATCCAATATCTTTGTCGGATCTCATTTATTACTGTAGCGTGATTTCCGTGTAGGAAACGACAGTGGTAATATTCAATCAGGAGATGTGTGATTCTATGTCTCCCATCTAAGACGGCAGGATCTTCATACAGGCCATTAGTACCCAATATTTTCCGGGTTCTAGTGTTAAGGCGCAAGACTCCTTCGTGATCAATAAAAACATCGATTTTTTTTAATTTGCTGGACCTCTCCAACGGAGTTTTAGTTCCGATGCGGGCGATCTCTTCTCCAAAGGATTCCGCTTGACTCATTCTCAACAGTGTTATTTTCGCTTTCTGTAGGTGCTCATCAGCTATAGACAAATAATTCCTTTCATTATTTGAAGTTTGACGGTGGATGATTTGATTTTTTCTTTTTACAGCAGCGTTTACAACTGCTTTATCTTTTTTACATAAATCAATAAACATAAAAATTCTCGCTGTTGCCCGTAACAGACGATTCCAACTGGAAATTTTCTGTGGGTTAGGCACTTGCCACTCTTTTTTAGGACGAGTGGTTGTAACCATGACCCTTTTTATCACTTCTTCGCCCGAAGGTTCAGTATCATCGAATCTTCTAGCCGGCCATTCTGATTCAGGTTTGTATAGAAAGCCAGGTCCAGTGAACCATCTCGAAGCTTCGCTAAAATCTTTTGGCGTGTTTCTCGTGGCGTCATCCGCAGGATTTTCCTTCGACGGTACCCATCGCCACTCTTTTGGTTTCGTAATGTCTTCCAATTCAGCAAGACGGTGAGCGACAAATACTTTAAAACGACGAGGATCGCTTTTTATCCACTGAAGCACGGTACTGGAATCGGACCAAAATATTTTCTCAGATATTTCTAAATCCGTCTCAGTTGCAATTGTAGCGGCTAGTCTTCCACCTAGCAAAGCTGCTTGTAGTTCTAACCGTGGAATTGACGTGTTCTTTACTGGAGCTACTCGTGCCTTTGCTGCCATCAGTATGACTCTTACTTCGCCGTTTGAGTTTGACATTCTCCAGTAGCATGCAGCGGCATAGGCTGATTCGCTAGCATCCACGAATGTATGTAATTGCCCTCTGTTCGCGGTTATAGCTAAGCATCGAGGTATTCGTAGCTTAGAAAGATTCTCCACGTCTTTAATATATTCTTGCCAGAGCTTATGCTGCTTTGCTTCAACATATTCATCCCAATCGATTCCTGTTCGCCATATCTCTTGAATTAGACGCTTTCCTTTAGTCAAAACCGGGGCTATAAGTCCCAATGGATCAAAGGTTGACATTACCGCACTCATTACTTCCCTTTTTGTTGGTGCTCTGTTTCCGTTGATAATATCTGTCGGAGCGTTGCGTAAACCGACGTTAAACGCCAATGCATCTTCTTTCACAAGCCATCTTAAGCCCAACGTTTTTTCTTCTTGATCGCTTATAGTTTTCTCATTCAAATGTTCTTTCTTTTCCGCAACCTGCTTTAGTATCTCTCCTTTGTTGCTGGCCCACTGTCTGAGCTCAAAGCCAGCCGTCTTGTGCACTGTGTTCACAGCGTCTATTGTTTTCGATGCCTCTTTTGTATCCCAAAAACTCTGTAAGTAATCGTCCATGTAGTGGTTACGTACAATCGCGCGCGACGCTTCCGGATACTGCTCGTCGTATTTATTAGCATTCAAATTTTTTACAAAGATGGCAGTGGCAGGTGAGGAAGCCGCTCCAAAAATGACTGAAGTCATTCTATATACTTTCGGCTTCTCGTTTCTATTATCGGCTCTCCACAGAAATCGCAAACTATCCCGGTCATCTTCGCGTATTCTAATTTGCAGAAACATTTCTTTGATATCTGCTACGACCGCTACGGGTCCTTGGCGGAATCGCAACAGCACTCCGAATAACGACTGAAGTAAGTCTGGACCGGTGAGTAGGGCGTCGTTCAAACTTTTCCCTTGAAATTTGGCGGCAGCATCAAACACTATTCGAGTTTTCTTCTTAATAGGATGCACCACCGCAAAATGAGGCAGATAGAAAGTGCGACTTGAAATCGCTTCGGCAGGTGCGATTTCGGCATATCCATTGATCAACAAGTGATCAATTTGTTTCCCATATTCTTTCTTCAATTCTTCGTTTTTATCGAGTTTCTTTTCAATGTTGAACAGTCGATTTAGGGCCTGACTGTAGTTGTTAGGTAATACTTCATTACCAGTCTTCCACAGCAATCCTGATTCGTATCTTCCATCAGATCGCTGTTTCGTAGTTTGATTTAGGAGTGTCAATGCTCTTTCATCGATATCGTTGTTTGGGCGTCGCTGCTGTATCCCGATTGAATCTAATTCGAAATATTGTTTTATCAATTCTTCAATAGGTTCGGTGTACAAACGTTGACAGTGATTAACAATATTAATTGTAGCCAAGTTTCCAGTATAGTGGCCGTGCAATACCCATCCAAGGCTGGTGAGCGAGGCGACGGGTTCATTTTGCTTTCCTTTCAGTATCTTTCTGGAAACTATCAACTCCCAATTGTCTTGACCTATTAGCAACACCGGCCTTTCTTGTTCGTAAATGAGTTCATTTAACTTTTCTTTCAAATGCTTGCATTTCATGACAAGATCCTTTTCAACGCGCTGAGACGATAACTGCAACGCTTCAACTGTTCTTACATTCTTTAAACTACGCTTGTCGCTTCGATGTACACCTTTTATTTTCAAATTCATCTTTTGCGACTCTTTCCGCTCGACGATCTTTCCACCAACAGTTTCCAATAAGAGCGTTTCATATTTCCCAATTGCTCCAATTCGATTAGCCACCTCAGAATCCAATAGTGTCACAGTGGACCCTTCATCTAGTAGGGCCAAGACACGAGCGGTTCCTTTGGGGCCGTAGATATCGACGGGGATCATCTTCAAAAACGCGTTCTCTGCTCCAGTCGACATATACACAGATTTTCTTACTCTTTCTGGCTCACTTTCTTGCGCATATTCTCGAGATGTCGAGACGCGTACCTCGCTTTGTGTTGGCGCTTGTGGACGACATGTCGACTCGGCGTGTAACATGACGTGGTGGGGTCGCCTACATTTCTTGCAACCCTGCCCTCTGCACGTTGATATCCCGTGAGAGCGACGTAGACACTTAAAACACAGTTTATTCCGTTTTACAATTTCCCACCTGTCGTCTACATTCGCCTCTGTGAACCGTTTGCATTCGGTAATCCAATGCTCTCCATGGCAAACAACACACGATTTATTCAAAACATTCTTCGTTTCTTCACGGATGGTATGTACTGGATAACGTGAAGGCCCGACTCTTTTCTTAATCACTTCAGGAAGTGCAAACTTTCCACATAAATCGGCTTCATTGTTCAAAAAATCTTTCAGTTTCAGTAACTCAGGTTCATCACCGCTACGGGCGTTATAATCGTACCATCTGTATTTTAAAATAGGGCTCAACTTTTCTATAACACATCTGCTAATTTCCGGCGAATACAGATACTGTTGCTTGTTCAATGCTTGTATTGTAGCTACGGCATTGTTAATACGACAGGCAAGGGTTCCTATATCTCTCGGAGCATCGCCAAGTCGTGGCAACTCCTTTATTCTTTCAATTTCAGCTAGTGCCAATAGCTCCGGTTTCCCAAACCTCCTTTCCAAAGCATTCATAACTTCACTCGTGTCGGACGATACAAATAATAAGCTCCGTACCGATTCTTTCGCAGACCCCTTGAGTGACTTTCGTAGACGAGCCATGTTTTCAACTTGGCTAAAGCAACTTTCACTTTCTTCAAACGTTCTCTTGAAGGGCAACCACTCTTCAAAAGCTCCATTGAAGTCTGGCAAGTCCCAGACTTTCTGCGGCGCAAACGAGGAAGCTGGTAGCATCGATTTCGTTGCATTGATAATGGCATCGGCTAGCTCTTTGATTTCACTCTTTTGAGGTGCTTCGTATTGTTTCGGTTGTTCGACACAGGTGGCGCTTTGTTCTAACCATTGTTCAACGTGCGTTGATCTAATCGGTTCGCTTCTGACAGATTCATTTTCTAATTCACATTCTGATTCGCACTGCCTGAGTTCCAATTGGATTCTTGCGATTTCCAGTTTCTGTTGTTCCACTTGCAAACGAGCTTCTAATTCGGCTCTCCTCGTCGATTTCGTTGATCGTGGAGGTGCGGTTTGTACGAGAGAGATTGAAGAGACGAACGGAGGATTCTCTAGAGGCCCTCCAATGTTCTTCGGATTCGTACCTTTCTGTGACGCTGCGGCGTCCGTCAGCTGGGCTAGGTGTAATGCGTTCAATGCTGACGAGGCTGGCAACTCCTGTGCATGGGCGGCGTTGATAGCGTTGGCAGCGGCGGCGGCTGCTGCGGTAACGGCACGTGTTCTTCTGGTTGTACCTCGGTAAACAGTACCAGAGGTCTCTGTCGAAGTACCCACGGTCGTATTTTCTCTCAACGCTGCGACATGTGCCTTTGACAAGGTCGGTGCGTTCGTTGTCCTGCCATCAGCAAACATCTTAGTCGATTCTTCACAAAGCGACGATCTTGAACCAATCGGTGACCTGGTGAGTGGCATAGTTTCTTCCCAATCCGGCTACTCGAAGGACCAATATAAAGAACTGTAGCGGATCTCCGACAGGGCTCTCGGTGGAAGCCTGTAGGAGGTGCTGGCGGGATATGCCGGTGGAAATAATACACCAGTCACTCTTACGGTTTTTGTCGTTTCGTTTATTTTCACTGAGTTACAAATAAGTCAAAATACCATTGGCTATAATAACGCCGTAATCGGTATGCTAACTAAGACTATATATATATATATACTTTGACTGCTGACTACTTTCGATACTCTCGCTCAGTACACTCTCTTCAGACACTACACAACAACTCTTAATACAACACTTTATACAACACTGACGCTGGTTCGGCAGATCGCGTCTACTTATAGTAACAAATTCACTTAAAAAACTAACATCTTGCGGAAGCTTCCCACGATTTCTCTGGCCTGGACCCAAACCCTTCTCGGAAGATACGACCCTTGTCTATAAACTAATTAAATAATAAATTGTTTCCTCACTGGACTTAAACAATGCATGCAGTTAAATTACAAAACTATTTTCTAAAATATGTGCAATGGCAATGGCAGATGTCGGGATCATCTTTCTTTGACGCAAATGGTCTTTACAAAGGGCGTTTAAACTATTACCGAAATTCTCGAAAACATAAAACAATAAAAGGCATTACGGGGGTCATTATACATTATTCCGTATCCCAACATCTGCATTGCCTTCATGGGAAACAACTTTCTAAAAACTATTTATCAACTATTTTGGCATCGTTACCACCTGCCATCGTCTCTCCGTATTAGGATGAGGCGTCACGGGACTATAACCGGCTATGACTGCCGTGACACCTCGATGCAAGCTAACAACAAGGAGTGTCCCTGGGACTGGAACACCTCATGGCACTAGATGTGGCTCGCCGGGAAGGGCCCCCGACCCGCCAGTCCCACTACGTTATCCGGAGGAGATGCGCAAACCGTCGCCTGCGAACCCCTGTTCGCTGTCTTCGACAGGCGTCCGCCTGCTCGTCCACCTCCCTTATTCTTCTGGCGGCCTCCTTCTGGGACATAACGTCATCGCAGAAGGGGGCCACCGTAGTCAGTTTAACTCGCTGTGTAGCATCTGGTCAACGCGCTACTTTTTAACCAAAGAATCCCGCGGTAATTGTTCTGGGAATTATTTATATGACCAAAAAAACGAATTACAATGTGATTTTTTTACTGATCGATAGCCAATTTTATGTACTTGCACAGACTTAGTCTTGTTTTAGATAATATATATATATATATATATATATATACATATATATAATATATAAATTACATACTATTGAATACAATATAAGAAAACTTAACTTATTTGTATTGTATTCTACCCATATATAATATATATTAATAATAATAGCTTTAGAAATAAGTTATTTTATACTTTTTAGTTTTTTAGTGTTTTAGTTTTTGAAGTCGGTTTTTTTAAACGAAGTTTATTTTTATTTGTTACTTTTAGTGTCTAGCTATGTATGGGTAGACCTACGAAAGGTGCCACGCTCCTTAAGAAATATAGGTCCAAGAAATGGGAACAAAAAATGATCGTAAAATGAAAACTACTGGGCCAAATAATGTTAAATTTTTAGGGGACCAAATGGCAACTATTCTGCATAAAACTAAAAAAGAATCTCGTAAATCAGGTAATAAATCTCAGCGTAATCGGTGTACATATGGAACGGAGTGAAAATTTTTTACATGAGAAATGTTCATAAAGTGAAAACTACTGGGGCAAAGAATATAAAATTTTTAGGGGACCAAATGGCAGCTATTTTGCGTCGAACAAAAAAGAATCACGTAAATCGGATCATAAATCTCGGAGTAATCGATGTCATATCATATCATATCATATAACTTCACGCCAGGTCCCTTGCGGGGTAGGGTTGAACCACAGAGCGCCACACAGGCCCATTCTTACACACCTCACTTGCTTCTTTGACATTCATAGCTCTTGTCATGCACGCTCGTCTGTTCTTAAGGCTCCTAACATCACCTTCTGCTAATACATGATCAATTTGATGTGGTGTGGAGTGATGGTGTGTCGTGGCCTTCCGCGACTTCTGTAATGTAAGTAATCGATGTACATACATAAAAAAAACTTACCGATCAAATTGAGAACCTCCTCCTTTTTGTAGTTGATAAAATATGTGATATTTTGTATACCGGGAATTAAGCAAGAATTTTCACGGGAGCGATTTGTGGTTATTCGGGTGTATTAAAAAAATTCCGTATTCCGACACAGTTTTCACTAAAACGATTCCTTACATTCTTTATTTAAATGCTGCTATGCTTATGCTATGCTTTATATGCCGGATATTTCAAGTCGACGAAGGACTTCGAAGAACGACGACGAAGGACGTCGAAGGAATTTTTACAATTTTATTCTGGTACTATTTTTTGTTTGCAGTATACTCTTCTATTTTATAATCATACGCGAACCGAAGCTTGACAAAATAATCTATGTAATTAAAAATCTTATAAATTCTTATAAAATATGTTCAACTTTTTGTTGATTTTAGATGTAATCTGAGCCTTAATAACTTATTTATATATAAAAGATTAGATTATGCGACAAAAAATTTATATAAGTACGAAAAAAACCTCATTTATAATTATTACCGTTGACCAATAGCAAGCAATATGTTAGGATTTAAAAGTTTTATTTATTTATTATATTTGGTGGGTTGTGAATGTTACCACCTTGATTGGGAGATAGTGAACACGGGGATCGATCAAATCTTACACGAAGACGTGATCGATGATGTAGAATGCCATCGACAAGTTAGGTTTATAAGGAGTAATGTTTTTTATACTGCACTATGTGAGTACCTTTTTATAAAACTTAGGGCGCGTTCCCACTTTGTCATGACGACAGATAATCTTGTAGTCGTGTAGTAGTCGTGGCTTATATGTTTAAACGAAGGTGTTCACATAAAGAACGATACGATTTACTGTCGTCTAAGTAAGTTTTTGCAGTGACGACAGATTGTCATGTAACACGACAGACGTAAAACGGTAAAAAATCGTTACGACTAAATCGTGACACCAAATCTATCGTAGACTCGATAAAAATATCGTCTTGTCGTTTACACGTGTTTTCCCTTCCCCCTCGCTAATGATGTGTAAACGACAAAGCGACTGCCGTGAAAACATGAAATGTCGTCGCGATCCAATGGGAACAGCTAGATGCTATAGTCGCTAAACGATAAAATTTTTGACGGCAAACAATCGTTATAATGGGAACAGCTAAAACGACAGTCGTCCAACGATACATTAATCGTTACGACATAGTGGGAACGCGCCCTTAACCAGTCGAAAACAAAAGCGTTAATTGAGTCATGATTTCCATCAGTGCTTTCAAAGCAATTTTATTCACTGGTTACTTACTAGTCAAGAAGTATCAGGGCGACAAAGTCTTAAGCCGTTAAAAAAATGTGTTAATTTTGTTAAGTGTTTAATACTATGCTTATGATAGACATAAAAAAAAGTTTGGTAGCAATTGTGTGATTGTCATTCATCACCACGGTCAACAACTGTTGTTCGTCATATTTATAACTTTTTTAATTATTCTATAAATCATTACTGAATTAAATTGATCAATAGCAGTATTAAATCATTACTAATACTAATAATAATACAATTAAATACTAATAATAAATTAGCATGCTAATTATAGAATCACATCAATAATAATTATTAGGGTTGATGAACCAAAACGCTGCCCGAAAGAATATTGCCCAGCATTTTTTTTTTTATTGCAGGAGATCAGCAGACAGGCAGACGGCCCACTTGATGGGCAGCGGTTACCATCGCCTATGGACATTTGCAACACCAAAGGTGCTACGAATGCGCTGCTGCTCTCTTTAGGGAGCCTGGAACCTGGTCACTAATGCCGGAACACAACTCAAGGTTGTTATGGCGATATACTCTAGACCAGGAGTGGTAGCCATCCAGTCGGGCAAATGCCCTACCACCTGTCTGTGGGTTGTTTTGTCGCCTCTTACGACAGGCCGCCGGGCCGCAGGAAATTGTATTCTTTCTCCGTTCCTGCACGGATGGACAGCATACAAAATAGAACTTTAGCTATAGCTTAACTAAAAGCTGTGTCGGAATAAGATAACTTTTAAACACCCGCGTAACTTCAAACTTGCTCCAGGGAAAACTCCCGCGGGTTTTTCCGGTATTAAAAAATATCTCGTATTTTATTACATACAATTTGCTATCGATCAGTAAAAAATAATTACGTGGGAATGCGAAAAACAAAATAGTGCAGGTTTGTGACATAATTTTAATTAAATCGGAATTAAATACAATTAAAAACTAAAATTTAGCTAAGTTATAAATATTGCAAGCTATTATAGACTGTAAAACAAATCGCTGCCAGATGGGAGCGTGCCCAGAAGGCTGGCTGCATTGCCGCGCCGAATGGCGATACTTATTTGTAGGGCGAAATATGAGCCAGCCTTCTAAACAGGTTTTAAGTATAAAAATTTGCTGTTGATCAGCGAAAACCGCATCTAAATCGGCCCAGTAGTTTTTGCGTGAATCGCCAATAAACTGACAAGAAATCTAAAATAAATTGTACCTATCGTGTTCTATGTCGTTTATATGGTCTATTCCAGTAGTTTTTTTATATAGCTTCAATTTACAGACACGACATCTTTAAAATTTTATAATATTGTTACGTGCGCGCGGGGGTACGCACTTATGGATTAGAAGAAAACACCAGTTTTTGTCTAAAGCTTTTTTTGACTTACTCAGCCGCACGTAATACTCTTTGCAGGGTTGAGCCTATACGTACAACCAACGATACACAGTCCCGACGATAAGGTGTCTCGCTCTCAATAACGTCGAAGATATTGCGTAGACTACCTCCTGCTACTGCAGAGCTCACCTCGGATATTACGCGTGTAGCTCGCTACTGGTTCTTCCTTAAACTACGCTACACACCTCCTTCATTTAACTGCCCACTACTTGTCACTAAACTCATCACTTAACTCGTCACTGTCTTCTATTAACCTTCTCTTCCAACTCTTCAGTATCGCACTTGTCGCTTCGCCGTCTTTAACTCAACTCAACTCTAAAACTGTCCGGTAGGCGCGCTTTACGCTGTTTATATACCCGAAAGAGTTTTCTGAAACCCATCTATCTATCTCTGTCTTTTCCTTCCCGAACCTTCTGTTCGGGAACTTTCGTTTATACATCTATCCCTTTCTAACATCTATCATCTCTGTCTTTCGTTTATCGTCTATACCTTTCTAAAATATATCCGTCTTTGTCTTTTCTTCCATAATCTTCTACTTTTTCCAAAAGTCTTGCGACTGATTTCCGCTGCCGGAAAGTTCTACCCTCGGTCGCCACAATATTATAAATAAAAATAATGAGAAAGAGAAAAACCGAAGTTCAATGCAATCGAATAATCCAATAATAGCCCTGAAATTATTTGTTTTCTATAGTTGCAGACCCCGGTATACGGACGCCTCGTGGTATCTTACAAGGCAACAATGTGGACCTAGGCAACTACCATCAGTGTTTAGGTATTCATAATGATTTAGACGATATGACAATCGAGGGCAAATACTGTCTGATACGAGTTCCTTTGGATCAAACTTTTCACCCACCAAGGCCCCAGGATATGGAGACATGGCCATGGTTTAATCCAGCCTCCTTGAATGTCGACGAAAGACAATACAGAAGATTGAAAAAGCAGAGATGATGCGACGCCATTTACAAATGTTCACGGGTGTTTTGGAGAAAGATTCCAGGTTGGTAAACTATATTGGGTTATAGCTGATAACTATTAATGAGGTCTAGAAACTCTTATAGCATGTCGATATAACGAAAAGAATTTAATATCGATTCCTAAAATAAAAAAAGTTGATAGTAGAATAAATATAATTTTTTATTTATAGATCTATTTATATATCTATTTAATAAATAAAAATATGTGAAATGAAAATTAATATGTTTTCACCTATTTTTATATTTATAGGTTAATCTATTTTTAGTAATTACATACATACATACATACATAACTTCACGCCAGGTCCCTTGCGGGGTAGGCACGAACAACAGAGCGCCATTTAGGCTTATTCTTACACACCTCACTTGCTTCTTTGACATTCATAGTTCTTGTCATGCACGCTCGTCTGTTCTTAAGGCTCCTGACATCACCTTCTGCTAGTACACGATCAATTTGATCATGGAAGGTGTGTCGTGGCCTTCCGCGACTTCTGCATCCATCCACTTTTGCATTGTATATCTGTTTAGTCATTCTTTCATCATACATTCTTTCCACATGCCCGAACCACCGGAGCATTCCTTTCCTTACCTTCACCCCGACACTCTCTTTCAGACCAACTCTCTTTCTTACTTCGGTATTACGAACACGGTCCGCGAGCGTCACTCCGCAGATTTTGCGCAGTGCTCGCATCTCGACCGCGTTTACTCTACTTTCGTGCTCTCTATTCCATACCCAACTCTCGCTTCCATAGTACATTAGTAATTAATAAATAAAATAATGTATCTCAAAAAATAAAAAATCTAAATATTATAATAAAGTATTATTTTCACCTTCATATTCATTTCACAATCATAATGAATCAACCTATATCGTCAGATTCGTTAAAAAATTATTTTAAAGTAGGTTGCCTGGAAGAGATCGCTTTTAGCCATAAGGCCGCCTGTTGTTTTGTATGCATTTTGTTTTTGTATTTTTATTTTTTGGTGTGGAACAACACTAAAGTGTTGTTATCTATCTATCATTTTTTATCTTGGATTCTAAAGAGACGCTTGCGCAGATTCGGATTACAACGACATTCTTTTCTTTCCCAATTATTGGGACTCGGCATTATATGTCTTTTCCTCCACACTCCGATGATTTGTGGTGTGATAGAGGATGTTGTGGCGTACATCCTCTGTCACACCACAAATTATCGTAAGATCATCCTTCACACAATCCATCCATCTCTTTTAGTCTGCTTTTGTTAATCATGCAGTTTAACATTATTTTTGTCACGTGACTTTCATTCCTCCTCATTACATGCCCATACCATCACACCCACATCTCCATTTTTTCAATTATGACAAGTATAGAATTTAGAGTTGCCAGTAATCTCGACACGTGTCAATTGCACTAAGCGATTTTTTTTATTGCGAAAGTACAACAGACAGGCTGATGGAAAACGGTTAACGTCGCCTGTGGATATTTGCAACGATCCTCCAAAAGACCTCTCCAGTTACTAAATGCCACAGCCTTCTAGATTTTGTATGAACGCCATTACTTTGTTAAGACTAGATATAAAATTTATGATTGTTTAAAAAACCGTCATTAGAATGATTTTTATCACGATAGTTTAAAATTAGGATTTTTTAAGTAAGTTATTTAAGATGATTGTTTGGTGTCTTTTTCAGAACATTGTTACCGGGAAATCCTCTAGCTGCTCTAACATTTAGATTAGCAGTTTGCATCCCTAGACCATGTACCACGCAACAAGCAATAACTTCGTTATTATTCAATATCACAGCGATAGGCTTCCGATACACTGACGATTTTTGCCGGCTACCAGACGATAAACCACGTGTGGCTGCTGATATCGTGTGTTTGTGAGTATTGAAGATAGTAGATATTGTAATTGCTTGTAAATATTTACACTGTTTTGATGACTAAACATTGTCTTACAACTTAAGATTACTTGTTTCTTCTTAACTGTACATGAATGTATGTTACATAATTTACCTATTCTAAAATATATTATATACAACATAATTTATAAAAGATAAAAACTACAAATGAGTAGTAAATATGTCCTGTGAGTTGGAAACGTTCCCAAAACGCCGGCCGCATTGCCACGTTGTATGGCTTATGCGTTGCCTAAAATACAGGCCAGCGTTTTGGTTTCGTGAGACATCTATCAACCGTTTTGATAGGTCTCGATAAACATTATTTAAGTAGTTGAAATAGGTTCAGATTCCATTAGAAAATTGAAATAATTTTAGATTTTAATCTATTAGATTTCGAAAAGATACATAACGTGCTATGTCGTATTGTAGGGTAGTATAGTTATTTTTTATTGCATGAATTCAGCAGACAAGCAGACGGCCCACTTATGGAAGCGGTTACCATCGCCTATGGACATTTGTTGCCAACGTGCTGCCGCTCTCTAGAGGATACTGGAATCTGGCCAGTAATGCCGGAACAGATCTCCGGGTTGTTATGGCGGCATACTTTAGACCAGAGGTGGAATTATATCTTTAGCACTCTAATATCAAAATAGATTAGTGTCATATAATTACTGGTAAGTTTCTTTGAAAGAAATAAAATACCGAGATTTTAGCTGACGCATCAGAAGGCTGTAACTGAAAATTAAAAATAATAATTAATCCACTTAAATCCTTTGAAACAGTGTAAATGTAATTACGATAAACTCAAAGTGATCAGATTGTAAGCCAGTATTCTCTAGATCTCTAGAACTAAATTTGTTTATTTAGTATCACAGAAGAAGATTACTAAGTATGACAGTCACATAACTTTATAGCGTTGGCTTGAAGGTTAGTACGTTTGTTTACAAGTGTCCATAGAATTGATTTTTAATTTTATTTGTATAATCCGATACGCTGCACTTTTTAAATATGAAACTGAGACCTTACTAGGAGTTTAATTTTTGTCTGATGTGGTCTTAATATTTTAAATAAATAATTTCTATTACAATATATTATACACAAAATTAATGCTGTAAATTACTAAATTAGTTTAAGATTTCAGTAGGTTAGCTTTTTCAGATTTGGTATTTACTTTGAAATCATAATGTTGGGATAATTCGGAATCCTTTATTATATCTCGACCGACACTCACTTGCCGATTTTTATTTATGAGTACGAATCATAATTAATATAAACATGACATTTCTTTTCACAGAGTGGTCTTCTCGATTATAGGTCTTCTCACTTTGTTAAGTACCTGCTACGATTTGCTTTACACAAAAATACTCAAAAAAGGTAAGCAAATGTTTTCTTGGGATAAAGATCCTAGCTTAAGAGAAGTTAACCATTTATTAAAAAAGCTTAGCCACTGTTTCATTGAACCAACAACGGGTTGGATTTAGTGGGTATTCAGCTGTCATTATAAGCCCTAGTCTACCAGTAGTAAGATGCTTTGCCACATTTTAAGAACAAAAAGCTATCATCGCGATAATGAATATGCCCTTGTTGAAAAACTCCTATCCACTGCAATAGGACTCTTCAGAAACGATTTAAACAGATATTTTAAGTTTCAATCAGGCAGGTGACAAATGGGCTCTTAATGTTGCACATGTAAACATGTGTGATAGTCACCATTTATATCACAAGGCCATTTGCTCACTTATCTATAAGCATACGAAAATAAATCTTAAATATATAGTACAAAAGAACTTTTAAGTATTATACTTATAATATTTTTGACATACGCTTTCAGATCCTAAAACTAAAGCTCCATTGCTGACAGCTTTCTCCATATACACAAATGGTAAAAGACTAATGACATTTTCAAGGGCAAAAGGTAATCTTCAATGCGTTGACGGTATACGAACGATTTCTTTGATGTGGATCATAGTTGGACATGCATTCAGTACTGAACCTTACACAATCAATGGAAGTGATATTTTTTCTGTAAGTTAATTAAATTTGTGTTCAAATTCTCAAAATACTAGAGACATATTTACAAACACTCATAAAACATTTTTGAAATTAAATAAGTTTTCATAATATTGATACGTCAATACAGTTTAGTATAGAAATTGACACCGACACATTCATAATTTTGCACCAGATATTCAATGTACTCTTTGAAACAAGTTCTGGTTCCTCGTTCGATATTAGACTGACATTAGTATTTGTTTTATTTTCAGTGGTTGATATCATTAAAAGCATTATGGATAACTTCAGCGACTATTTCAGTTGATACGTTCTTCTTCTTAGGTGGTTTACTACTGGTATATACGACGGCTGGAAAAATGAATCACAGTATGTAACTAGTTGAATCTGAATTTCTTCTTCTTTGTATTACTCAGTATAGAAAAGTTATGGTTTAAGCACCTGATTAGGGCGAGGAACACCTTCTTGTAAATTCTTCCTGCTCACCCTCGCCATCAAAAAGTAATAAACATTAAGGGCCTTACTTATAATCGTTTCTTAAATTTAAAAAACTGCTTTGCAACTGATTAGTGAAAACCTTACCCATAAACTCCTCTTTAGTCGAATATTTTGAGTACAACCTACGTTAATCATTCAAATTTCGTTTACCTGTGCTCCTCTTAGTAAACAACAAGTAATACACGTTTATAAGTGAAAAAAAAAAGGATATTCATTAATAAGGATCTGATACTGATTCTCTTATTTAAGAATGCCTAATGTTTCTTTACGAGATTATTATAAGTAAGGCCGTAATGAAGAATGCGCAAACAGGAGAAGGAGACATCCTGTCAGTGCTGTCAGTGCAAATAGTGAAATGATTATTTTGAACACAACATAAAAAATCAATTTAAATTTAATTCTCCTAAGCAAATCATAAATGTGTGAAGCCTCAAGATTCGAATACAGTATGGCGGCAGACTGGTGGCGAAGTAAGTTACTCTTCCCTTGCTGCTTCCACCTCTTATTGTCTTCTCCCGGCTATCGCATCGCACTCGCAGCAAAAACAAATGAGACTTTTTATTTTTTTTATTGTAGGAGTTCAGCAGACAGGCAGACGGCCCACTTGATGGAAAGCGGTTACCATCGCCTATGGACATTTGCAACACCAATGGTGCTACAATTGCGCTGCTACTCTCTTAAGGGAGACTGGAACCTGGTCACTAATGCCGGAACACAACTTAAGGTTGTTTTGGCGACATACTCTAGACCAGGGGTGGTAGCCATCCAGTCGGGCATGCCCTACCACCTGGCTGTGGGTTGTTTTGTCGCCTCTTACGACAGGCCGTCCGGCCGCAGGAAATTGTATTCTTTCTCCGTTCCTGCACGGATGAGATGCATTCCATGTATGTCCTTTTTCCATGTATGTCCAGGTATATGTATGTACACGAAACTAAATAGATTACTGTAATTATGTAAGAACGTGACTATGTTATGCACTTGTAATCTTATCTCCAAGTGAGATCTAATTTAAAAATTTAATTATTAAATTAATCTTAATTCATGCATTATTGATAATAAGTATATCTATACACAATTATTAAGCTAAGATTATCTCGTAATGTGTCTAGTCTGAAAAACAGGAGGTATAATAATATTGGAAAAGTATTGCGCGATAACTTCTAGATATATTGTTATATTAGGAACAAATGTCTAGGCCTCCCGTTTTGCCCAGCTTCTAGTGGAAGGGATAGGCAAAAACTACAGGCTTGATGTTATGTTGGAAGATATTGAGCTGTGTTTATACAGTCGATACCGAAGACCTTACGAAATGTAGGAATAATGAAGAGAAGCCAAATGCGCTCTTTGAATGAAGACATAAAGATTAAATAACACCAGATATGAACGTGATAACATGTAGCAGTGTTAAAAATATTTGACATAAGATTGAATTTATTTTTCTTGATCATTGAATAATGCTGATTTGAGAACATTAATTGTTTTCAGTGTCCCTTCTAAAGAATCTCCATCTGTTCTACCTGAATCGGTACTTCCGAATGTTTCCCCTCTTGGCCGCTACAGTGCTTCTACAAGTTTCATATTTCAATAGGATCTTTGATGGACCACTTTGGGGCACGCAAACTTCTGTTTGCAGGACTTACTGGTGGACAACCTTGTTGCACGTTCAGAACTTGTTGAATCCTAGTACCATGGTGAATATATGAACATGTATTATTAGTAGTCAAAATCTTATCATTTCTTCTGTGTCACCTGTTTTAGATCAAAAATGATTTGATTTCAAGTAAGAGTTCAATGTTTTTGCGAACAAAGGATATATGAATAGGAAATGATTATTAAATTTGAGAGCAGTGCACCGCAGAAGACTTTTTTTTCTATCATACAGAGCTCTTCATGGTTTGTGCTATGCTGACTTCATGAAATACAGACCTCTATCATTATCAGCCCTATAAAAAGTTCCCACCTCCTTGGGGCGGCCGGTGGTTTTTCTTATATATATATCTAGAGTAACGGATACTACACGTGCCACGTTTATCCGAGGCAACTGGGGGTTCCAGACATTAGTAAGTAAGTCGACGGGCTTTATGATGTATGCCGTCAACGTCAACTCGTGGTAATTATGATATACCTACAGAGCCAGAAAAACTACTTAATGTATGATTCGTGTCTTCGATTCGGACCTAAGTTGTTTGAATATGATAAGAGTGATTTCTTAGTGTTAAACAAAACGCCAAACTTTAAAAACAACGTAAGTATCCTAAATCGCTCTCATTTTTAATTTAATTTTCTATAATCATTTAATTTTTCAGTGCATCAGTCATTCTTGGTACATCGCGATAGACTTCCAACTCTACTTTATATCACCATTAATACTATTTTGGGTATTTATGGGAAACAAAAGATTTGCGTGGGCAGCATTAGCAACAGGTCTTCTAATTCCGTTAATAACATCCACTGTGTATAACTTCCAAAATAATTTTCCAGCTGGGACTGTTGTGCCGAGGTGAGATTCTCCTTTAACTTTCTTATTTAAAGACTTAGATAATACTGGATTAAGGATGATACTTAAAGTTGTTTATTTTATATGTGTATATAATAAGTATGGAGACATGCACTTTCAAAGTCTTGAAATATGTCCCTTCCCTCTTAGTTTTAAATTTCAGGTAAAAAATGTTGACCAATTAATTGTTGAAAAGCAATGGCAAAGTCAAAGACTATTGTTTATTAATCTTTTTAAGAATATTTGATGTGGCCAGCGCTGCACATGTATCTTTATAATTCCGCAGTCTACTGACAAAAAAATGAACGTTCATTATATCTATATAAATGTTCATATAGATTGATAAGCATTAAGATGTAAATCTGTAGCGGCCAGCAGGCTGCCTAAGCGATATAATCGTGGCAAGCCGCCTTACGGCGCACTTCTTCCTTAAACAGCTAAACGCTCCCGACAGAAGAGTTGGCTAGGGCATGACTTTAACATGAGTTTGTAAGAGTAATATGTCATTTGTACTGAACCACAATTTACCACTTCTAATCAGGCGAGGACATTTGTACGGTAGCAGGTAGGTAAGCAGTACATATGAAGCGATGAAACTCATTCCCTCGTTTGTCCCTACAAAACTTCTATAGTTCGGAAATGTTTGTAAATAATCGGATGTGATCGGTCTCGGTCACCTCATTTTACTAGAAGTCGTACATGTCTTGTGTCCCTCTTTGTCATGTGTTTTTTTTAATGGAAGTATAGGTTTACGTTTGACTACTGTCTCATCTGATGTTGAGTGATGTCGCAGTCTAGGATGGATATGGATACCCATAGAGGTGTTATTGTAATATTGTAGCGTAAGCCTCTTTCCCTCCGTCCTCTCACATTTGAGGCGCGAGTAGTACACTGAGTAGTAGCGCGATACAATATTTGAAGCATAATTTTTTTAGATTTTGCAACGTGTCATCAGTACAAATGTATTTTGTACGGAACAAATGTGCCGCCTCGTACGTGTCCGACACAACTCTAGCAGTCTGTTTCGCTCAGCGTGCGAGTACAGTCCTGCCGCGATTATCATGCAATGCTCAAGAACATTCACTCGCAGTGTTTGTGTTCTATAATGTAAACTTTTTTTCTATATGAAATGTTCAATAAACAATTAAAATAATTACACAAACCGGCCACCATACTCCACAAATTAATTTTTTGAAGTAAATTTCTCAGCCTCTTGGTATGTCGTTGACTGAAACTCTCAATTTGACTCTACAGAATGTTGCTCAGATGGCTGTCAAAAAGCTAGGAGTACTAATAAAAGTGAGACAATACTTTACAAGTACGGATTCTCGGAGAGTATTACTCTTCAGAGATTAGGACCAATCTTAATATACTGTATTACTATATGGGGAGGTGCTGCTTAGAGTAAATTTATTGAGCTAGAAAGATCTCAACGCTCATTGCTTAAGGTCATGTACTTTAAACCATATAGTTTCTTTACTGAGGAACTTTTTTCTACGTGTCAACTTCTATCAGTAAGAAAACTATATGTGTTAAATGTTATCTTAAAAACTCATAAAAACTTTTCATTGTATGAAAGCGTTGATGAAGGAAGAAGGAAAGTGAAATCTATAAAAACCAGTAGGGTTAATACTTCGTTTGCTAATCACCAATATAAAATGCACTCCATACATGTATATATTTAATCAAATTAATAGTCTTAGAATTTAGTAATATGAAATATTATGATTGTAAGAAAATTGTTACAAATTGGTTATGATCGAAAACATACAAAGAATGTCAAGTATTTTTAGTGTATATTACATAGTTTTAGTTTGTAAACATAAAGACAACACTTAGTCTCATACATTTAGACACACACGCACACACAAGTTCTTACATACATTCACACACACAGATATACAACACATAAAAATATTTGTATAAGGTTTATTGTAATAATAAGTTATTTTTTTAATGCTTAAGTTAATTGAGGGCGGGTCCTTCTGACACAAGTATATGTTTATACTTAATAGAAGGTCCCAACCCCAAAAATCTTGTATATGTACTTTTGGATCAAATAAACATTTATTATTATTATTATTAGAACCGTTCGGATAGATGCCAGCTTGAGACATCCGAGTCAAATTATAATGGAAGCTGCAATAACTAGCTAGTCGGTAAGAAGATTCAGTCTGGATCATTGACGCAGTCGTTAGTTTGTCGGTATTTTATAGGACACACTTCAGACTTATAATTTAGGTGTCTTCAAGTTTTGTGTGAACAGGTATCTTCTAGGTAAATAAGCTTCGTCTTATTTTGCATTTACATTGATATAAGATGCAAAATTAGGAAAACGTAAATCTATATTATTATGAAAAAAAAGATGCAGCAAAACCCAAAGTTGCAGCGTAGCTATGACTACTGTCGTATGTGCTTAAGGTTTTTGCTGCGTTATTGCATTGTAACCAACGCCCGTGCTCATTTTAATTGCAAGTTTTCAAGCAATACCAAACTTTATATTCAATGGGTAACATTTAATTTCAGCCGTTGGGACGACATGATGACTATATGACAAATTACTACTTCTTCACGCTAACTCGCGCTTCACCTTTCTTCGTCGGTATGATATTTGGATATCTGCTCCATTTATGTTACGGGAAGAAAGTTAAAATAAATATCGTAAGTATTCTTTTTTTATTGCATGAGTTCAGCAGCCAAGCTGACTGTCCACCTGATGAAAGCGGTTACCATCGCCTGTGGATATTTGTAACACCAGAGATGCTACCAATGTGCTTCCGCTCCCTAAAAGGAGACTGGACCCTGGCCACTAATACCGGAAATAAAATCAAGGTTGTTATGGCGGTATACTCTTGACCAGGCTTGGTAACCATTCAGACGGGAAAATACTTTACCATCTGGTTGCGGGTTGTTTTGTCGCCTCTTACGACAGAGAGTCCGGTCGCAGGATATTGTATGCTTTCTCCGTTTCTGCACCTATAAAGTATGTTCTGAATGCTGTAATATAATGGCTATTTTTTTTAAATCTCGAAGTAAAGACAATAAAGAACCATTACAGCTTCACTCATTAACTGTCTGTCTATATCGACTCGACAGGGTGATCTTGTGACATTATTCGATGTTAAAATTATTGAGGTTGAATGGGGCGGCCAGAGGAAATTAAGAAGAACGAAGTACTTTCAAAATTGGTTTATTTAATACACACACATTACTACATGTTAGCACGGCAGCCATTACGAGAACATAATAAGACGGAACAGGAAGCATATAATAACAAACATAAGTGTATCCGTAGACAAACTCTAGTGATGTGCCATTGTTTCTCTAACAAAAATTTGATACATAGAAAACTTTATTCTTTATTAATGTTTATGTATTCAGAAACTGTTTGATCATTATTTTAAAACAATTAATTTCAGATTTTAGTACTAACAATCTGGATAATTTCTCTTAGTATCATAACGCTGATATTTTTTTCAACGTACTTCATCAAGCAACTTGATTGGGACAATCAGTTGGTGGATAATCTAATGAACTCATTCATGAGGCCGTGTTGGGCTGCTGCTGTTGGTTGGATTATATTTGCTTGTCAGCATGGGTACTCAGGTGGGTGGCGCTTTATTTGATAAAGTATATCAATCAACTGCTTTGGATGTGCAGTTTAGAACGTATAGTTTTTGGGTAAATTTAGGTTGTATCAATTTATAGTCAAGGTGGCGAAATCCGAACTTCACACACTTCTCATTATTTCCATGTTTGAATAGTTACGACGATAACATATCAGTCAATGAAGTTCAGACATCACAGAATTCTGTCTTTAAAAAGTTTAAAAGCGAGCGGTAAACTTACCCTATAAACGGACTTTGCCACCTTGACTATAATAAATATAGTTTTGGGTGGTTTTTCTTTATAGGTACTGTGGCGATGTATAATTTTGGTTTCAAGTAGGAATACCCCTCTCTCCCCATTCTGTATCGCTACGCGGCCGTTGAATTTGAGTCGCTTGTTAGTGATTTCGCTACAGGAACTTCTAATACTTAAAAAAATCCTTGAGGCCCGGAGTCACTCCAAACATAGTCAGGGTCTTTGAAAAGCTCTATTGAGATTGGGTGCTCTTTTCTGATCCTCAGTCTCCTTCGCTCTTTTGGAAGCTGTTCTTTTACATCTTTAAACCTCTTAACTTATAATGCCTATTATCTTCAGGTTGTTTGTAATTCCTGCTTCTATTTTGTGGGTTCTAGCATGATGTTACATAAATACATATATTGGTTACTTTCAGGCCCAATAAACTGGTTCCTCAGTTTGGACATCTGGAGGTTCCCAGCTAGAATCTCTTATGCAATGTATATGTTACACTACCCAATGATGTTCATCATTAACGACACCGCAACTATGCCTATGTACTTCTCAGTTCCAGCTTTGTAAGTGTTAAGTCAATAAATGACTTAAGATAAGTAATTTAGAATTTAATGTTGAGACGTATGTTGGTATGGGCATATAACGAGGAGGGATGAAAGTCACGTGACAAAAGAATGTTAAACTACAAGATAGATGGGTACAAATGTAGAGGTAGACCAAAAAAAGATGGATGGATCGTGTGAAGGATCATATGATGATATGTAGTGTGACAGAAGATGTATGTCAGAGTAGAGGAGTGTGGAAGGAAAATATATATTGTGCCGATCCAAATAATTGACATGTGATGAAAGAAAAGAGAGAGTAGTCTATTTCAAACATATACAATACTTCTAAAGATTTCTGTTTACAAATTAGCATGAAATACTGCAGTTAAATTAATAAATGAAAATGTCGTTTTCCCAATATTTAAGTCTGGGTATGTAACATACAATGTATCCTATTTTAAGAATAAATGAAGTTACATCTGTACATATATGTTAAAAACAGTACATATATTATTTATTTTCAGACTTTCAAATCCCTCGCTCATTATACTTTAGCAGTCGTAGTGGGTTACTTATTCACCTTGATCATAGATGCACCTTTCACAACAATTATTAAGCAATTGTTGGATCCTAGTAAGTTTTTAATAGCTTTCAGTTTTGTGTTTTTTAACTACATACTAATAAGTGAGAAAGTAACTTTGTTTAAATGTTAATTTGCTCCTTCTTCACGCCTTTCGGAGTGTAGCAATTATCATGAAATTCGACCCAATTTTACTTTCTATAACAAAAGTGGATAAATGCGAGTTATGCCTTATAAAAAGTTTCACTATTAATTGCTATATATCAGAAGTACTGATCACTACAAAGCTATTATTTCTTGAATTATTTCTATAAATAATTTTCTAAAACGTTGTTTTTCATTTATAGAAAAGAAGCCGCCTCCAGCACCGAAAACAGAAATACTGACAATCACAGAGTAACAAGAAATGGAACAAAGAAATAACCTTATGATTATTAATAAGCCTACTATACATTTATCATCAATTATATTTTATATTCTAGTTTGTAATAACACTGATTCAGTAAATAATGAGAACCACATAAAAGATTCGAAATCCAATGACGTTTGCAAATTAGACAACATCAACGAATAGGCTGATGGCTTATAAGTAACTATTATAAGGAATTTAATTTGTCAAGCAGATAATCAAAGCTATAGTAATTCATAAGTGTCTATGGGGCGAAGTGATATAAAATGCAATATTAATGCAAATGTCGGTGTTTGTATTTCTAACAGTTTATTAAAGGATTAAGTAATTTAAGAACACTGTGCTATTTTGGAATCTACTTTAGGGCAAGCAAAGTTATTTTATAAAGGAAGCCTTATTTGATAGAGGATTTCTGTATTGTACATCAATATATGCAACAATGATTTGTGACATTGGATCGCGTTTGCCACACGTACAGAATCTTAACCAGCATTCAAAATCGACAATTCTAATCATTGTACTTGAGGGAGTAATTTAATTAGTGACCCCAAGGTTTGAAGTGTGGCACTTAATGCTTCTGCACCATAATGGGAGGACCTACTAGCTACCCAAGTTATGCTCTGTATTTGTTGCTTGAGTTCGGCAGTCAGATGTGCTCCTACTCTCTGAAGGGAGACTTGAACCTGGCCATAATGCTGGAACATCTCCAAGCTGTTATGGTAGCATACTCTAGACCAGGGGTTTTTTTTTTTTTTTTTTTATAGCCATCCAGATGTGCACATTTCCTATCACCCGGGTTGTTTTGGGTCCTCTTACGACAGGTCGCCCGGCTGCAGGAAATTGTATTCATTCTTCGTTCCTGCACAGATAAAAGCCCTCTTGTAAAAGTTTATGTATGTTTTCATATAGCGGACAGCCCCATCTCTTGACAGTGTAGGTTTTACACTTAAGACTTATCAGTCTTCAGTCTTGCAGTAACGTGATGACTTACGGTATCATCTCAAGTCTCAGGTTGCAGATAATAATACGTATATACAACACGCTGGTTAATGTGTTATTGTAATATGGATTACAGAAATTTAATTTACGTGATACCTATATGTACCTGTCTATGAGGCTATTTATCTCTTAGTATATTAGAATTGTGTGAAACAAATTTTTTACACACAGACAATCTAATTTGCAAAGATTAGGGTCACATACAATTAGATTAAAGTTTTTAATGTAAGCGATAAAAAACTTCAGCTTTATTTTAAAATATTAATTTATTTAGGTCCTTGTTGTTTAAAATTAAGGTATTGTATATTATAATGTAGTGTATTTTGTATATGATAATTAATAATAAAACTATTTTAAGGCAAAAAACTTGGTGTTGAATAAAAACACTGTGCTGTTAACAATGTTAGTATTGATTAAAATCATTTGAAAAACATATTGTGACTTTGTGTGTGATTTATTTTATTTATTTTCGATTTAAAACACATCCTTCTAAACCCTTGATGTATGTATGTACCTAAATGTGATAAATGTTGCCATGTTGATCGTAAAGATATATTTTTGTCGATACCAACAAATTTGGCTAGTATGTGGTAAGATATGACACGCCTGCGGTAGTCTAACAACAAAGATCGCCCAAAGTGGATATGCAAAAACATGAAAATAAATCAAAGGCCCCGAAGCGGACATTCTGAATGCAGTGAGTGTACGCACAGGAGTAAAAGGTTTAATTGTTTTGTCCCGGAAATAAAAACACAATATTTACGCGAGCAAAACGGATTGACTCTCTAACCTTGTGTATATTACGTTCACTTTAGATAATTGGGATTTTCAATTAGATTTCTATTTATGTTAGGTACTTATAATATAAGCGCGATAGATTATAATACCAAGTCTTAAGGCCCTACTACTTGCAGGTCAGTACATCTGCCACATTTCACTAATGTGGATTGCTGGCTTAGTCATAATAAGTATTCTCGATTTGGAAGTTTCCTTAAAATGTTTCATCGACGTCCAACTCGTCTGCGGATATACTATTTGAATGTATCACTCAACAACACACGCTATCATTCGTCTATTGTGATTTACATTAAGCTATATTGTTACTATTGCCTTTTAAACTGTCCTTTCTGTGTTTACCTTGAACTCTTGTGTTGTATTAGCTTTTGACGTTTCCCTTTTAGTATTGGTGGTATCCTAGGTGGGTGGTACTTGGTGGTATTAGGGTACGAGGTGTCGCTACTCACCTAAGGACTGTGCTGCCACAAAGCCCCCCCTGTGGGTTTCTTATACAATTGATAGTAATATATTATTACTATCAAGTTTTAATCATGTTTCTCACATTGGCATTGAAAATAGATTAGATAAATACTTAGATAATTAAGTAAATTTCATAAATATCTTGCTAATATTAATTAACTATGATGCCGTCTCTGTTATTTAATTTTATTATATAAATATACCCAGTAGACGAAATTACCACATTGAGTATCTGATTCGCGTTGGAAAATTACCCTAATCATGTACTGAAATATTCCGATTTTAGTAATGTAAATATAAATTTAAAATTTGCATTACGGAGATAAACCTTTATCTTCCAGTATCCTAAAATACATTGAATAATTTTTAATAAGGGAGTAATATAAGTCAGTGACAGTGAAAAACATAAAAAATTAGTACAAAATTAAGGAAATTAGATTTGCACACTCCAAACTTTATAACGACTGGATCATCATTTGCTTAGTCAATTGTAATAATTACATTTGGCTTAGTTCTTTTAGTACCTCAAGACGTGGTTTTTCTTATGACTGCAGCTCTATTATATTGCTGTTGTGTTTTTCATTTATGTTGAATACTGTCATGGAATGGAACGTTTTGCTGTTCTGCATATTGTTTGGTGTTGCAAATGCCCATCTGCAGTGGCAAACTCCAAATGAAGCTTTGGATCAAGAGTTGTATGAACAAGTATTGAATCCGGAATTATGTCATGAACAAATTCGATTAATACGAAGGAATGCTCTTCTAGGAATCGCTTGTGAGTATCTCATTTTCTCTAATTTTAAATTACAATTTCTCCTAGTTAGTTTTGGACTTAGAAGAAATTGTTATGTCAAAGTTATGTTGTTTCATTTTATGTTGTCCAAAACCATACATATTTGTACAAATACTTAAAAAACTTTAATAAATAGTAGTTAAACAGTTAATCAACTATTGTCTAGTGGTAACTTTGTTGACTAAATTCATTAATAAAGATGTGAAAATCACTTTCTCGACAATTTGTGGGTATTTTTATTTTTATTGCCAGCGTACCACAAATATAAAGAGAATTGATTTAGGAGTCTGGAATGTTTATGTTCCGATTTCTATATTATAAAATTCTAAAAATTCAGACAAACTTCATTCCAGTGAGAATGCAAAGTCTGTGTCAAGTTACATTTGCGTTTATCCCAGAAAATAAGAGATACAGAAGGATTATGCCACGATCAACATGTTGTTCCGATAGTTAAGTTTAATCATATAAAAATGCCAATTTCGATT
Organism: Dendrolimus punctatus; assembly: GCA_012273795.1. Taxonomy (NCBI): domain Eukaryota; kingdom Metazoa; phylum Arthropoda; class Insecta; order Lepidoptera; family Lasiocampidae; genus Dendrolimus; species Dendrolimus punctatus. The sequence goes on from CM022538.1 coordinate 15,745,969, forward strand.
CCAGAAATGTCCTCTGATTTTGGGTATTGGCAGTAGAACTTTAATGTACGAGGGTGAATTAAAAAGTTCAAAACAATAATATTCTATTATTCTACATAATCTCCCTGCAATGCAATGCATTTAGCTTAACGCGTCTCTAACTTGCTTATTCCTTGCGAAAAAAATGTTTTGTCTTGAGTCTCAAAAAATCTCCTCTTACGACAGCCATAACCTCGTCATTATTGTCATATTTAGTGCTACGAATTTCCTCTATTAATTTTGGGAATAAGTGAAAATCACTTGGGGCTAAGTCCGGAGAATGTGGCGGGTGGTCAAGGAGGTTGCTGAAGCCAGCAAAGAGGATTGCGTTGGTATACTATTTTAAAACTACAAAGGGACAATTAACAAATATTGAACGTATATAATAAAACTAATTTTTCATTTAAATACAAATATTTCGACTTTTGTGATTCCTTTTTAGTCACTTTAGACTTTAAATTTTAGTTGCTGACGCAGGCATAAGATCACCGAGAGGTGTACTTGAAGGCAACATGGTAGACCTAGGGAACTACCATCAATGTCTCGGCATCAATTACGTATTGGAGGAAACAAATCTTCAAGGCAAATATTGTATGATCAGACTGCCTTTATCGCAGAACTTATCCATACCTAATATTCCGGGTTTACTTGAATGGGAAAACACTTTACAGATAGATGATGAAAGTAAGAAAAAAATTGAAAAATTTGATTTGATGAATGTGGGTTGGCAAGCCATGGCTGGTAAAGTTGACGAATCCAGGTAAAGTATATTTAGTATATTTTTTTTATGAGAAACAGGTCCGCGTTTGAGCACTATCATGCCTAATGTTGGACGATGAGGCGATCAAAGATGGACCACGCTTACCTAGATAATACCTATTCACACGAGACTTGAAGATACCCGAATTACACTTTTTGGGAAACACATACGGACTCTGGTAGTGCATTTAACACCTCTCCCGTATGTATAAGGAATGTGGTGATAAAATATTTCGTTCGTACTTGTATCTCTACAAAGACATATTCACATCAATCAGTTGTTCACAAAATAAGTTTTGATTCATTTTCATCATTTATTCTACTTTTAAGTTTTACACCTATATTAAATTTGTATCAAAAGAACATTTAATATTAATTCATGTTAATATTTGCTTAACACATGATTATAAGTGTAAGTACTCGATAAGCATTAATTAAAAACTAGCTTCTGCCCGAAACTCCGTCCGCGTGGATTTTTTTTAACTATCCCACGGGAACTTTATTTTTTGGTATCAAAATTATTCTATACGGTTGACCAGAGATATGAGCTATCACCATACAAAATTTCATTTAAATTCATCGTTTCGGAGATTAGCCCGTACAAAAAGAACCCAAAAATGTGAAAAATCTTAATTAGTTCTATTTCACTTCTTACATTCTTCCATTTTCATTGTACAGAAATTCGCCTCTACAGTTTTGTTATATGTAAAGATTGATTTCAGATCACTCCCTGGCAATTTTTTGTCGTTGTTTGTATTCAGATTAGCAACTTGCATTCCAAAACCGTGTTCTACCCAACAAGCACTGACTTCTCTTCTGTTCAATTTAACTGAATTAGGGTTTGAATATGAAGATGATTATTGCCGTTTACCCAATGATAAACCTTGGGTAGGCGCTGACACGGCTGCTGTGTAAGTATTTATTTTCTTTATCTGAACAGATTCTTCAAGGTTGCTTATTGAAATTTTCATTATTAATAAACATAGTAAAATATCTACTCCAACTTGTTTGTGCAGGATGATTGACAAAACTACTAAGGTACTCTTACACAAAATCTACGTGATATCTAGATATTAAAGCTCACCTGACAGGTCCTTTATACACACGGCAGTGTTAAAACGGATCCTCATTTTTTCTCTGCTAAAAATAATAGTAACACTTTTACTATTCTTAATTTAATTTCCTTTAATTACTTTTTACGTGTCTTATTTATATGCAAAAATGATTGTTTGTCTGTATGTCCTTTATAGAATCGTAAACTATACATTTGATCATGTGATGATCGTTAGCAAAGTTGTTGCGCATGAGCCAAAGAAGGTTTCTGAGTTGGTTTACAATTGGGCCCGGTAGGCGGCGCTGCTGTCGGCATATCGATTGAAGCTTTTCCAGGCAGGACGACGTCTGCCAGGGCAGCTAGTATTTTATAAATTTCTTCATCTAACCTTGTATCAATACGATTAAAAGTTTATCTTTTGTACTTTTCTGAAAAATCTGTTTTCTTTTCTAAGTTCTTAATGTAATTAAGTGTCTATTCATTGAAATATGATTTTATTCGTTCACATATTTTTTGTAACAGGGTTGTATTTTCCGTTCTTGGACTAGTGACGTTGTTAAGTAGTTGCCATGATCTTTATCACCGATTCGTCGTCAAAAGGGGTAAGTATGAACTTTTTTATTTTCTTGAGGAGTTGAAAATAGTTTCTCGCGTATAACCTACCCTCAGGCGTTATCGGATATAAAATTGGATTAAAGTGTCAGTAACAGAGAAGTTTCTTGCGTAAACAAAATACAAATCCATTTTAATATACATCGAAGCTTGACTTGAGTCAGATTTATTCAAAATTAACCATATTATCAGTGGACCTCACTGGTTGTTTTGGTGGAGTGTATTGTAATGTCATCCTTACTCTCTCCGTAACCTTAACTCGAATGATAATGACTATGGCAGCAATGCTATATGTCTGTGACACTATATAACAAGATGAATAAACAAATCAATTTACATGGACTAGTCGGGAAGTTAAAATTAAACTAAAAAACTGGCTACTTGCCCTTGACTACGCTAACCACCGAAGCACTGTTTTCATCTATTTATCTTAATAATAACCGTACAATACATACATAATTACTCTCATGCTATTCAGACAACACACACACACATATACACACGCACACTCACTTACACACACCCATAAGACGCGTGCTGAAGCGCACATCCAAACTTCTACTCACTAGATATAACTCTGTTACCGATCTGTATTTTTTCGGCCTTACTTATAATCTCGATAAGAAACGATTAGTCATCTCTTAAGTAAGAGAATCAGAATCAGAGCCTAATCCATTAATATGTTTTTTTTCACTTATGAACGTGTATTACCGGTTGTTTACCTAAAAAGAGCACAGATAAACGAAATTTGAATGATTAACGTAAATTGTACCCAACGTATTCGGCTAAAGAGGAGTTAATGGGTAAGATTTTCACTAATCAGCTGCTGAGCAGTTTCTTTCAATTTAAGAAACGATTATAAGTAAGGCCCCTAGTGTTTAAAACTACATACTAATATGAGAGGGCACTGATTCCCGAAACGCAGGCTTCGTGTCTAGCTCGGGAGTTAGGGACTTCTATAAGTTATTGTATCCAATTTTTTTCTCAATAATGATTTATTATTATTATTTATGACTCTTTTGCATGAAATCAATGTTAATATGTAGGGAATTTCCATCAAGCATTGTAGTTTCTCCGAGGCTTTTTTTCGTACTTTTGCTAATTATCGTTCTCTACTACGGTTCATTCCAATGAAATCGAATTAGGAATATTCAAGGCTTTTGAGTTGGAATAAACAATTATACAACCATTCAAGTAAACTCGATTTATCTTTTGGTATTGGAGGTTTGATTTTTTTATTAATTTTATATCACATTTGTAGATCCTGAGTATAAGTACGCCAATACATTCTCAGTGTACACAAATGGAAAGCGGCTAATGAATTTCTCTTCAAATCCTGGAACTGTGCATTGCATGGACGGCGTTAGAGTTATAGCCATGCTTTGGGTGCTTATAGGTCACGCTTTCACTTCGGAACAATTTTGGAGCAATCCTATTGCGCTTCTTGAGGTTGGTATTAATTTAAAATTTTCTTAGGTTAGAGTTGCCAACCGTCCTGTTTTCCCCGGACATATCATAGTTTTTGTAACGTCCTACATAGTTTTTAAGTAGCGTCCTGTGTTTTTAAAGCGCCCTGATAAGGTAATGATCATGATTAATAAATTGCGCGCCACTTTTGACGTCTGTCAAAAGAAAGATGTCATTAACTACCAACAACAGAAGCAACCATCAAAACTATCTATAACACATATATGAAGTGTGACTAATTTTAGGTTAGTTTTAACTCAACATACGATATGGAAGGAAATTGGTGGGGTTGAAAAGTATAGTAATAATAAATAAGTTTGTAATATAAGAATTTATTATATGCTATAATTGACCAAAGCTTAAAGAATTTTTTAAAAACTAAAGCCGTTTTCGACTATTATAATTTTATAAAAAAAAAATACTAAAAAATGTGATTATTATCATTATTTGAAATTCATTCAACTATTGTAACTATTGCTGCGTTCTGTTTTTAAACTGAATTTTACTGGTTTTTCCAACTTCAAATCCTAGTTTTTTTTTAATATGGAGTTGGTTATCTAAGGGGCCAGTAATTCCAATATAATCTCTTAACAAATTTAAGAAAATTTGTTTAATAGTATCTGAAATATTCTGCAAGTTGACAAGTGAAGGTTCCAAACATTTTCTTACAGTCAGATCGTTCGTGCGCTCATTCGCTGATTTTCAAATACAAAATCGGCCAAGTGCGTGTTAGTATACAGAGGAATGTTTCAAATACGAGATGGATTTAGAATACGATAGAGACTGAATCCTCGAGATTCGATGTTGTCTTATACCTGATCTATATTCTAATTTCATTTTCCAGTGGGTTGTGTCTGTGGAGGCGCTGTGGGTAGCCGGAGGTCATGTTACAGTGGACACATTCTTTACCCTAAGTGGAATACTTGTTGTTTATACAACAGCTGGAAAATTAAACGGAAGTAAGTTATATAGACAGATATATATACAGATATTACTTTGTTGCTCGCCATAATAAACCATTATAAACCTGCATCATTACAATACTTTCTGGCCACAAATTGTTGGCTTTGTCGCTAAAAAGCGATCTCTTACAATTTGTAAACTGTAGTCGCAATGGTTCGATTATGTTGTTGAAAACTCGTTGGTTGATAAACGAATTCCGAGGTGGAGAACGCGTCTCTACAAACGGCAGCTCTAATAATTTTAAATATATTAAAATGGTTGGGAGGTGAAATAATAATAAATTGTCAATCTAGTCGGTTTGTTTTTCTGCGTGCATCGGAACACAAATTAACTTCATTGACCATTTATTATTATTTTACCTACTAGATTGCTAGGAATGTTACTGAAGAGTCTCTTGCGCCACTTCTCTTCAAGCCACAATATGTTGCGAAGCGGTAGTAAATTAGATTAGGCTCTCATAGATCAAGTAATAACCATAAACAAAATTAAAATTGAATCATAAAAAACGGACAGGTTGGCGGCCTAAATAATAATAATAATAATCGGCAGACAAATAAAATAAAACTTTAACAGTACTCATTGACATTAAATATCTTTGTCTTTAGTGAATCATGACTGTAAAGTGGTCCAAACGTCAGAATATTAAAAAACAAAAAAATTACATACATTATATACTAGACCCGGGTTGTCTGGAAGAGATCGCTCCAGAGCGTTAAGGCCGCCCTTTGTTGCAGCCTTGACACGAAATTACTGTAAACGATTTACTTTATGTGTATGTGGTGAACAATAAAGTATTTTCTATCTATCTAGACATAGAAACCACAAAAAATATGGTACTATTAAATGATAAATATCTATTATTTTACGTTATCTACCTGTGAAATGCGATAAGCTGAGCAGATTCCTGTTTGCTTTATAAGTTGTTGTGTTGTCTTATCTTCTTTTATGCAATTATGCATGTTTTAATAATGATCAAGGATATTATCGAAATAATAAGACCATCAATCATGTCAGGTAATATAATCTTAACAATGATATAGATAAGAAATTACAAATCCGTAAACAGGATATAAATGGAAACGTTTGTAATTATTAATATGTACTAGACTAGCTATAGTCACCACTTGGTTCGTGCCAGGGTGACTTAGGCGTAAAGCGTCGGGATTCGGAAATCAATTAATTTTACCTATAACATTGTTAAGGATGGTTATGCATTCGTCATGTCCGTCCATTCGTCTGTATATTATGGTGGGCGTTTGGGCGATTGACGGGACAGGTCTGGTAATCTCATGACCTCAAACTCGAAACAAAAATTTGTGTCTACAGGGTGCTTATTGTACTTGTCCTTCTGTATAGTACAGAGACATGGTGGCTTTACAAACCACACTTTAGGAAACTAGACACATACTACTTAAGGTATCTGAGGTCAATACTTAACATCAAATGGCAAGATCGTGTGCCTAATACTGAAGTTCTACGCCGTTCTGGAATGTATGGAATACATTTCATAGCGCCTCCAGGCTTTATTCATGCAGCGACAACTTAGGTGGTGTGGGCACATCCTTCGCATGGAAGACCACCTTTTACTCAAAGCAGTCTTCTTTTCGGAGTCGGCAGAAGGTAAACGGAAAGAAGGCGGTCCGCACTTGCGTTATGAGGACGTGCTTAAGCGTCATCTAATTGCATGCGACATAAAACTGACAAAATGGGAGGAGCTTGCTATGGAAAGGACTTCTTGAAACCATGATCTTTAAAAAAGTCAAGGCTTTTGAACAGAAGCGCTTAGAAGATATGGATACCAAGCGTCAAACTCACAAAGAGCGACCCAAGCCTATAGCTATACGTACAACGCCGCTGACCAACTATACTGTGCGATATGTGACCGGGAATTTAAAAATAAATTCGGTCTGGCCAGCCACATTAGGGCCCAAGGCGGCGAAATAATGACATTTGAGAGGTCGCCGTTACTGAAATCGGTAAGGAGGACTATATATATCATGGTGACTTTTCTCGAGACCATTAGGCTGATATGGATGAAATTTAACAGGAAGATGTAGTCTATACATAATAATAATATGTAGGATATTGGTTGAGTGTCATTAGTCAGATCATGGAGTTCCTTATGACTTTTTTCTTGAAGTCCATTCTTACGTGCCTCCACCCGCATCGCACCCCTCGCACCCCCGGCTAAAGATAGCCCTGGTTTATGCCGAGCTTTAACTTTATATTCATACCTTCTGAACCTCGAAAGATATGGAGATAAAATATTAAGAAATTTTAAGATATTATTTAAGGTTTTAAAAAAATCATTGAGAACCGTTAGTCAAGCCTAAAACGGCTTGGCTAACTGTTCTCTCAAAAAACAAAAACTCTTAATATGTGTTGTTTAATTAGCACACACAGACAGGCACATCAATTTTATTTATACTTATAGATTAAATTAATAGACTGAAGCATAGATATAAAGTTGCAAAAATAGAAAAAATCAAGAAAACTAATTAAATTATCTTATCATTTAATTCTTTTATGGTATGCTCTAGAAAATATTTTTAGATTTCTAAATTTTTTACTCTGTACCGTTAAAATAGTGATTCTCAACCTTTTTTGGATCATCACCGCCTTTAGAAGAGAACAAAATCCACCAGACCACCACAATAATTAATCTTCTTCTTCTCTTCATCTTCTTATATATAAAATGAATGTTTGTCTGTATGTCCTTTATAGAATCGTAAACTATACATTTGATCATGTGATGGTCTTTATAGCAAAGTTGTTGTGCTTGAGCCAAAGAAGGGTTCTGAGTTGGTTCACAACTGGACCCGGCAGGCGGCGCTGCTGTCGGCATATCGATTTAAGCTTTTCCAAGTAGGACTACGTCTGCCGGGACAGCTAGTTTTAGATAAACATACCTGTTTGCCACAGCTTGGTACCTTGCAGAACACTCCACCTGCATGAAGGTCCAAGTGTTCATCGAGGGGCGGTGGTGTCTCTCTTTAGAATGTATGGTTTTAAATCAGCTATAGACAACATCACGTCGTATCGTCCGTCACACGAGGCCAGCTGAGCTCTTGTGATTGGCCCATCTGGCATAACTCATCTGTAATATTATAAAATTCTAAACATGCCGAGTCTGTACATTGAAACTATAAAAAAAAAATTGAAATGAACTATATATACGATGGAGAACACGATCCAATTTTTTAAAGATTTCTTGTCTGTTTATCTATTTGTCTGTTTGTTCGGGATTCATTAGACTGGTAAACAAGTGCTTTTTGGACCAACTTTTTTCAGGAGTCTCCGAAAATTATAAATGAGGTGTCATTCGATTCGGAATGGCATCTAGATGATTTTTGAAAAAAAATGAAGTTCCGCTTGCAGAAATTGTAAAAGTTATTAACAATTAACTAAAAAAAGGGGGTTTAGTTTTTTGCAAATATCTCAAAAAGTAATAAAGATTTTTCAAATTTGATAATAATTTTCGTTGTTTTAAACTTTTAATTTTGTAACAACGAAAATTATTAGTAAAAAAATTAAAAATAAACATTTTCCAATTTGTCCAACGGGGTTCTATTCTAAAGCCTTTCAAGAATTTCTCCAAGAAAGGAAAAAGATCTTAAATTTATAGTTTAACAATTATCACATTTGCAATGTTTATGTTCAAGCAAAAAAAAATATATTATTTAACTATTGAATAACTAAATGAAAATTTTTTATAAAAAAAATTTCAAGCAGAATATTGTTCATTCATCTATTCAGTTAGTGCTTGAATTTTTTCAATTTTTTATTTTCACATTTAGTATGTTTAAATAATATTTATTCATTAGAGGGCCGATGTGGGTGTGGCTTGCGTAAGCCAGAGTACCCGTTTTCGGCCGTATTTTCATCCCTCTGGGAAATTATAAATATTGATCTTACAGTTTTGGGAGTCAAAATTTTTTTTAGGAAATTTCCTGTTCTTTTCGAATCTTTTTTCAAATTTCAAAATCTTTATTATTTTTTGAGATATTTGCAAAAAACTAACCCCCCCCCTTTTTTTAAGTTAATTGTTAATAGCAAGCGGAACTTCATTTTTTTCAAAAACTATCTAGATGTCATTCCGAATCGAATGACACCTCATTTATAATTTTCGGAGACTGCTGAAAAAAGTTGGTCCAAAAAGCACTTGTTTACCAGTCTATCGTGTAGAAAACAATAGGACGATTTTGATGTGGCTTTCGCTGAATAACAGCAAATTTTCAGACTTAAAATCTGCGCTACTTTTTATCCCAGTGTCCCGCAGGATTTTCTTGGAGATGGTTTGTGCTTGTTCAAGTGAATAAAATTAGCTTATTTTGACACAGTTTTCACTAAGACGATAGCTTACATTTTTTTTAATACTGCGGTACTCTGTGTCCCGGTAATTCAGTAGTAGTATAATATAATAATGTAGTAGTAGTAGTAGTAGTATAATATATATAATAAGTCGTGGTAGCGTAATGGTTAGCGCACGCGCCCCTAGATGAAAGGGCGCGGGTTCGATCCTGACCGGAACGCATGCACCTCTTAGTCAGTTTTCTGATCTAATGTGCATATTGTTACAATTACCACGTGCTAAAAACGGTGAAGGAAAACATCGTGATGCAACCTGCACATCGAGATGACCGATGTGTCAAACCTGCCAAGCCGCGTTGGACACGCGTGGCGGTTATAATGTCCGTTCCCCTATAATGGGAGGCCTGAGCCCAGCAGTGGGACATTTATGGGCTGACATTATTATTATATACTAGCTGTCCCGGCAGACGTCGTCCTGCCCGGTAAAAAATAAGGGTTGATCGTAGAAGGGTGAAAATTGAGGATTGTATGTATTTTTGTATGTTGTATCATAAAAAAAAATAAATAAAAAACTTAGGGTGGACTACCCTAACATTTAGGGGATGAAAAATAGATGTTGGCCGATTCTCATAGATACCGGATAAGCACAAAAACTTTCATCAAAATCGGTCAAGCCGTTTCGGAGGAGTATGGCAACGAAAACTGTGACACGAGAATTTTATATATTAGATAATATAATATATTTGAATTGGTAACACCTCTGGTCTTTCAAATATCCGTAAAGGACGGTAACAACTTTCCATCAGGTGGCCCATAACCATATTTACTATAGTCTTACAATAAAAAGCAGCTAAATATATTAATGATGCGCCATATGGCATTTTATAGAAAACGTCTAAATGTGACCCTTATAAAAAAGGTTGAAAATGGCTGGTTTAAATAATATAGCACTCAATAGGGTTACATCTTTCTTTATTCTTTATTGTACACAAAATAGTTAAAAATAAAACTACAAAATAGTGGTGATGTACCAAGGCGAGCTTAACCCTAAAAAGAGTTTTCTTCCAGCAAATCTATCGGTCAAGCGAGAGTGGGAAGACAAGAGTCAGGCTTGTGTACATGAAAGTTTTTACATAAAAGTAATTATTTAATAAATTAAATTATTTAATTAAATTATGTATAATTAATTAAATATTACATTATAAACTACATACAGATATATACATAAACTTACATATACATATATCGATACATACCTTGTATATACGTATATAAAATACTTATAAGTAATAAATATATCAGTTAATTAGGATAGATAGTGTTCTTTAACTCTTCTTTTAAAAATGGTTTCCGACGGAGTATCTCGTATCACATGAAGGGGCGTTCCATAGTTTGACTGTATTAACGGGTAACGAACCGTTATAGCAAAGTGTGGCGACCGAGGGTAGAACTTTCCGGCAGCGTAAACAGTATTGTGAGCGAGCCACCTTATCGTCGGGACTGTGCATCGTTAGTCGTGCGTATAGGGGCTAGGGGCATCCCTGTGGAGAGGTATTTATTACGTGCGACTGTGTAAGTCAATAAAAGCTTTTAGTTAAAAACTGGTGTTTCCTTCCAATCCATAAGTGCGTACCCCCGCTCGCACGTAACAATAGTTTTATTTAACTAATGATTAAATTGTACTTTATTTTAGCTCGACTATTGAAAAATCTCCATCTGTTTTATTTAAACCGGATCATACGCATATTTCCAATATTAGCTGCAGGTGTGTTATTGGAAGCTTCGTATTTTAACCGCATGGCCGATGGACCTTATTGGAATTTGAATGTTGTTCAGGCAAATAGGTGTAGAACTTTCTGGTGGTCTACATTATTACACATTCAGAATTACGTGAACCCGGAGTTAATTGTGAGTATTCTTTTACATAATTTTATAGGTTCGTGTTTGATAGATAGATCTCCTGATGCTAAGAGCTGGTGCGGTCTAGGATTGAGCACGCTTATTTAGTAGATAAGTTTAGTATAAGGGCCCGACGGCGAGTCTCGCTTTGCAGGTACCCCGGAGTTTAAACGAAGGAAACACGTAACATAAATGTATAAATCTGTAAATTATGTAGCTTACAGAAAATTATTATTTATTATTCTCACATAATAGGATAATATTATCGCGTTACAACGTCTGCCTCGTTCTGTATTTGAATATATATGGAATGCATTTAATAAAGAAAGCGTCCTGATCCATATTAAAGTACAGAGCCTAACAAAGTAGTATTTATTCTTCATGATTTTTTAATAACTAGTAATAAAATTTAACATTTTATTCTAAGACAGTAGTTTTTGCACAATTCGAATATTATAATACCTGATACGATTCTTGATTCTTGCCCTTGGCTTACACATAAATGCTGCGTTCAATGTGTGAAGTGGTCCCTTTTATTCTGCCGAATGCTCAAGATCCTTATCAGGAACTATACTAGCTTGTAAGTTTCTGTAACTGTGAGTAAAAAAGAGTTATCTATCTATTAATTTTCAGTCCATCAATTAGTTTTTATCTACATTATTTCTGATATTTTACAGTAACAGTGAATCAGTATTTATTCAAATTAACCTAGTTACATCACTACACAGTTCTGGACATTAAATATCACAAACTAGAAAGGTACATTACTGGTCTTTATTATATTATAACTTCAGCCGCCTATCTGTAACTATTTTGATAATATAGTGTTAAATATAGTGTTAGTAGTTTAATATAGTGTTTTTTTTAAAAAAGAGAAATGTCTCACTGTTTACTTATATAGAGGTACACAGTGGATCTTTGTATACACAATGAAGAAATTAGGTTTTAAAATAATACAAGTATATTTCATGTATTTATTTTATTTTTTAAATGTAACATCATCACCCTCGACTCACCCTGTACTTGAGCGACACAAGCAGGAGCTGCGTGTCACGGAAATATGCTTCGGTGGATGTGTGGAGTCACGCGAAAGGATCGTGTCAGGAACTCCCGCATCCGCGGCAGCCTTCATGTCCGTGACATAGCAGACAAACTACAGGAGAGTCGCTTACGCTGGTACGGCCACGTTTTACGGAAACCGGCCAGTTACGTGGGGAATAAATGTCTAGCCATGCCGCCTCCGCCAGGTCCCGGTCGAAGGGGTAGGCCCAAGAAATGCTGGCTTGACGTTGTGAGGGATGACATGCGTACCAACGGTCTCAACACAAGGGATGCCGAAGATCGCGCGAAGCGGAGAAGAAAAAGTAGGAAAGCGGACCCTGGACGTCGAAGTGATCGCTCCGAACGCAACCGGGATTTAACGCTCGGATGATGATGGTGATCATCACCCTCGAATCCGAAACATTTGAGATCAAAAATCATTATCCACTGTATCCCCTTTATTAATTTCCCACTGTGTACCCCCATGCTATAAAATTGTTATTGCATCATACCAAAAAAAAAAACATAAACAAGCAGCTGACTTCAGGAAAAGTGAAGCTTAGGAAACAGTTTATAAATGAAAAAGTATTAATGAACGGACAAAACAACAAGGTACTAATAGATAAATAATCATAACTTACTCGTTTTTTATTTTTTTTGACGGAACCTGACACAAAATCCAGTATAACAGGTGTATGCGCTGGCACAGACATGTTTGGAAGCGACTGAAGGGTAAGAGATAGGCACGGCATTATTTCTGTATTTTAAAGTACTGATTCTCTGTGTACACTTGATCCACTGTTACCACAACTACCCTACTAATAATTAAATGTCACTTTAGAGGTTAACATTTCATTCTAAGACAGCTTTTTGTGCACAATTCGAATATTATAATCCCTGGTACGATTCTTGATTCTTGACCTTAGCTTACACATAATTTTTTATCTACATTATTCTTTATATTTGTTCGAAAGTTACAAATAATGAATACTGTTTTTACAGTGTGTAGGACAAACATGGTATTTGGCTATAGATGTTCAGCTGCATATTATATCACCTATAGTATTGTTCTGGGTTTTAAGTGGAAACAAAAAGATCGTCTGGACTGGTTTGACTATGGGATTGCTGGGTATACTCGCTGCATCGACTTCGTACAATTTCATAACGGAGTTCCCGTCTGCTATGATGAGCCCTGGGTAAGTCAATATAATTTTTCATAAAATAGTTTTATAGTGCGTGCCATCAGTCGCTCACGACGCTCAAAATGCTCCTTTAGCCGTTCCATATAAAGACCGCGGTCATTATGATCGTGGCGAAAACGTAACTAATGACATCATAATTTTCGATCACACAATGCTTATAACGACCCATCTGAAGAGGGGGATCGAAGTGGACGTTTACTACATAACATTAATATTTTAACGTTGAGACGTTGACAATGGCGCTATTTTTAAGTTATTAACGATACATTGCCGAATGAAATTTGTGTATTTCATTATTTACATGAACGCTCCATGAGTGTATGTTTCTAAGACTCGCAAGCAAGTGTAACAGGAAAAAGCGACGCCTTGAGTGTGGTTGTCCTGATTGCTTAGTGGAACGCACCCTTAATAAAGGGTGCCATTATATATTATTTATTTACATATATTTATAACTCCGTTAATATAGGGCGAAAAGATAAACGTTTGAAAAGTCACCCTCACACGTATGTCCAGATTGTTTTTATTTTATTTTAATACCGTCACAGTATCACCTATATGTATTTGAAGCACCAAAGATGCTACCGACGTGCTGACGGGTTAGAAGGGGGATAGGAACTTGCCTACTGATGCTGGAAGACAATTCAAAGTTGTTACGGCGGCAAACCCTAGACCAGGGTTGGCAATTGTTCAGACCAGTGAATACCTATCACCTGTGTGTTGTATTGTCGCCACTACACCAGGCCATCTGGCCCCAGGAATTTGTATTCTTTCTTCATTCCTGCCCAAATAAGAGCCCATTCTGTGTGTTTTTTTATTGCATGAATTCAGCAGACAGGCAGACGGCCAACCTAATGGTAACCGGCTACCATCTCCTATGGACATTTGCAATACCCAAGGCGTTACAAATGAGCTGCTGCTCTCTTGAGGGAGTCTGGAACCTGGACACTAATGCCGGATTACAACTCAAGGTGATTATGGCGGCCATCCAGACGTGTAGCTACCCTACCACCTGGCGAAACCCTGGTGGGTAACCGTGAATGTGATTGAAATATATTATTTTATTTACATGTTTTTTTAGGCGGGAAGATGAATATATGTACTATTTAGTATATTATTACATAAATACATTGACAAGAGCATCTCCATTTTTTGTTGGAATGATTTTCGGCTACTTGTTACACTTGGGACGAGAAGAAAAATTCATCTATTCAAAGGTACAGTTTTGTATTGTATTGCAATACTAGTACCTATTATGATACTGTGTTTATATAGTATATAATAATAAGTGTGTTGTGCAGAAACAGGTCAAGAACTGTTTCTGTGTGCACCGGAACACAAACCAATTTGAATGATGTGTTGTGTATTCTAATCTTCTTATATATAAAATTCTCGTGTCACAATGTTAGCTACCATACTCCTCTGAAACGGTGTGACCGATCCTCATGAAATTTTGTGTACATATTGGGTAGGTCTGAGAATCGTACAACATCTATTTTTCATCCCCCTAAATGTTAAGGGTAGTCTACCCCTATTTTTTTAATTTTTAGATGTTTTTTTATTTAATTTTTTATGATACAATACACATTACATTAAAAACTACATACAACCCTAAATTTTCAACCCTCTACGATCGACCCCTATTTTTTCGGGCAGGACGACGTCTGCCGGGACAGCTAGTATTCTATAAAATTATTAGAAAAGTTTCTTGTGGCGCTTCTTCTCTTCTAGCCACAACATGTAAGCTCCCATAGAGCAAATAATAACCATAAACAAAATTAAAAACGAACAAGTTAGTAGTAGCGTTAGTATAGTAGTACTGACAAATAGACGCAATATGGGAATAATAAAAAAAAAAATACTGCACTTAAAACGGGAAAAACATAGTTTTATTATAGAATATAGACTTTAATTTTAACTAACATTAACTTCAAAAACTGTTCTCAAGTGAAAATTAGTTTAAAAAACTTTTGAACTTGAATAAATATTTTAAAAAAATACGAAATTCCGCCTCATTGTATCTTGACAAATATTTAGTCTATTTATATTAACCAATGTTTCAGATCCAAGCCTTACTTCTCTGGATAAGTGCCTTATCATTGACGACCTTTGTTATGTATGCTACTTATAAAATTTCTCAACCAGACTGGAACAATCAATTGCTAGACAACCTATTCAACTCTTTCATAAGACCTATTTGGGCAACGGGTGTGGGATTAGTAATATTTGCTTGTTCACAAGGCTATGGAGGTATGTTATTGTGTTTTCTATGTTTAGTTGTTTACTTTGTTTCTATAGAAGGCTTCAATGGCATAAACTTTATATATTCCATTAACACTGGAATAACATGCATTCTATTTCTACCCTTAATCTTGAAAATAATCAGCAGTTTACCACCACACATTGTGGATGTTCAAGCTAGGTAATGCATGCATCTTCAAATGGCGATATACACCTCTAAAAACGTTTTATCATCGCAATTGAAATTGTTTTTAAGTGTTATTTTTGACAAATAAGTACTTTTTACTGACGTCAAATCTAGATCCGTATCACCTTAAATTACTTATCTATTTTTCGTAATATAAAGTATGTTTATCGAAAGAAACTTTTCAGGTCCAATAAATTGGCTGTTGTCACTGCAAATTTGGAAATTACCCGCTAGATTGTCATATGGAATATATGTATTCCATTTCGCACTTATGACTGTTGTAAATGGTGCAGCAGTTGCACCTCAGTTCTTTTCTGTAGGTGGTATGGTAAGTTTATTTATTTATTTACCTATTATATGTTTAAGTCTTCATAGAACAGCGCAACTTATCATTAGGTGTCCTTGTTCATATCTAAATGTTTTTGTAATTATATGAATATTAAAAGCAATCTGAGATTACTCAGTGAACTCTAATAATAGTCCTTTAAGTACATTTGCAAAATGGATCCTTCTATTGGTCAATTTGCCATAACTTTTACAAGGCCGTCAGTGACTTTGGGAGCTTGTTATGCTTTAATATCTTCAAGATATACGTAAACTGTTGTTGAACTAAAAGTAATATGTGGGTTGAACGTAAGCAATTTATTGGTTTATCTCTTTCAGACGTTCAAGTTCCTCGCACACTGCGTGTTATGTTTCGTGGTATCATTTATCATGACGCTAATTGTAGACGCACCTTTCTCGACTATATTCAAATCTGTATTGGGAACAAGTAAGTTGTTTAAACTAAGTGAGCTTTTTAACTTTACTACAACTGTGAGTACTAAGCATTAATTGCAGGGCAATTCGAACTTTAAGTATTGAATGCTATTTATTATTATTTAAGGTGTTTCCAGGCGGATTTATTCGCCTTATCTTTGACTCCATATCTTCTGTAGCACCTGTGTCTAATATAAAACATTTATCGCATCCATGATCTTTAAAGTATCTTTATATCTACATACAAGTATAGATATAGCAAATTTATAATAATCATTGATATAAACAGCCCTGAAGAATTGATCTAAATAGATATCAAATTTAAACATAATAACATTGATATATTAATATGGACGGATAAAATTATAAGAAGAAAAGAAAACATAGACAAAATATTGGATAACAAGAAAGATTTTACAAAAACGGTTTTTGAATAAAAAGTTTCTAACAACAAAGATACCGACCATAAGCATAACTAAACTATAAAGCTAAACATAAAATTTTCCACAACAGCTTCAAGTTGGCGCCAAGTAAAATATAAAAATTATTTCGCAATATTTTGTTGTAACAATCTAAATGATAACTTCTATGTTTTCCTTGACACCGACTTCAAGATATTCTAGAAAAAATAATGTTTTGCTTTTTATCGGTTTCTCTTTTGTTATATTAGTTATCCCTAATTATAAAAAAAATATTAACACGACGAATTGAGAGCCTCCTTTTTTTTGAAGTCGGCAAATTAAAAATTATGCCCCCCAATCGGTTATAACGATTAATTACAGTCTAATTGTGTTCAATTTAACAGGTCCAAAGAAACCGCAGCGGCAAGCGGTTGATGAGACAAATGAAGCGGCTAAGGAGGACAAACAGATGTGAAACTGGGAAATACAGTTAGGGAAAATGTTTGTACATATTATTCCAAATGTTGTTATTAAGGGCTGAATTTACAATCACCAGATAATGCACCATTATACAAATTTAATAACTATTGCATAAATAATAATTCCATTGTTCAATAGTAGAGAGAATGGATGGAAACAGAATCATGAAGCAAGTATTTGACAGCAGCATAAATGGTAGAGTTGGTGCCGGTAGACCACGATGTACACACTATTATTAAAAAAGCAGACGCGTTAAAGACTGGTCAAGTAAAAAGCATCTTAAATGGGTGTTCATGTATGAAGAGATTAATGAAATTAAATGAAACGGAAGGTGTTTCTCGGAATAGTAGATAGTGTATGTTGTACTTTCTTGCAAGATTTGCAATTTTTGGATAAAATTTTATTTAAATTGTTCAGATAATTTATAAAAAACTTTTTTTATTATAATATCTAACTTTTGTTTTTTAGTTTTATGTTGTCTTAGACATTTAGACTGGTATTAAGTGGTGTAATGTACCGTTTGTAATGTATGAAAATGATCATAAGCAATGTGTAGAGCCGTCACTTCTGTATACCACTATGCGAAACAAGCGTGATATTAATATGTTATTTTAGATTTTATAATAAAAGAAAATATAACTAAAATAAACTGGATACTTAAAAAAAAAAAAAAATTAATATAGAGTAGTTAACAAATCGCTGAGAGAGGGAAGCGTGCCCAGAAGGCTGGCTGCATTGCCACGTTGTATGGCAATGCTGATTCGTTGCGCGAAATACGAACCAGCCTTCTTCTTCTTCTGATCACAGATGATATCAAAGAGTTTCTTACAAATATGTATGTTGTTTCATTTTTGTATTTAGTGAGTTTAGAATTGAATTGATAGAAATTATTCGATACACAACGGATGAATGTAAAGTCGTACTTAAGTAGAGTTGCCAGATAGAAACATTTAAAAATGGATGAGTTATGAAAAAATGCAGGATACACTTAAATATATGAAATTACGAATATTTTTATGTTTTATTTATTTACATACCTATTAAAGCTACCTAATCACAAGACAAGTATATGACAGTATTGTGAATGGTAGAGTTGGTACCGGTAGACCACGACGTACACACCATGATCAAATAACAGAAGTGTTAAAACGAGGTCAGATAAAAAACATATCAAATAAACGTGCATGTATGAAGAGGTTAATGAAAGTGGATGAAGCGAAAGTTGTTTGTCAGGATTGTGGCAAGTGGAGATCTATAGTCTCTGCCTACCCCCATGGGAAAAAGGCGTGATAATATGTACGTATGTATGTAAAACTAACTATTTTACACAATATATCATCATTTTTTAGTATATACTTTTAAAAAATGCGAGTTGATTGTGGGTCGAATTTCAAGAGATGTAGACGAGTAGGTTACATACATACATACATAACTTCACGCCAGGTCCCTTGCGGGGTAGGCACGAACAACAGAGCGCCATTTAGGCTTATTCTTACACACCTCACTTGCTTCTTTGATATTCATAGTTCTTGTTATGCACGCTCGTCTGTTCTTAAGGCTCCTGACATCACCTTCTGCTAGTACACGATCAATTTGATCATGGAAGATGTGTCGTGGCCTTCCGCGACTTCTGCATCCATCCACTTTTGCATTGTATATCTGTTTAGTCATTCTTTCATCATACATTCGTTCTACATGCCCGAACCACCGGAGCATTCCTTTCCTTCCTTCACCCCGACACTCTCTTTCAGACCAACTCTCTTTCTTACTTCGGTATTACGAACGCGGTCCGCGAGTGTCACTCCGCGAGTAGGTTGAATTTGAAAAAGGAGGACATTTGTGGATGAGTGAGAACGGGAGGACAATTTGCCGAAAAAGAGGACTGTCTTCCATTTGGATACCATATGGCAAGCCTAGTATGATTTGTATCGAAATTAGATAAATTTAATATTGATAGACTTAAGATTTCTTATAGACTTAGATAGACTTATAGACTTAGATTTGTAAAAT
Organism: Dendrolimus punctatus; assembly: GCA_012273795.1. Lineage (NCBI taxonomy): Eukaryota > Metazoa > Arthropoda > Insecta > Lepidoptera > Lasiocampidae > Dendrolimus > Dendrolimus punctatus. The sequence goes on from CM022538.1 coordinate 15,765,370, forward strand.
TCTAATGCTTACAATATTTTGATTCCTTTGCAATGCTTATAAAGCGACTGAACACTACTTATGCAAATAAGTAGTTGGTGGTAGTGATGGTCGCTGGTTTTTTTTCTTATCGAATAATATACCATGAAATTACAGGGATTCATTCTTCTAGTTCTTAAAGTTGCCGCTCAACCTTGGAAATAGTTAAAGTCGTATGTTGCGAACTTTGTAAGCAACTCATTAGCAACTCACCCACCAAATAATTGTGAGTGTTGTTTATATTAAATGAGCCGCAGAGTTGTACCTACCGTCCACGTTATGTACCTTAGGGTTGGAAAATTTTTCAATGAACTTAGTCGAGAGTCGGGTATCATTAATCAGATATGACCAATCACAATCTAATTTTTTTTGCGAAGCTAGCAAACAGAAAGTCGGCCTTGCTCATGGAAAGTGGTTACCGCTGCCAATAGAAGTTTGCTGTACCAGGGGCAAAGTCACTGCGTTGCCAGTCATAATTATGGGAGTCAGGATGGGATAAGATATATTGAATGATCCGAGCTTTCGCCGCGGCTGAGACAATATTATAGAAGTATAGTCTTTGACAACAGGACCTTAATAATGTTCGAACTTATAATTTAAAATAATTATGATCGAATTTCGACCAACGGGCGACCAGTAGTAAAAATTAATTAATACAATAAAAACATATACCAGGAAGCAAACTCAGATATGATTTAATATAATCAAATGACTCTATTTACCTACCCATGATTTATAGCTACAAAAAACCCATCCAACTGGGAGTAGAACTTGATTAATTTGCCGACTTTGAAGAGGGTTCTGTTTGGGGCCTTGAATCAATCACACGTCGATAGATGTCGCCACTAGACACAATTCACTATGGCCCGGCTATTAGTCTTTGGGATATACGCGAATACCTGCAAAAGTAAATTTACTTTCATAGTAATATCATTGCGCCCATATATTTATACTTTGAGAATAAGTTACAACGTTGCTTTACAACTGAAATGGGCAGATATATCTATATATTATATATCGCTTCTTTGCTTCAATAACGTGACATATCCCAATACTCACTTATTTCAGTCACTCACTATATTTTGCTAAATGTATCATATTATCACAACTTTCTCATATATTTCAAAAAGCTTAGTAAATTGACACTAAATTTACAAAAAAATATACAAAAAAAGTGTAAAATATGTTTGGGTAAAATCTTTTTTTGAAATTTCAAAAGTGGCGTACGGTAAATTTGGGTTTTTCAAGATACCACGTTATTGAAGCAAAGAAGCGATATATAGATCTGCTTATTTACATAGTATAAAGCAAGGTCGCTTTCTGCGTTTGTTTGTCTGTCTGTATCTGCTCCTAAACGAAGCAATGGATTTTGAAGTGGTTTTCAACATGAGTTAGACATATTTTTATTGAAGGCTTATTTATATATGTGTATAAAAAATTATTTCCATATAAAAATCGCATAAATACTATATACTATAAGTTTCTTCGTCTGTCAATGCAGGAAAGGAGAAATAATACAAGTTCCTGTGGACGGGCGGCTTGTCGTAAAAGGCGACAAAACAACCTTCAACTAGCTGGTAGAATATTTGCGCGCCTGGAAGGCTACCACCCCTGGTCTAAAGTATTCCGTGGTACTTGCCAACCATCTTCTCTATTGAAATTTGGGTGTTTTAATATCAATAGCCTCACGCATCATTCTAGGTATGAAACGGTCCTCTTTCGCGAAGATTTGTGGTTTATCGAATCTGATGTAGTGGTTGGGTTTATACAACGTGTGTACACGGATCGCAAACTTTGTAGACCTGTGTGATTCATGTCAGCAATGTGTTCTTTCACCCGTGTTTTTATGTTCCCCTTTGTTTGCGTAATGTAGGATAATCCACACTCACAATCGAGCTTGTAGACACCTGCATCCAAGAGAGGGATATTGCATTTCACAGGTCATGTACATGAATGAATGTTTGAATGGATGAATGAATGAAAACTCTTTATTGATCACCACAAACTTAAATCTAGATAATTAATATGGATACATTTGCAATAGAACAATGGGCGGCCTTATCGCTTACATGAGAAATACATGAGAATTCCACCAAGGAGTTTCACATTAAGAAAATATAGTATAGTAAGATAGATTATCGAATGTCCTTCGAAGCGCTTTTGATCAACACATTTGTCTCACTTTAACACTATAGAGAAATGGGATGAAAGATAGTAGTAGTTCTAGTTTCGAAGACGCGCATGTGACGCCATTTACAAATACGTGTGATATTAGAAACGTCATAGACCGTTGTGACTTTCTGAGTGGTATTTATTTTTGTTTACCTATTGTACTGTTTTCTCGCAAATGTGTTGAAAACTGTTGGATGACACACATGCGGCTGTTGATTTTTACAAACTCGTGCCTATGGGAAGCTCTCGATTTTCTCTCCGGCTTACATTCCTTTATTCGTTTGTAAAAACAACATACCAGACTAGTATAATGAAAACAATTTTCCGCGCGGTATAAACAAATATCAAAAATCAAAGTAGAATGATCAATATGCCAACATGTGAATAGCGAATCATGGGACTCAGAACTTGGGCCCAACAGGCTGGCCAATGTGTACAACGGGTTTAAAGGATAATCTCGAACAGGGCCCTAATGGTGCAAAACACGGCGGCCGGCAACTTTCCGCGAAACAAAGTGAATGCAAACAAAAGAGGGTTTTATGCTTTCAGATGTCAACACAAAGGGTAATGCATTTCCCTCTTGAATGGGAAAGAGGTACGAAGGGGACTTAATGCAAGCGATTCCGATCTGTTCTGTGGTGATATTTAAATATGTTTCCAGTGTGAACGCTCTTGAGAATGTGGGTCGAGTTTGATTGGACGATGCTGTATAACTGATGATACTTTAAACTTTTGATATGGATAACCAAATTAAATAAAAATAGGAGTGGTTTGTAGGGTTGCATATTATGGCAAAACCTGCAGGCTTATTAAATTATTAGCTGTACCCGCGACGTAGTCCGCGTGGAATTTGTTTTTAAAACCGCCCCAATTTTGAAACATTGTTCATTGGTGCTCCGATCCTATTGGTCTTAGCGTGATGATTAATATATAGCTTATAGCCTCACTCGATAAATTGACTATCTAACACCGTTAGTATTGATTTTCACTTTAAATAAAACTTAAAATATTTGAAATGAGTTTTAGCTTGATCTGTATATATTTATAGCGTATTTTTATACGCAGACCAAAGGAAATTGTGCGTAACAAGGTATTGAATTTTGAACTTTATGCTAATGATTTTAAGTGTGACTTAAATTGAATTATAACAAAAAAGGGTCAAACACCTAAGAATAAAGACTTCTATATTATAATAAAATTGCAAGAATGTGAGTGTGCAGTTCACACTTGTCTACTAGGTATTGTAGATATGATTATGTTCCCCTGAACATTCTCTGAAGTTTCACTTCTATTGTGTGTGACATGTGTATGTGTGAAATGCACACACATATTTTTTTACAATCTATAAAATCATAACGATATTCTTTAATGACTTTTTAATATAAGTGTGATATAAAAGTCGTGGTAGTTTAGTGGTACGCGCTCCCAAACTTAAAGGGTAGAATGCTGGCTTGAAAGTAAGCATTACTTTAGCAATTTTCTGACTTAATGTGCATATTGTTACAATTACCACCTAATTAACGGCGAAAGAAAAGATCACTATGAAACATGTCAAGATAAGCGATGTGTTAATCCGCCAATCCGCCTTGGAGAAGTATGTCGGGTCTACTGTCTGTTTCTCTTATAAATGCGTGGCCCAAAGAATGGCACGTTTAAGGGCTGTTATTATTGGCACGTGGTAGCGGCGATACGCATTTAAGATTGGAAGTGAACATCAGTTTTTTCAACAAAACGCTTTTACACACAAATAACGACGCACTGCCCCGATGATAAGATCTCTCACTCACAATACCATCGCCGGTATTGGGTAACCAGCTCGTGCTGCTGCAGTGCTCACCCCAGATTTTACCGTGCGTAGCTAGGTCCTTATCCTAATCTCCTTTTAAACTATGCTAAACTCCTCCTTTACTCAACTGTCCACTAAACGCGCGACTGTCTTCTACTAAACTCTTAATCCAACTCTCTAAACTTGTCACTATATCTTTCAACTCGCTCGTATTACACTTATCGTTTCGCTGTCTTCAACTGAACTACCCCGTAGGCGCGCTTTACGATCCTTATATACCCGGAAGAATTTACTAGAACTCATAATTTAGATCTTTTTCATTATTCTTTTATTTACTGTCTGTCCATTTCTAAACATCTGTCTTTCCTTCCTGAACCTTCTATTCTAGAATTTCGATCTTCATTTCATTATTATTTTGTTCATCAGCAATCCCTTTCTAAAATATATCTGTCCCTGTCTTTTCCTTCTAGAATCTTCTAGCTTTTCTAAGCCTTGAGACCGGCTTACGCTGCCAGAAAGTTCTACCTTCGGTCGCCACATTATAATTACACTCGCTTCTTGGTTAATAAAATATAGGTAGTCTCACAAAAAAATTAAAGCTGAAGGAACTTCAAAATACTTTCACCGAAAATTCGTTTGAAACAAAGGATTTATGCCATTGGCTTTTTGACGGGAAAAATATACAACTTAAAAAGTTTGTGGAAATTCGGAACAGCATGACCTTAATCCATCTGGCAACGGCTTGTTGCTCCATTCTTCGGATTTAGGTCGCAAAAATGTCTAAGTAAAATAACATTGTACTCCAAAAGTATTTTTGGACCGTTAATTTGCGCGTTGCTTGTAGGAAAAATACGACATGGAGCCCTAGTCCTAGGATTTTGTAAAGTAAGTAAAGGGACACGGGTCGCAATCGGTTACTTGTTTGCGGTTTACTGGATGTCTGATTAATTAAGTTTTATACTCGTGATGAAGGCGGATTTCTATCAATAAATCAATCAGTTTATTTGAAAAAATAGCTACGTACTTACATTGCTTACATGTGTCTATCTATCTATTGCTTATATAAAATAAATATTACTTGTATGGGTAGTTATGTCAAAGTTTTGATAGGATGATATAGGAACTAGCTCAAACCATTTTAGATGTGGGAATCATCGCTTAATTTCTTACATTATTTCAGTTGAAAGAGGCTTTTCTTCTTACACCTAATTGTATATTGTTGTATACAGAAATGGCGACTTATGAAGAGAATGAAATTAAGCACTTAGGGATATTTTGAAGTGTATTTCAAATTAAATTAGGTATTGATGTTAAAGATTTAGCAATATATAGGTATTTTAGTTAGAATTTATTAATATGATATAAATAAATTAAAAACTTTTACACGAACAGTTTTCATTAACATACATATAGCTTGTTAGTTTTGTAAGATGTTAGTAGTGATGATAGTGTATTAGGCAAAATATGTATGTAATGTAATTAAGTTAATATTATGTTAGTAATTTTTGGTTAGTTATGATTTTGGACTTCTCTTCGGGTGAATTTATTAATAACTAAGTATTATTACCGCTTATAAGTCATCGGTAAATAGACAGATAGCTAGCTCTATATTATGTACATTACTAGCTGTCCCGGCAGACGTCGTCTTGCCCGGAAAAGTTTCAATCGATATGCCGACAGCAGCTCCACCTACCGGGTTCAATTGTGAACCAACGCAGAAACCTTCTTTGGCTCATGCACAACAACTTAGCTAAAGATCATCACATGATCAAATGTATACGACGATTCTATAAAGGACATACAGACAAACATTCATTTTTATATATAAGAATAAGATTAGACAGAACTTACTAGACTAGCAATTTCTGTATTGTGATTGACTTCCTATTTTAATTATAATTTTGGTATTCCGAAAATTTTGTGGCCACTAAAATGATGCTGCCTTTGGCCCCGGCCTTATGGACCTGTACGTAAATCCAGCAACGACACAAGGTAGGAATAAATCAGATTAGTACATATGTGAGTAGTTTACGAGATAAAAATATATGTCTGATACTTTTTAATCATTAAAAATCGACAGACAAACACACATATTGTATATGTGTGTTTTGTTTTTTTCTCAAATCAAGCAAGTTACGATTGTGCTCTGGGTAATATACACCGAACTATTCTGGGGCCGCTACCAAACCACCCAGACCATAGTAAATAACGAAGAAAATTCATTTCCAAAGTTAACTCTACCTGGAATCGAATCCGGTTTTATTCACTTGCTTGATATTCTAGATGGGTATAATAAAAGTTTAAGTATATGTCTAGTTATTTGGAATGTGCGTTTTTTAGGAAGGTTCTCCGTCGACAGCGATTTGGGGTCAATTTTTTGTTTATCCTGTTCTCTAATAATTACGTTTATGGAATAATTTCAAATAGTCATATTTTAAATAAATTAGTGGTTAAACATACACGCTGTATATCCCCAAATTAAGCGAGTTACGCCTGTGTTATGAGTAATATACAACAGACTACTCTGGGGCCGATCCCTCACACCCAGACCATTGCAAATAACGGAGAAAAATCGTTTCCAAAATTTACCATACCAGAAATCAAACCCGGAGCCTCTGCGTTGCAGTGAGGTAAGTCGGTAAACGCTTAGCCTGCTTAACCACAGAGACCGTCACAGTTTACTGTTAACATGAGAATGATAAAATAATTCAAACCAGGTCACAAAACTACAAGAACTTTTGAGGAACATCCCAAGCGACACCCCTATTCTCCAATAACGGTATAATAACTTAGAAAACTTAATACACCGAGTAGTGAGTGTTCCAAGGTTTCATTTAATATAATCTACAACTTCCTCTGAACGTTCAAGATTTTAGAAATTTCACGATTCCAAATTGACAAGTGTTATATTACAAGGACGGTTTTCCTTCCGGTGTTTTCATAAAGGTGCTCCCTCATCACGAGCATTCGCTCAGGTATAATGTAATATTTATGATTAGATTTAGAGCATTATTTTACAATAATGTCTGCCTAATTGACGAGCATTTGTCTGTAACGAAACATTTATGATTCGGCTATATCATTACTGGTTGCGACTTTATCATTGTTGGTTTGGTTCTTCTCTATCACCGATGTTCGAATCTGTAACATTAAATATTGTGCACTCTAATGCTTGGTTCTCCTCGCTCATCGATGTCATATTCGAATCTGTAACATTACAGTGGTGCGGTAAAGCGGTTTTTAACTTTACACTGTCTATGACAGATAGATTTGCGGATCCTACGTTTATATAAAAAAACACGGTAGTTAAAGCATATGGCGAAACCATAATTATTTCGCTCAATGGTCGGTTGATCAAAAAATCTTAAATCTTGACAAGACAGATTATATTAAGGTCATCTATATTTTGGGTCTATGGGTAAAATCAGCTTAGATGTTTTGCTGAATTCAGGATCCGTTGCCTGAAGACGGAATCTGTATACTAAGCCGAGTTGCATCGCTAAAACAGTCAGACGTGTGCGCCAAGGGAATGTTCGACTTGTAAACTCCAGCCGAACTAATTTGATACATGTCTCATGTAAATGACGTGAGTTCCAATTCTCGTCTGGGAGTAAGTGCCATTTAGGCAGGGTTTTAATAAATATATACATATATTGGTGCAATAGCTACATGTGAAACAAAGGGTGAAAGAAAATATTGGGAGATATCTTCACTTAGAAATTATCAATGTCTAAACATCGCCATTCCGCCATAGACATAAGTAGCAAGTACACCGTCCATTCAAACAACGAGAAGTAGCGTGCTCAACAATAAAAAAATATGTGTTGATAAAGAGATATCCTAAATATCTGTTATTTGGCATTTCTTTGGTTAAAAAAGTTTCCTAGTTTTTAATAGGGATATGGTCATTATGAGACACTAATATAAACTAATAATAAACTCTATTGAGACTTCTAATGCGATCGACAGAAGTCTGGCATGACTAAAAGGCTGTCCTCTGTATTGTTATACAGCATGAAAAAGCGGCCTGCATTTTGGAAATGCACCCCGCCGATCTGGAATCCATTTTATATACGTGGTTTTATTATTTTTGGTTTTTTATACTATATTCTTTTATAGTGTCTATTGACTATAAATAATTAAAATATAATAATAAATTCAAAAGCTTTTAGGTTAAATCCAAGTTAATATCCAAGCCTCCAAACAATATCTTAGAATGTTACTTTGAAAATATCATTGGAGGAATATGTTCAATTACTGTGTGAACAATATTAAATTCGTTATTTGACTTCTTTTAGTTGAATAACTTATGAAATTAAAAGTTTGTACGCTCGTACAAAATCTATGGTGTTGCAATATTTCCTGAGATGATAAAAGTTTCTCGAGAGCTTTCACTGTCTATTTCCTATTCTACTTATAAAAACCTACAATAACAAACATATAAATAGACAGATCTCGTCAGGCGAATGCTTTTATAATATCTAAACTCCGTAATATTTTCTAACTTTCTCCATTAAATTTTGTTCCTCCGTGTTCGTAAGACGGAAAATTTCCTCCCAAATTCGCTTAATGAAGTTAGCTAAGTTTGACCAATTAATTGGTATGCTGTAGTAGTCTGGAATAGGATTAGCACATCGATTTTCAATTAGGTACTGTATTGGAAAACTGAACCCCTACCAGTTAAGTTTCTATATGCAAGAATTTTGTATACACTTACAAGGCTTTCTTATTTTCTATGAAAATAAACATCAATTTATTCGTGTTATTTGTGTTGACACACTAGCGACTTCCCACTTTCAAGAATCCGAAGTTGAGGCGCGCTACCACATCTGTCGAACATCCCGAAAGGAAAATATGCCTGCCTGTTTCAATATATACGTTTGAGCCGTTTGGGGCGGAGACTGCGTGGGGGCAAATTGCTTTTATAAGTTTTCATAAACGGCTGGTCGAGGTCACGGTCTCCCGGAAGGTTGAAGCTTACCTCGCTCAAAGGATTAGTGTAGGTATTTAGCGAGGTTTTCTGCCAGCCTTTTAGGCATACTGCCCAGCGCCAGCAGTCCGGTCGGGCTTAACCGACTGTAGTTTATTTATGCTTTATTTTCTTTTTAGTATATAATATATTTGTTAGGGATTTATTTATAGTGTTACGAGTTTAGCGGGACTCGAATTAAAAAACCGTTGGAATTATTATAGAGTTTATTAGAACTACACAAACACGTATAACACAGTTACAAATATAAATGAACACAACAAATTCAAACGTAATGCAGAAAGTCGTAAATCAATAAAACGCGCAAAGGCCGTCGCTAATCGATTACCGAATGTACACCCGTCTTGTCTTGATCGTGGTTCTCGCTCGACTGCCCCATCTCTCTAATGGGCCCTGGTTTTATAACTTACAAATACAAGTGTGCTTGTATTGTAGTCGGCCTAATCCGTAACATTTGACTAATGATTCGACCGCAACGGCCATAACCAAGTACAATAAAACAATGAACTGTTCTCTAGAATAATTAGTAAACGCATGCCAATAAATAAGTAAACAAAAGAAGACGATCATACCAGAATTTCAATTAGTTCAAATGCCGATAGGTAATAAAATGTGTTTTTACAGATATGCAGGTTTGAATTTGTTTCTGTCGCCACCTAGGTTGTAACAATAGTATAGTCTCATTTATGATATAGTTTTAATACTCAACTTTCTATTATGATATTTTAAAAGTTGATGACAAAAGTATCAAAATAAAGTGTATTTTTATATACAGAGATAAACTCAATAATTCCTTTCCAGGAAATTAAGATCACGACGTAATTACTAGGATCACATCACAGAAATTTTAAAGGAAGGCGAGATACAAAACACTACAATGAATCGTGCAAGTATGGTGAGTATAATGAAAGGTATTCGCGAAGATCTTACCAAGTGTAGAGCAGTTGTTTCTTCCTATTCCTGAGAAAAAGATAATGATGTTTATAATGTTATAATGATCTTCAAAATAGATCACTTCTGGCTTCTTGATCTCCTTTTGTAACATGTAATAATGAACATGCATTATGTGCTTGCCTAGTATAACCTACATTGTCGTCTTCTTCTCTGCTAGCATTTCTCTTGTAATTTTCTTTCTTATTATAATGATCTTTTTATGATTTCGAATGATGTAAAATTATAGTTTAAATTATTATCCTCCCACTAACTTTTAAATAAACGTGTTTTTAATAGAAGTCTGAATTTAATTTTGAAATATTGAAATTCTCAGTCACTCCGCATCAAAAGGCTAATATTTTTACCCCGTCATTTCAATGCGAAATAATAAATATACATAAATCCTTTACACATAATACATACCTCTTAACCTTTTCATAGACGTGGCGGTGGCGAATAAATCTAATAACTTTCAAAGCGTGTCCTTGTGAGTTTTGGATGTAGATTTACGAATATCAAGAACAGTTAATGGCTTGAACGATGATGATGTACAGCTCTTTATTTATAAAGAGGATTAAATCTCATTATACATTCAAATACATAAAGAGGACTTATTAACTTAAGGAGCAAGGCTTCTTGTTTCAAGCCACATTTTGAAAATATATCCAATGTAATATTTAAAGTTTTGTGTATCTCTACCTTTTTATTCATCTTCTCCCGACGAATTGGGGTCGGCATATGCAGTACTTGCCATCCACATTCCTCTATTCTGACATACGTCCTCTATCACACCATAAATCTTTATATCATCCTGCACGCAGTCTATTTTATCTATTATCATTGTTTTTGTCCCGTAACTTTCGTCCCTGCTCATACCACCTTCATCTTTTTCCTTTTCAATCACGGGTGCAACTTTCATCAATCTCTTTATGTACGTACAATTGCTCACCTTATCCATTCTTGTAGCAGCACACTTCATGTGAACATTTTGATCTCCGCTGAATTTAGACTCTCCTATTACATTAATGTATTCAATGATGCAGACGTTTTTTGTCCAACTATCACTTTAATAGTCTAACTTTCGGATCTGTGTAACATGACTGGTCGATTTTCAGATTTATGTAGCTGACCTTTTAATTTGAGTGGCAGTAGTTTGTCACACTGGTTACCTGGTTCCACGTTACCCATGCTATATATATTTTTCCATTACATTTTTTTATTGCAGGAGTTCAGCTGACAGGGAGACAGCCGATTTGATGGAAGCAGTTACCATCGCCTATGGATATTTGCAACGCCAATAGTGCTACAAATTCGCTGCTGCACTCTTAAGGGAGACTGGAATCTGGTCACTAATGGAACACAACTCAAGGTTTTTATAGTGGCACACTTCAGACCAGTGGTGGTAGTCATCCAGTCGTGCAAATGCCCTACCACGTGACTGTGGGTTGTTTTGTCGCCTCTTACCGCCCGGCCGTAGGAAATTGTATTCTTTCTCCGTTCCTGCACGGATAAAACATGGCCCAAACCAAACCATATTTAAAAAAAATCTCTAGATTCTATTTGGAAAACAGGTTCTTTATATTTGTGTTATCTGAGATATGAGTATGAAAAAACCTATCGTATTAATTTGCCACAAAATTATGTGTAAGAATGGACCTTGGGGTCCTGAGGCCATGAGCCTCTATCAAAGTTTATCGAAACGACTCATTGACTCTTCAGGTGATCGGAAGGCTGATGCTTACCTCGGCCAACGGATCAGTATGGCGATTCTGCGACGAAATGTAGCCAGCCTTCTGGGCACCTTACCCATAGAAGACGGTGGTCTAGGCTGAGTAATCCACTTATAGTCTTGAGGGACTATGGGTTGCATTGTATTCGATTATATGTAATTGTTTTGTGAATAAATAATTAAGTAATTTTACAGTGTAAAGGTGAATCGTAATGTAATATTGTATTTATATAACGTATTTTATGACATAATTAAAATGTATAAGAGTTCATGTTGTATATCAGAGGCGTATATTTTGCGCAGAAGAAATGCTCTTTGTGAAAAATTAGTTCAGTGCGTTAGTCCTAGTAGATAGTAGGCAAGATATTCCTATTCAATATTTTACATCAACAAAACAATAATTTTTACACACACACACACACCCACGCGTATATATATATATATATATATATATATATATATATATATACTAGCTGACCCGGCAAACGTTGTTTTGCCATATAAACGATAACTTCTATCCGCGCCTTTGCCCGCGTGGTGCGGTTTTTTAACTATCCTACAAGAACTCTTTAATTTTTCGGGATCAAAGTATCCTATATGTTGACCAGGGATATAAGCTACCACCAAACAAAATTTCATTATAAATCAGTCCAGTCGTTTCGGAGATTAGCCGGTCCAAACAGATAGACAAACAGACAGACAAACAGATAACAGAGAAACAAAAAATTCGAAAAAAATCTAAATTATTAGTTTTATTTCACTTCTTACACCCCCCTGACTCGGCTTTTAACATTTTTTTTCATGAAATTCGACCTCTACAATCATATTACACACACACACACACACATATATATATATATATATATATACATACATACATTCATACATACGTGATTTCTAATTATTGAAAATAAAATGTTTAGAATAATTGAAGAAAAATTTTGATAATTTTGAAAATAATACTATATTAATCACAAGAAATGAAATTCATATGAAATTTATAAATTAAATTGATTTTTTTCGAATAACTCATCAAAAACTTTTAAAATCCGTACACATGAAAGTTTGATGATGAATATCTTTTTAACGGTTAATTTCATCGCCAAAACATAGGAAACCATTTTTATAGAGCAGTTAATTTCCAACAAAAATTTGTATTGCGCATTTTGTAAAAGTTTCTATTGGACTGAGAAAAAATACAAAAGAAGAAGATCTTCCTATTAAAATTAAGAGCTCATACTTGGTGAGAATTTTTTTAAGGTGTCTAGCAACCCATATTTCCGTGTCACTCGTAAAAAAAAAAATTTTTTTTGACACTCCCTAATATATATATAATAATAACAGCTCACAAACGTCACATAGCTGGGCTCAGGCCTCCCACTTTGGACAGTATACCCGCCACGTTTGTCCAAGGCGGCTTGACAGGTTTGACACATCGGGGATCTCGATGTGTGGGTTACCGTTGTTAGCACTTGGTAATTGTAACAATATGCACATTAGGTCAGAAAATTGCCTAACTGGTGCATGTGTTCCGGCCAGGATCGGACCCGCGCCCTTTCGGTTTGGGACGCGTGTGCTAACCATTGACCTACTACGACTTTTAACATAAAATTATATATGTATTTGTAATTAATTACTATCTGCACTTCTTTTACTTCTTAGATCTATGAAATAACTATAACTTTGTTGTAGATCAGTGAAGAGTCAAGTAGTTGAATATGTAATGTTATCAATTCAACCTTTTGTATCGATACAGTCCCACTTGTAAATATCGATATCGCTCGAGACGTTACTGAAAATTCAAATTATTGAGGGAATATCAAAACATACTAACATTTTGCGTTTCTTATTTGAACTAATAGTTGAGAATAAATATTTGTTGATAAGTTATTGGGTTTTATTTATATTACCTACTATTACATACTTGGTTAATGCACTATACGTGAAGCAAAAACACAGTAAAAACTTTGTGTCCATTTTTCCGAAAATTGCGCAGACGGAGGAGTATGACATTTTGCACACTTATAGTTTATATAAAAATGTGCATAAAAAATACATTAATACAAAAAAAATACACACACTACCATGTCTTTGACACACACGCGCATATATACTCTTTTGTTTATTGTTGAATTCAAATTATCAATGTATGTAGCCTTGGCGAAATCTGTGAGTATAGAAGTGTAGTCTTTGACAACATAACCTTCATAGTACAAACTTATAGTTTACATTAATAATAATGGTCGAATTTCGAACACGGGCGACCACTTGTGCATTATAAATAGTTGTATTTTTTTCTATTCAGTTTGGAAAAAGGGAATTCTGTCTGTATCCGAGTTTTCATTTTATGTTACAGGACGGATCACTTTCCACTAGATACGGCGTGGAGACAAATTTGTTCGAAACCGAAGCTCTCGATCAGTGAGGCAGGGCTCTTTTAGTCTAACCCACAGCGCTAGCGGTATTTTAGTAATTAGATTAAATAATGATACTAATAATGTATATACACAACATTTTAATGTACATTTTTCTTGTATTTTGAACTTCTAGAAAACTTCCCACATAATTTCATAGAACATGTATGCGTGTTATCTTCAATGTACGTAAATTAAATAAATATTAAATCAGGTTTCTGTTTGTCAACGTGCAAATACGGACAGGACTGAGCGTTGGTCACTACTAAACCCGTGATCTGAAGCAAGAGCGTGCATAAGATGGTTTGCACATGGTTTGGTGCATGTTCCATCTATTGTTTACTGTACAACACGGTACATGAGGCATGTGACATCATAGATTTAAACAGAAAAGAAATTAAAGCAACCACCTAAAAGTGGCTTATGCAACTGGATTACCAAAAAACTGAAAACTTCTTATATAACATCATATAAATTAACCTTATTATATCACAATATTTTAATTCAACACACCACACACACACACACACACACACACACACACACACACACAAAGAAGGCTAGTCCTAGTGCGAAACCTATGAAAGCAATAGTTCTGTGTAATTTTTTTTGACAATATATTGATTTGAATTGATTGGTGATTTTTCACACTACTTGGTCTATACCTTATAGATAAAATTTTCCGAAAAGATTTTTCTGTGTGTGTAGTTTGTGGGGTATTGTTGAGCAAATAATAAAAAAAAACCAGAAATATCTTTTTTGTATTCAAGCACTGCGAAGGTCAACGAAAAGTCGCGACGGAACTTGCCAAACACTGAATGTAAATACATACAGTACTGTACTGAATGTAAGTACATAATCTGTAATATAGAATAGCAAGTCTTGGCAAACACTACATAACTAAATAATCGGTGTTGGTTGGGTGATAATAATCTTGTATGAAAATATTAAAAACATCCCAAAAACAACAGCTGTTTAAAACGAAAATAATTCTAGAGTAAGTGGAAAAACAAACTTCAATTGCTTCTTGCAAGCCTCATAATAGTGTTATGAAGTTTTCATAGCAATAACGGGTATACCACTAAAAGCTTTGCTAGCATAAAGACACGCCAAACTTCCCTCTTTCGCTTCTCGAAGGCTCGTCGGTCGAAACCACAACAAAGTAGAAATTACCCGTCCAAATGAAAAAGCCTTCTTTGTAACTTACCCTTATTATGCGGCTTCCGTATATTTCATTTGAAAGAGTGACGATGTAATTTAATTTAATTGGATTTCTAGGGTGTCGATACATGTAATTGGCGCAAAAGATTTTCAGTAGAGATGACTAACTTCCACTGTTATCGTCTTTGGATGCAGAAACGTAGAAAGAATTTTCATTTGTGCTGCGGTAAGCATTTACGTGTCTGGATGGCTACCACCCCTGGATTAGAGTTGCAACACTCTTAAGATGTATTCCGATACAAATGGCTAGGTTTCATCCCCACGTTCGAGTACAGGACTTTATCGATTTTAGGTAAATTTTTAGGTGTATCGAGTGGGTTCCCGGATGGTTTAAATTCCCAATTGGAACTGGTAGGTGGCGCTGAGATCGTATTATAGAATCCTCCTAATCACATGGAACGATTTGGTGATTTTAATTTAGTGTCATGAAACAAGGTCTTTTACGAATTCAGAAAATATGGCGGTACTAAGTTCGCCCGGTCAGCTAGTAGTAATGTTGCGGTCTGTGGTAAATAAATATATGGTTTTGTGTTACTTTACTATTACATAAACTTAATGAACACAATTAAAATATGAATTCATATATTTCCGTCAATATTTTTCACACGACAGATAAAAAGCAAACCAAAACATTGACACAAAAAAATTACATTCATAAACGCTATTCTATAACACAAAATAGGTTTCTATAAGCACGAGACTCCAACAAATAATATAAATTACATGCGAACAATAACATAATTTTATTTACTGCAACAAATTTTATTTACTGGACCAAATAATGGTCATTGGTCAAGTGTTTGAATGTAGAAATAGATTGTCTGATTTTCAAGGGGAGGGAGTCCACAGACGAACGTCCTGTACGGCAAAAGAATTTCCTACTTGGTTGGTATATACACTGAAGGTTACCAGTGTAACATCATAAGGATTACTTTGATATAGAAACTCCAATAAATCGTTGGTATTTAATCAATCTGTTAGCACCAATGAGGGTTGAAACACTTCCAAGCGTGACGCTAATGATGCTTATCGTTTTATGATTGTCTTCGTTTTAATCCCTGCTAATCTACGAGCCGCCTGTTTTGAGCGAGAACTGAAAGTCTGAAATCGTCTTAATGACGCATTCGCTTAATTAAGAGATTAATAATAATATAATATTTAAGGTTGAAATTTGTACGTAAATCTCTATAATATTGTTCGAGTCGCGAGACTCGAATTAAAATGCCGTTAGAATTACTATACAATTTATTAGAACTATACAAAGACAAACACACACACACACCAACACACACGTCTGCCCGCTGTACCTTTTAACATCAACTTTGGTCTCCAAAATACAGACTTTGCCTAGTTTGGGACCAGTAGGTATTATAAATAATGTAAATGACTTTCTGACAATAAAGATTATTATAAAACAGGCACAAATATAACCGAACACAACAAATCCAAACATAATGCAGAAGGTCGTTATTTAAATAAACGCGCAAAATCCGTCGGTAATCGATTACCGAATGTACACACGTCTGGCCTTGATCGTGGTTCCGCTCGACTACCCCTTTCTCCATCGGGCCCTGGTTTTATACCTCACAAATACAAATGTGCCCGTATTTAATCCGCCACACCAAGCCACACCTGGCTAATCACCCGGCCGCAGCGGCCATAAAGGAGTACAATAAAACAATGGACCGTTCTCTAGAAAAATTAGTAAACGCATGACAATAAATAAGTAAACAAAAGAAGACGATCATAATAGGGTAATAAAATGTGTTTTTACAGATATGCAGGTGTGAATTTGTTTTTGTTAGTGCCTAGGTTGTAACAGTATAGAATTTCATATTCATTTATTCGATGTTTTATGTACATTTACATAAAATATAATTCTTATATATTAACAATTTGGAGTACAGCATGACATTTAATTTATCAAACATTATAATGAGTTTATATGCTTAATTGAAATTTATTTTATTCTATTATTTCTGCAGAATTTTAATTATATTGATTAAATAGGATTTTTTTTCGTCCACGCTTAAATTGAAATTCCCTCGGGATTCCTGAGATAAAAAATATAACACATTTTATTACATTAAATTTGCTTGATCTTGAAAAAAAATGAAAAACTTTTTTTAAATCCAGCCTTTTCAAATCATTCCCAGAAAAAAATCCAAGGAATTCCCAGGATAACAACTAGCGCAGACTTTAAGTCTAAGAATTAGTTGTCGATCAGTGATAATCGCATTGAAATTGACCTAGTAGTTCTAACGTGAACCGTGAACAAACAGACAAGTAATGTAAAAAATTATTCGTGTTTTCCATTGTTTATGTAGTCTATTACAGTTGTTTTTTTTAAATTTTTATGTTATTTTAATTTTCTTGTTATAAAGTCATAGTTTGTCATGTAAATAGTCCTGAACAGAATAAATGCTATTTTCATCAAGAACATTTTTAATTTGGTTTTAAATACGTTTATACATTTAAAACTTTTATCACGCGGAGGAAGATTAGGGAAGGAGGTAAGTAGGTTTTAGGAGAAGATTACTTAATTCTATCAAGCTTAGCGTATTTAATTTTTTTTATGTCGATTGCACCTAGGTCTACATTTGAATTTGCAATTCAATTATTATAATAGTTAACTTGCTGGATTACAGCAGGTAGGTTACTAGCCAACCTGACGGAAAGTGGTTAGCGTTGGCTATGGACATTTGGAACAGAGGTGTAATTATTAGCTGCCTGCTTAAATATTTTTATGCTGCCCTTTAACAAACCCATGTCGAAACGCATAGGGTAAACCTCAGTGCGAAGTCCTCGCCAAATCGTGGTTGTACGTCCAATAAATCTTCTAGAGAACCGTAGCGTAATTGAGCGTGGTGGCTCAAGGAAGAGAGGGTGAAATTCTTGCCGATAGTGGCCAGTACAGTTGTGAATTTTTGTCCAATAAATCTTATACTAATATATAAAGTTGAAGAGTTGTTTGTTTGCTTGAACGCGCTAATCTCAGGACTACTGGTCTCATTTGAAAAAAAAATTCAGTGCTAGATAAGCCATTTATCGAGGAAGGATAGGCTAAATTTCATCGCGCTAAGACCAATAGGAGCGGAACACCAGTGAAGAATGATTCAAAATCGGTTTTTTTTTAACTATTCCACGCGAACGAAATCGCGGGCAGAAGTTAGTAATACATACCAAGTGCGTGTCAGACCAAGCATATTAAGTGTTACATAGAGGTTACAAACCGCCGCTATTTTTTGTTATTTGACTACGAAATATTTGGTTACGTTGGCTCCAACGGCATGGCAAATGCAAATGGCATCTGCTTATTTGTCAGTTTCGCAATAACAAAACATGACTGATTTTCAACACGTACCGCATAAGGCACCGTTGAACATTATTGCAGTCTTTACAGTTACAATATAGTTTTAAAGCCAGTGGGACAAACTGGTTCCCAACTTTGTTTTCTGCGGAGTTAGTTGAATTTAGTTGTCTCTTTGTATTGTGGTGTGAGTCACAAAATGTTTATTTTCTTTAGATAGATAGATATAATACTTAATTGTTCACTAATAGAGAAATTGCAAAAATGCACAACAAGAAAATTGTTAGATACTTGGTAAAACAAAAAGCGGCCTTATCGATAAAGTCTCTTTCAGGCAACTGACTCAATTACAGGAAATTCTTAATTTATTTAATTATGGCATAGTAATGAAGAAAGAAAAGATTTTTTGTTTTTTAATTGCAAAAGTTTAGCATACAGACGGCCCATTTAATAATGGAAAGCGGCTACCATCGCCTATGAACATTTACGACACCAAATGTGCTGATGCTCTCTAAACTGAGACTGGAACCTAGCCACTAATGCCGGAACACAGCTCAAGGTTGTTATGGCGGCATACTCTAGACCAGGGTTGGAAGCCATCCACTCGGGCGAAAGCCCTACTACCTGGCACCTCCTAAATTTAGGAGGTTTCGGCGTTTTGTAAGTTAGTGATAAGTGTCAAAATTGATAAATGTTGATTACTCTATCGTGATTTATTCCTATCACTGCTCGTTACTTAGACCACAAGGCGTATTCAGAGTTTCAATCCGCGTACGTAATTAGTTTTGCGTTCGTAAATTTAAAACCACCGGTGATTGGGTTTGGTAAATTCCGGTCCTACATTATTCCAGATGCTAATCGCTCACAGGAACATGATCGAGGAATTTTTTCTTCCAAGACTCGAAGAAATGAACGTTAGGGACGTGTGGTTTCAGCAAGATGGAGCCACAGCACACACAGCACGAGACTCAATGAATTTGTTGCGACAACATTTCCCCGACCGCCTCATCTCTCTCAGAGGCGATCTCCAATGGCCGGCACGCTCTCCAGATTTGACTCCATGCGATTTCTTTTTATGGGGTTATTTGAAATCCCTGGTTTATGTCGATCGACCACGGACCATAGCACACCTCAAGAACAACATTCGCGACGCCATTGCCAACATACCGATTGATATGCTGCGAAGAGTGGATACGAATTTCAAAAATCGACTTCATCAGTGTATGCGCAATGGGGGTCGCCATTTATCCGATGTCATTTTTAAGACTGCATTAAAAAAAAATTGGGATATTGTATTCTCAAATAAAAAAAATTTTAAAACAATAACTGAAGTACTTTTTTTTTATTGACCTTTCAAATAAGTAAGTTTCTCTGGCGCACCCTGTATAATTAACAAAATACTATCTATCAGTACGTTTTGGCTTTTCTTAGAACCAACAACTTAAATCAGATTCCTGGCACGAGCGCAAACATCAGGAATACTTTGATAGTTGTCCGTTGCTGTGAAGTCACTTTACAATCACGTACTGAAACATTGAGTAGCACGGTCGCCAACCACAGTCAAAGTGTGGAGAGTCGCCAAATCATTATATTGTTACGTGCGACACTCGAATTAAAAATGCCGTTTGAATTATTACAGCGTTTATTAGTACTATACAAACACGTATAACACAAGTAAAAAATAACGGTACACAAAAGTCCAAACGCAGAAGGTTGTTATTCCATAAAACGTCCACAGTCCGTCACTAAAAGTTTCTCGATTGTAGTACACATGACTTGCTTATCTCGTGGTTATCGCTCCACTGCCTCTGATCGCTCTTTCCTAGAATCAGTTTGTACTTTAAATCCGAGACACCTGGCAGTGATCGCAATACAACAATAGGCCGTAAAAGATTACAATACATAATAAGCTGTTTTTTTAATCACAAATTTTAAACCCAAGTAAACAAAAGAAGTCCAAATTTCGTAAGGTACTAAAATGTGTTTCTACAGGTATGCAGGTGTGAATTTGTCTTTGTCGGTGTCTAGGTCGTAACAACATTATTTTGAAAACAGAATATACCACGTAATTCCACTACCATTCAGCCTACCAAAACGATGGCTTATATGGTTGAGTAGGGTACATGGTATATGCATTTGCAGACCTTAACGGATTGGAACACAGAGGCTCCGGCTTCAGTTCCCGGCATGGTAAATGTAAAACTTTCTTGTAATTTTTTATTTACTATGGTCTAGGTGTTTAAGCATAATTTGCTTAGCTCGGGGATGTTCAATGTGTGTGTTAGTCTGTTGATTATAATAAAAAATACTACCATTTTGAGTACTTGTCTACAGTTTTTAGAGTGATCGACATATTTGGTTATGGTGATGGGAGGTATGAATTATGTAATTTTTTACCTACATATTTAACTAGAGACATTTTTCGTTCACTCCCGTTTCTATCTTGTGTTATCTAATGTATCGAAACAAATCAAAGAGGACAGTCCTATGGGAACTACTACATGGAATGTGTTAACAAATACTCAATAGTTAAACGTTCATAAATGTGAGATCCAAATGTTTTTGAAGAAGAATATAAGCGTAATTTGTGCTGGTCAGAATTAGATACTATAATATATAATAGAATACGTTAGTTTATCATAGATGGGATTTTATGTAACCAATCGGATCTTTGGATTTTTCGCTTTCAAATGTAATAATATGCTGCTTATCAGGCCATGTGGGATTTCAAAACCTAGCAACTGAGTTTAATTTTTCAATTAATATTTGTTGATTGATTGTCTTGCTAAGAATTTGCGAATATACGAGTATAGTGATTATCAAAACATGTCAAAATTTTACCAAAAATTTTGAAATGTTATATCATTTATCCGTGCAGCAGCAGCCTGTCATAAGAGACGACTAAACAACCCACAGCCAGGTGGTAGGGTATTTGCACGACTGGATAGCAACCACCCCTGGTCTTGAGTATGCCGCCATAAGAACCTTATGTTGTGTTCCGGCATTAGTGACCAGGTTCCAGGCTCCCTAAGAGAGCAGCAGCGCATTCGTAGCACCTTTGGTGTTGCAAATGTTCGTAAAATTTCTTACAAACCATTTGCTATGTTTAATTTTTCACAGCC
This sequence comes from Dendrolimus punctatus, assembly GCA_012273795.1. NCBI lineage: Eukaryota > Metazoa > Arthropoda > Insecta > Lepidoptera > Lasiocampidae > Dendrolimus > Dendrolimus punctatus. Next base: position 15,787,065 of record CM022538.1, read on the forward strand.
TTAGTCAGTGTATAAACGTTATACGTACCTAACTTATATACAAAAACATAGCACAGAAACAATATCGTTCTTTGCCAACACCTTGTTCTGCATCACACAACATTGAGAGAACCTTATTGTGCCATTAATAGCCGAAGTTCGTATAATAACAAAGCAGTCAAATTGTAACACTATCTCAGACTGCGATCTACCCCTTTTAGGGTACACTTGTGAGATGTTATGATGACGTCCTACAATGTGCGTTATAGAGATAAGAAACGAATCATATTTGGCGGCTTTTATTGTGTCTGAGTGTAATGTATAGTGATGCCAACAGTAAGGATACAAGGCACTGATAAATATCGATATTCTATTAGTAACCACTGGTTTTTACCTAATATGTAGTACTTACTGGTTTTAGATATTTTTTCTAATTCAAAAGCAGAATCTTTCAATGTTTTATCTACTATGTTTGATATAAATTTTGTGCTATATCTATGTAACTACTCAGAAAATATGCTAAGATAAATGCTATTATCATAAGTGACATGCCGGCTATCAGATACATAATATGCGGAGATATTTGAGTATTTATTTTAATATAACTTAACCTTTGTGTATCAATTGAACACGTAAGACATATTGTGAAAGAATTGTAATAAAGACTACGTATTAAAAAATGATTATTTATTCGTTTCTGTTATACGTTCCCACATATACACACACAATTTTAATGTAACTTTAAGTAAATACGATTACTAGAACATTATTGACAACCTTCTTTGCAGTTAGGTAAAAAAAAATGTGAAAAATAATTCAATTCAATTACTAAATATAGTAAAAAATTGTATACAGTAGATTTCAGAACCTCCCCTTTTTTAAGTCAACTAAAAATAAATAAACAAAATCACATGCTCGTTTCGATGTATACAATTTAAAAATAAGATTCAATGTTTATTATTTTACAGGTAATACTATCATATATCGGTGTATTGCGAATTAGACTAATACTAGAGCAGGAACCAATGTGATCACCATTTACGCGGATGTAAATTTGATTGATAGTAATTATTTTGTACACTCCTATAAATTAGTTAGCAGCACGTGGACTGATAAACAAAGTAACCACAGACTCGTAGTATAATGAGACCCATACCATACCATACAAATATATGTGACTAGCTAAGAAGATATATGATAAAAAGGATAAAGATTAAGCACGCAATGGTAATAATTAATAAACAGGTGGAAGAAGTAAAATTTATTTATGAGTAAAAATTAAATTTCATAAATGCAATATCCCATCACTAACGCAAATAGTACAGTCGTATCCATAACGCTAGCAAAAACTAAAATCATAGCATAATCACCCGCAGTATTGTATTATTACGAACACTCCTAAGCTAATATTAGATAAGTGCTCGATTGTACTAGGCATAAGTAACATTTCCCAATAGAGTACCCTGGGGTATATTAACCTGAAAGTTACAGTATATCTCACACTATCTAGAGCTTAAGTTTAGGGTTGTCTTAGTTATTTGTACCCAGAAAGGGATTGACATAGGTAAATTGTCTTGGAGGGTCTGCAAATGATTTTAGACCTTATGCCATAACTGGAAAGTACATGTTTCCTTCTGAAGTGTTACCAGATTTTGCGTTGATGATCAAGTAAAGAAGTTTGGAACTGTCTCACGGATGTTGTGTAGATTTCGCTAATGGTTTCGTGAAGTGTTTTCTTGACAGAGGTGAGCTGAGTTAGCTGAGTACGATGCGAAAGTGGTTCTTTTGACCATTATAAAGCTATTACAAAGCATTTATATAGAAATGTAACGTTTGTTTTGCAGTTTTTAAGATTCAGGAGGTTTGTAAATGGTATGATTCAAGTAGCTTAGAGAAGTTTATATGTTTGTGATACTGTGCGGGGTTTTTATTATTATTTATTTTTGCTTGTAGTTTCGGATTGCTTTGAAAGTGGTGGTAGACTTCTGACTTACAAGACTTACAACAAGTAATCTGTATGATTCCATTTTGAAATAAAAACAATAATTTTAAATTTTCGTAGGAAAACTGGCAAACGGATCTACTTGTTGGTAAGTGGTTTCCGTCGCCTCTGGACAAGTAATACCAACAGAAACAATTCGTTGCCTTAGTTCGTTCGTCGATCTTTTGGATATGAGATATCTGTTTACAACCCTTCTTGATGGACCACATGTTGTAGCGTTCTAGAAAAATCATAGAAGATTTCGTTTCATAGTTTCCTTGTGTTTACTCCCGTTTTAGTCACTATGTGTTATAAACGTAAATCATCTCCAATCTGTTTTAAATTAATATGTAGGCGACACTAAGAATATGTAAATTTACAACGGAGTTAATAAGTTACTAAATATATATCTTACTCATCGCAAATGTAAATTAAAATTATTCAACTGGCAAATAGAATTCCCTTATGACGACACCGAGAATTTACTAAACTGACTACACTAGTCTAATAAGTCTAACCACACACTCACTCGTTTACTTGTAAACACAACACACACGTACATACCACTACATTTACACACATACATTATATACACACCCATTCATACATCTATGCATTTCCACATACATTACAACTATTAACACGAAGCTTTCCAAATGTATAAACTTTAAAATAATTTAAAAAAATAAATTGTATGACAAACGTGTTGTCTGGAAGTGGGCGCTAACAACAACACTGTTATTACAGCAGTTATTTGCAATACATAATTGTTTCTATACACTGTGTTATGTTAGTTTAGAATAAATTCTTTAAAATATTATCTATATTATATTACCTGTTTGGAATTGAAAGAGAAATATCTAACATTTCCAAGAAAATTTATTCCCAACCATTATTAAATAAATCCATCCGGCACGATAAACAAACGAACTGTGGAGACAATCATAACACGGTATAAGGGTCGTACGATAGAACAAACAAAAAGGGAGGGGGTTTTTTGATAAGGCTTCCCATGGGCACGACCCACGGACATCCAAAGCTTGTGGTGTTGCGATAATTTAGTGGTTTCATTGCGTTTTCCTGCTTACTTCCTACAGGCGCGTATGTTTTAGAACTGATAACATTGTTGTTAATCATGTATTCAGGTAAATAAGTCTTTTAAATTATTAGTTGCTTATATTATGTTAATAAGAAATTAGGCTATTGTAAAACTCATTGCACTAAAAAATATTGCTCATTTAAAGAGTACACATGGTCTCCAGGTTTTCTTTCTTTTATCAGAATGAGACGTAGAAGCCTCGAGGTTTTTTACCTCTTCACCCCGGCTGCAAAGTGGTGGACACTACCCACCAGTAACTGGTTTTGGAGCTGCTGGAATCATCTCCGTATAGCGGTGGCACATGAACATTTTTCCCATAAAAAATATGAAACGAAAAATTGCTTCCAAAATGATTACTATACTACACACAAGCATCCGTTTTGAGCAGCTGAACTTACGTCAGTTTCGTTAGTAAATTTCCATGTAAAAATACTATCTCACATCTCAAAAGCAAACCTCTAAAAAACCTAAACAAAACAAACAAATATTTGCTGACACAGTTTTTGTCTGGAAAAAGAAAGGGAAACTTTTCGTTTACCACAGGATGGTACTACATCTTTGCTCGGAGTGTCCGCTGTTTCAACACGGCTCAAAGTAAAAAGGCATGAAAAAATAAGCCTATTTCCATCACAGTAAAATGAGGGCCTTGTGAAAACAATGAGGCCGCTTCTTCCAAACGCTCCTCTTTGAATGTTTGCAACTGATCTAAAAGTAAAAGCTTTTTTAATATCTCTTGCCGCACTAATAGAGCATGGAATTGCAGCCTTTTTTGAGGGTAGCGGATTATTATTTGAATCTCATAAAATAATCTGGGAGTAAGTACAATTCAAAAGCTATCAAGAGCGAGGCAGTCTACGCAAAATGAAATTTTTCGTAGGAGAGAGTTCATTCATTATTTTCGTTATTTGGCTACAGAACAATAAAAATTACTAAGTCGAAAATATATCGCATGTCATGGTACTGTTACATCTAAATAATGTGTGTTAATTAAAGTTTCATGCAGATGTTGCGATGGGTTTCATGTAATATTGACGTTAAACGAAAACGTATGCATACACACTAATGCAGCTAATCATTAACAATGATATTTTTAATGCAATAAAAATGCACATTTAAATAAAATAAATATAAACATTCGTACTTAAGTGAGACAATATATATTTCATACCTAACATTTTTAACCGCTTATTTAAACAACCAAAAAGGTATTATAATAATTTTAAACAGTTAAAATGTTACTTACGAAAAAAGATGTCATTTAATTTATATTTTTTGCCACTTCTCTTGCCCCATTGCAATGCAAATTTGAACAGAAATGAACTGTCCATTCGCATTTTTAGATATTTGCATTTGATTAGTAATCAGTCTACTTATAAAACAAAACAAAAAACAGTTTTCAGAAGGCTTTCTTTTTACCAAAATGAAACTCGATAATTGAAAGTGACAGCAGTACTTGGTTGATACTCTTTAAACTCGGTTGCTTCACACTAGTCCTAAACTTTAGTATCAAACCTTTTGGTTTAAGAGCTCGTGAACGGCTACCTGTATGTATTTGACCAGACCTGAATTTTTGTACATAGAGACCCCTATACCTACCATGCATGAGGTGAGACTCGCTAAGCTCAAAGTGGTGGACGTGACAAGCACTCAGGCAAGACAGGTATCGATTTTTGACGAATCTTAAATCCATTTGACCACGTCTGCCGTTTTGAAATTTGAAAATATATAATTATTACTAGCTGACCGGGAACTTCGTGCCATATTCTAATTCCAAAGACTTTGTTCATGACACAAAAAAAATCACATAATCGTCAGTGATTAGAAGGTTTCTAGAACCGATCTCAGCGCACCTATCGGATCTAATAGACATCTAAACACCGGAACGCACTCAAACACTAAAAAAAATCACCAGAATCGTTCCGTGATTGGAGATTCTAGAACCGATCTCAGCGCACTACGTTCTAATTGCAAATCTAAATCATCTGGAACCAATTGAACACATTCATTCATTCATTGGTGCTCCGCTCTATTGCTCTTAGCATGATCGTATAAGCTATAACTTCTCGATAAATGGCTATCTAATACAGAAAAAAATTCACATCATACCAGTAGTTCCTGAGATTACGCGTTCAAGCAAACAACAAAGAAACAACTTATCAGCTTATATATTAATATATATAAGATAAACTCTCTCACCGACACCACACCTATCAAATCGCTGCTTCTATTATGTAATGTTGCAGAGAATTATCCACGGAAACTCTTATTTTTCGGGATCAAAGTATCCTATATGTTGACCAGGCATATAGCTATCACCATACAAAATTCATGTAATCGGTTCAGTCGTTTCGGAGATTAGCCGTACAACAGACAGACAACAGAGAAACAAAATTTGAAAAAATTCTAATTAGTTTATTCACTTCTTATATCCCTGACTGAGTTTTAGCATTTTTTTCATTGTACAGAATTGATCTCTACAATTTTATATATACTAACTAAGAAAAATCTATAATATTGATAAAGAGTAACATGTAGTCTATACCAGTCCACACAAAGCTCGCAGAATTTGCTACGTTGGTATGTTGTAACTTTCCGCAACTCGTCGTATAACTTCAATGCAGGACTATTGTCTTGAAAATGGCTTTGTCAACGTGCCACGATTGTTAGGGGTGTATTACCAATACCATACTCGTACCTGATAATGGAACCGATGTTTGATTGTACTCGAAATGCTTTGTAAGATCTGTTTGAAGTTTGATCCTTTATCTTGTGTGTTAGTTTGGAAGCTAATTAATATCTTCCTACCTATTGAATTAATAAAAACAGTCATAAAGACTTTAGATAGATATGCTTTTTCAGAGTTTGACCAACGATTATGTATGGCATGCTATACCCTGGAAGTTAATGCATGGAAAAGATACCATTTTGTTCAGATACAACTCTTTCCTTGAATTGCCGTGTGATATTACTTTCACAGAAATTGATACTACAAGCTACAGTACGATTTGGTATAATAATACAGGATGTGTTTATTTTCCAAAATCAGCTATTCGATTTCTGGGTAAATGATTTGGTTTTTGTCAAATTTAGCCTAGAAATCCTTTGAATGTTTTTCGCTATCTAGCATAGTTTAGGATTTGTATACATTTACAATGGCCACTCTTAATTTTTTGTAAAGTCTATTTCAAATTGGTCGGTATGGTTGACATATCAATAAAACGTAATTTGTAGCGTTATCGTAAACTTCCCTATGAAATAAATATTAATTATAACTATATAAAAGGTTTAGTTAGAGAACCAAGGTAACCGACATAGCTCAAAAAATTAGCAAGTTGAAGTGGTAAGGGCCGGTCATATTTGCCGCAGGACCGAGAGCCGATGGAGCAGACAAGTCCTGGAGTGGAGAGTGCGTCTAGGTAAACATAGTGTCGGACGCCTTCAAACCCGATGGACTGACAACCTGTGCAAGATAGGTAGGCGCTGGATAAGGAAGTCAGAAGACAGGGATTAGTGGCGCCGAATTGGAGAGGCCCACGTCAAGCAGTGGACTGCGAATGGCTGACGACGAAGATAATTAATTCTATTACTATCTATTTAATAATAATCTTATAATTAGAATCCTAGGTTTTCAACCGGGTGAAAGGCATTTCTCATGAAGCTGCCAGCGTACGGGATATCCGAGGGGCTATGCAAGTGCCTATCCAGCTTTTTTGGTCAGCAACATCAAGGTCGCCGTCGACGGTTGCTGCTCAACCAAAAATTCTATCAACATTGCATATTAATGATCTGTTGTCTATAGAGAACGTTGATTGCTATACGGATGACAGTATTGGTTACATCATATACACAAGCCTGGTTTACCCCCTAGGTCGCTAGTGAAACAGTCTTGTGACACTTGTGCCCGAAGTAGAGAATTCCCTGGAACGATTCGAAGGTTAAGGACGACTAAATCTTGTCCAATTTAACTCTAAGAAGACAGGTTTGCGAATTTTCTGCCAAAAGGCTCATTTGTCTCTGGGCCACAGTATCAAGGAAGACCCCTTATCATCTCAATTAGTATAGGGATCCTTGGCGTCGACATAACAAACAACGTGCAGTTTCGTACTCACCGATCTAAGCAGTAGATCACCCCGCGGCAAAGACTTGTGCTTTATAAAATGAAAATTAGGCCGCATGTATATCATGAAGTGGGCATGCTATAATTCGTAGAAATTTTAATTTTTTTTTTATCGAGAACAGACGAGCGGCGTGCATGACAAGAACTATGAATGTCAAAGAAGCAAGTGAGGTGTGTAAGAATAAGCCTAAATGGCGCTCTGTTGTTTGTGCCTACCCCGCAAGAGACCTGGCGTGAAGTTATGTATGTATGTATTTTTTTATCCAAATAACTAATGATAAATATAGGTAACGCCATCTAGCGATGGAGGTACTAACCATGAGAGCAACCGTTTAAAGTTATGCTGTCAGTACCGTTGCTATGACGATATACTTGAATATAAATTGCAAGGGCGGCGCCAATTACTCGCGATTGGAGCGCCATCTCTTCGGCCGTATTTGTCTATCCCTCGGGAAGAGTACTTCTGGATGAGAGTATGTCCTTTATATCCCTGACAAAGTTTATGCAAAGTAGACAACGTTAAAGGTCTCAAATAAATTCACATTCACATTTATAATATTAGTTAGGATTATAAATTGTACTAGGATATGCCCGTGACTACGTCCACGCTTGACTTGAAATTCCCGCGGGATTCCCGAGACACAAAATATGTCAGCATTTGAAAAAGAAGCAAGCTATTGTTTTGGTGAAAACTGTGTCAGAATAAGCAAATTTTTATGCAGTCGAACAACTACCAACAGCTTCCGGAAAAATTCCCTCGGGATTCCCAGGAAAAAAAATATCACACTTTTTATTACTTAAAATTTACTGTGGATCAATGATAAAAATCACAATGAAGTTTGATTTAATTTTAATCAGCCTACTTTTTAATTGAATATGAGAAAAATTCCCTCACGATAGCCAGGATAAAAGGAAGCGCAGAATTTAAGTACAATAATTTGCTGTCAATCAGCGAAAACCGCATCGAAGTCGACCCAGTAGTTTTAAGTGAATCCCGAACAAATATACAGAGTGGCAAACAGACGAGAAATCTAAGAAAAATTGCATCGTTCCAGCGTTTATATAGTGTATCCTCCAGTTGTTTTTATAAATAGCATCAATATATACAACATACAGACATGGTATGTTTAGAATTTAATAATATTATAGATTAATAATTGGAAATCAATTACCACAAAAGAAAATGATTAAATATCCAATATTAAAAAGTATTCATTACAACAACACGATAACAGATTAATAATATCCCTCAAAGTTATTAAACAGAGGCCGTTAATTCCCGAGCGGTCTCCGTTGAACAAAAAACTTGCAAGTCATAATTCATAGAACTAATTCCCTAGTCGATTACAAAGAACAAACTGCTCCAGAACGAAACTTCGATCTGAACTTACTGATATAAATATCAAAAACAACATTTACATGAGTATTTAGTATTCTTGGTGCGTCGTCAACTTCGGCAACATTTCACCCGGTAAGACACTTTACCGTGACTAAATCATGCGAGTTAGATCCACTCGCCCCTCTGACCATAACTCGCCACGCATTTTGATTAGGGATGGGCCGCTGTCTAGGGTTTAGCTCTTCGATGTGCTATTCGACAACTGAAAAATAATAATAAATGATAGTATAGCTTATTAGGTTATTTTCTGTCTGTAGACAATGTAAGAACACTCACGTAACCAGTACAAACTGTACGTTTCAATAACACGCGCAAAGTCCGTCACTGTATCGCTTATCAATGTACACGTCTTGCTTGTATCGTAATCATTGCTTGACTGCCTTACCCCTTAATTATATATTACGATACCTGAAGAATATTTTAGTCTGTAAATGGACTAAAATAAAATACCAAGGGCCTCACTTATAATAATCTCGTTAATAAAGGATTAGCCATCTCTTAAGCCCCAATCAATGGCCGTTTCAAATAAATTTTGCTATTTTACCTCTTAGCAGTCACTTAAATTTCTTCTCGGTGTTGGTCATTTTTAGTCAATTGCTGAGCAGTTTCTTAAAATTTAACATACGATTATTAGTAAGGCCCCAAATGTTTGCACTTTGTTGCAATTTTATCAAACCTTAAAATCTTAAGCGCAATTAGTATATCAATGGGAAGGACACATAGGGAACTCATCGGATCTCCTTCAAATGGTTACGACATTTATGTTATTTTATCGTCTGGCCACTACTATTAAGTCTATAATAATATATAAATATTTGTAGCACGACACAATTATTATTTAAAGTACTTTTTAAATATTAATTTCAATTAATCGGCTTACGCACAGAGCACAATGGGACTACCTCCTTTCTTCGCACGATTTCTTCCGGTCCAGTGAGCAAGGTATATTTGGCTCACTTGTAGGGAGTTATGAAGGGAAGAAAGGGATGGATAATAACACGTCATGAACTCAAGTAATGTTATTTAAATAAATAATGAGGCGACGGTTTATTTATCATACTGCCACAATTGAACATATCGAATGTATAAAATGTGGATTTTACTTTTAATATTAATGAAATACTATAAATGGCGTAAACACCAAATGTCTATATAATCAGCAAAACAGAAATTATTTTTCGCATTACCTTGACACCTCTTGTGTGTGGAAAGATATTTTTTCATCCAAACGGATTATCTACTCAAGCTTCTATTTTTGTATGAATATCTTGGGTATAAATACTTTATCTTAAGCTGTTTTAACTAGAAAGAAAGCAAGGTACAGTAATATGAATAAAAGTATAAGGTTTCTTTTGACATAATAAAGCGTTCCATGAAAATAATGATGTTGTATTTTTCTTGGAAAATCTATTGCCAAAAAGCCTTTGAAAGTCTTAAAATTTTCTAATATGCAAGTCAAATGACTTTCAAGTTACGAATAATTCTTTTATAATCATATTGAATAGCAAAAGTAATTGGCTATTTACCAAGTTCAAAATAGATTTAGATATTATAGGATAATTCGAAATAGATTTAGTTTGGCTATATATATATACTTTCTCGATACTTATAACCTGGGTGTTACCTTCTAGGTAAGCGTGCTACATCGTAGACCACATCTTTGCTCCACACAGGGCAAAATTGTGTCAAACGCGAACCTATACTATAATATATATATATATATATATATATATATATATATATATATATATATATATATAGCAGAACGGCCTCATTCTCAGGACATCATCTTTAGTTATTGCAGGTTTAGTGGGCGTCATCAGGATAAAATGCGAGCATAAAACACAATAGCCACGATTTATACACTTTTAATTTAGATTTGATCAACATTATGACATAGTTTAGACCGAGCAGCGGGTTCAGGGCACCCGCTCATACTTCCAACTACAATACATTCTTTAAAAATACTCTAAAGTCCAACTCGACCTGCTGCCATCAACCAAATGTGTCACAAAAACTCCTCAGTCTACCGAAGTAGATATTACTCAAAGTATAGAGGGCGCTGACCCCGCTCTGCCATATGCTCTCCTCCGATTGGTCGTTTATTAAATTACAATATTCATAACTTTTATTACGTTAGAACGATCTTAAAGTTATAGAAACATTTAACAAATCTAATTAAATTACAATAAGAATTTTAGAAGTAATTAAAATGTAAACAAATGATATTGTGCGTTATACATCCAGTCAACAATACGTTCAATTAAAGCTTCCCTCCGACATATATATATATATATATATATATATATATATATATATATATATATATATATATATTTTAATTTATTTATCAAGACTTGTTGAATTATACATAGCATAGAAAACGTCTGGGGTTTATATTAGTGCTATGTGTATCTACGTCCGTAGCATTTAACAATTTTAAGATTATGCTTGGTTTAAAAAGTGCATTTAATTTTTTTGGATTAATTGATGTAATGCTTTCCTTAAGCTCAACAGGTAAGTCATTTAACAAGCTCGGAATTAAATATGCAGTTGTGCGCTTGTCATGACCGTACATGTTGTTACAATTGCAAAATAACTTCGGAAACTTATGACATTTTAAATTTAAAATGAGAGAAAACGCTAAAATATTTAACCGAGCCTATACAATTATATCTACTTGCATAATTAAATAATATTAGGTATAGATTATGTTCATAACATTTTATTGAATCCGTTACGCTTGACAAGGCTGGTAGGCGGGTTTTGGTTATTCCAATGTTCATGTTTTACCGCAATGTTTTCTTTCGTTACCAGAAAGAACGAAATACTTTATTTGAAGAAGTTAAGACGTATATACATTCCTTGTATATAATTATACACAGAGTATATTTTGAGAAATTGAACGCCGCATTTTCAGCAAACCGTAACTTAAACAGAAGCCGTACTGTCAAAAGTGGAATTCGGGCACCAAGTGCCATTGCAGCCTTCCAACAAGCATCTTTTCTAACAATTTGCCCATCATTGGTAGAAGTCAAATTGGCCTATAAAATTCCGGAACATTATCTTTGCCGGGCTTTCGTAAGGTAGCTGCAGTAGCATTTTTCATGATCTTCGGGAAATATCCCAATTCGAGGCACATATTAACCAGCTACAGGCATATGTTCGGTGCGTGGAAGACTGTTTGCGTGCAAATGTCGGATGTCAAACCGTCTTCACTATAGGATTTCTTCGGGTTGAAGCTCACAGCTACCATTTAAAGTTCTTCCATAATAAATAGAGGGTCATCAATACGATGACCACAATGCATAGGGAGTACTATTGATTAGAATATGCTAGAATTTTTTCACCATTACGCACTACATCAGAAGATGCATTTATTATTTAACATATGAGAATAACTTAACTAAATACTTAAAAATAAACTAAATTATAAATAAATTAATATAAAGAATGTAACAAATCCCTCCCAGAGAGAAGCGCGTCCAGAAGGCTGGCTGCATTGCCACGCTGTATGGCAATGCTGATTCGTTGCGCGAAATACAAACCAGCCTGTTAATCACGTATGGTATCAAAGAGTTTCTTACAAATTTAGTTCTTAGTTTATATATTTTTTTTAACTTTTGAATTATTATTGATAATAATTGTAATTGTCAAGTATTGACAGGGTAAAATATTCGAATTTGTGCCACTTGTGTGTCTGATGTGGTCATACGTGTGGTGGAGCTTTCATACTCGTTTCATATAAAACTCCTTTGATATTAAATTTGAACCGTACTTTCCAACACTATTGCACATATATTCGCAAAGTGAATCAGTGACGATGTCAAACAGAATACCAAATTCGAACTTATATTCTCCAGGCAAATTTACGAGTATATTGCCTGAGATTCTAGATTTGTCAATTCTATTATGCATGTCTAGCAAATATATTTTTAGTTTATTGCAGTTTTAAAATGTTAAGAACGAGGAAAGTTAGTTTTGTTGTTGACTTCTTTTGATTTACAATTCAATTATAATATTTTCCTAAGTTTTCACGACCTGTATTCGTAATAAAACTACGTTTTAACGGTTTAGGGGCGGTAATTGATTTGATTTTGGTTATTTCGACGTTTCGGCCGCTTTTTAGTGGCCGTGGTCACGGACGACAAATATGACAACTGTCCAATGAGTATTGTTAAAGTTTGATTTAGCCTACCGCCAATTTTTTCATTTTAATTATTTAGTTTTAATTTTGTTCATGGTTATTATTTACTCTATGAGCGCCTAATCTACTTTACCACCGCTACACAACATGTTGTGGCGTAAAGAGAAGAAGCGGCGCAAGAAACTTCAGCAAACATGTCAAGTTTTAATTTTTTTTATATAATATTAAAATGGGTGGAAGGAAAAATGAAAGAAATCATTAATCAAGTTGACTTGTGTTCCGTTGCACGCAGAAAGAGCTCAGTGTTGGTTTTTGCTGAGTTTGGGTCTTAATAGTTTTGATGATCGAATCCCAAACAGGTGGTATTTGCCAACCACTGTTCTCGTGGGATATTTAAAAACCGCACTACGCGAACGAAGTCGCGGGCATCAGCTAGTCCATAATAACTCTTTAAATTGAAGTCGAATCGATCAAATCGATTATATTTAAGCTTGAGATCAGAAATATACATAATTCATTGTATATTGTAAAATTATCCCTGAATGGGGTAAAAACTAACTGCAAATAATTGTGTTGCGGGTAACTCTCAAACTAAAACTGCAGTAAAAGCTCTCTTTTATGCCTTTAAGCTCAAAATCTGTTTTGGAACTACATTTTGCGTTGCGAAAAGCTCCAGCCAGGTGCACTGATTGAATTACAAACTAAATTACCTGACTCCATATGAGAGTAAATTAAACTTTAATGTGCCAAGAGTAACTGCTAGCCACAGTTCATTATTTAAACTATTGTTAAACTTTATCTTAGAACTTCCACTATGTCTGTATATGATAATATTTTGTTATATCTCTTTTATGTAGAAGATAATCACAGTATATTCACGAGCTTTTGAATCGTTCACGTCCATGTCAGACGTTCTGCAACTCCCGGTTCCATGGTGGATATATTCTTTTATAGCTAAAGTACAGCAGAGAGGTAGACGACCCACCTGATGGAACATGGTTAGCGTCGCCTATAGATGTGTATTGTCTTGACGTTTACTATCCATTAAGAATAAAATCACGATGTTTCCTTCGCCGTTGTAAGCACGTGGTATTATAACAATATGTACATCGAGATAATCGATGTGTCAAACCTGCCAAGCCGCCTTGGACAGTCCCGCTATAATGGGAAGCCCGAGTCCAGCAGTGAGACATTTATGGGCTGATATTATAAGAATTAAATCAGGTTAAATAACTACTTTAACATTATTCAGTTACATTTGACATCATTGTCTTCAGTGGTCATGTGTATTGAAAAGTAGCCGAAACGTCGAAACAAAAATAAAATACATAAAATTCCGCGCTTAAAACGGTTAAATCGTAGTTTTAAGTAAAACTATGTTTTAAACATAAAGCTGTATAAAGCGCAAAATGAGTGAAAACAGACCATCATAAATAATTTATTATTTGCACAAACATTTTCATTGTGTACGCGATCTCAAGCTAATATTCAAATATAAGCATCATATATACATTTTAAAAGCTTTATCTCGTCACTTATGAATGGCAAAATAAATTGCTTGAAGAGCAAAATGGGATTCTATATGAGCTAAAAGAATTATTTTGTATTATTTTTGTAACAGCATTTTCTTAGACTCCTAATAATCGTATTTGTTACGAGCCACATAGGACTCGAATTAAAATGCCGATGGAATTACTATAGAATTTATATATATATATATATTTATATAGATATAAATATAACTAGACGCTACTAGTACAAACTGGACGATTCAATAACACGCGCAAAGTCCTGCACTATATCGCTTATCGAATGTACTTCTTACTCTTATCATAATCCTCGCTTAACTGCCCCGCCCCTCCGTTCGGGCATTGTTTTATAGTAAAGTGTATAATACATCAATCAACTGCGTGGACTTTTTTCCAAGAAAACGTAATCTGCACACCAAAACGTCAAAAGCTAAAGAGGAATGACTTCTGGACATATTAAGTTATGTAGAGTTCAGGAACTTTTCATTCCTATCCATTTGTTTTATATAACAATAATTTCTATTCAAGACGTTAGACAAAATTATTCTTATAACGCAGCCAAGCGATGGTTTGGAAATTTCCACATCATACATAAAAGCAAGACCAATACACACTCATACAAGTGCCCAATCTCAGTCAATCGTATATCATCCTTACCCTTGAGATCAAAGATTGATAAATTTCAGCTTACAACTGATATAGGCCGTTTGCAGACGTCCTGGCCCTGAATTTATTGCCTGGTCATTGTATAAACATTATTAAACATTTATATTAATATTCAACATGTATCGTGGCCAGTAATATACGAGTATGTAGCTTGAAACGTAGAAATAATTTTTGCAAGTTTGTTCTACGTGACTGATGTCGTAGATGAGATATTCTTTCAACCAATCATTTGGAGTCGCAACTATGTCCTTTCTTTCTGTACCCCTTCATCCTGCCACATCATAAATATTCATATCGTCATTTATACAATTTATTTTAAATTGTTTTTTCACATGATTTTCGGTCTTCTTCGTTACACGTCCATACTACAGAAATCTTTTCAATTTTTCAGTCACTAATGTAACTTTCAAAACGCTCCCCACGGATCGATATAATAGTTTCATTTTTTTTTGTATAGTGTGGTGTAAATACTTGCAAAAAAATATTGTAAATGAAAATAAGTTTAATATATATAATATAATATACGTGTGTCAAAGAAGCAAGTGAGGTGTTTAGAGGTCTTCAGGTAGAAGTGAAACAATGTTGTGTGTTTGAATTGCAGTTCAGGAATGCATGATGTAGGCTCGCTCCGCTTACTAAAGTACTACAAAATGCAGACGCTTAGCAGCTAACGGAGCGAGCTATGTCCCGCGGTAGGCGGGGCGTGGTCGCACGGCTTTACGGGGTGAGGTCAGCGGAGTGATTCTGTCCGCAACAATTTGTGAGCGGCCGCCGTGGTGATCGGACGTCTGCGGCTACAGGTGTGTAAGAATGGGCCTGTGTGGCGCTCTGTTGTTCGTGCCTACCCCGCAAGGGACCTGGCGTGAAGTTATGTATGTATGTATGTAATATAATATATAAGTTTAATAATTTCAAAACCCCTTTACTCCTTAATTATCTTATGCATTCTTGTAATAATGTACATATTTTTTGATAACGCAAGGAGAATGTCTTTGGACACGATCGTCGGGGCTGAGGGAGGACACCGAGGGGAGTATGGGACTCTTGAACGACCGTAAGGTAACGTGATCTCCGAGTGGAGGCCCCGGGGTACTCAGCCGTCAGACTACCTACTAAACCTAATCTGCATCCCTTTATCAAGCTTTTACGGGACAAACAACGTAGGACATACATTTTAACATTCTCAGCCCAGTAGAGCTATATCTAAAAAGTTTTTAATTCTAGTCTAATTCTTTAAAACTTTCATTGCTGGTTACTCGTTAACTAAATTATTCAAAACTTAAACAGAAAATTATTAAAACTCCATATTTCTTTTGTCTCATTATCTCTAAAAATATGCTTTAAGGAATGAAATATCCAAAAGCTCTTGTTTAACAGGGGTTTGTAGCGCCATCTATGAATATATTCATTTAGGAGCTCTTGAGTTATGCTTTTCCTAGTACCTACTGTTATTCTGTGGAAGTAACTAACATACGAAGACTCCAGGGAAAAAGAATTTGTCTCTTTTTTAAAACTAATCTGTAAATGCGATTTTAGAATTTCTGGTACTATACGACAATAAACTGAACAAGGTAAAACAGGAATTAATGTTATATTTCTTGATGTTTAAAAATTTAATGCAGGGAATAAGTAGCATAGCATACCTTAGTTCAGTGAAAACAGGTTTATCAGTTACTTAATTTGTCACTTTTCCCTGTTAAATCTGACTTAAGATAGTTTTCAATTTCTTCATGCTTGCAACATTTTTGATTTTCAAGTAATGATATTTTTGTTTTATTGCAAAACTTTTGGGTTTCCAAAACACAAGGTTCCAAACTGGTGGAGGAAGGAAGAACCGTTTGATCTGGTGCCAACGCTTTACATTCACAACCGCACCGCTCGTCAGCGACGGGATATTCAACCCTATTTCCTTGAGGGGAGCTCAACGCTCAACTACGCAATGGTTCTGTAGAACATTTATTCCGCGTACAACAATGATCTGGAGAGAACTTCCCGCCGCGGTTTTCGCCTTGCGCTATGACGTGGGGTTCTTTAAGAAGGGCATTATAAAATTTCTTAGAGATCGGCAACGCGTTGGCGACACCTCTGGTGTTGCAAACGGTCATAGGCGACAGTAACCACTTTTCATCAGGCGGGCTATCTGCATATTTGCCTGCTAAGGCTATAAAAAAATATATAATGCGATATCTCAAAATTAATATTACTTGACAAGTTCGTCTTTTTTCATGGAGTCTTCCATGATTTATAGCAATGCTTAATTCTTCAGTCGAAGAATTGCTACAAAAATGAGAACCGCAATTACGCTAAGCTTTACAATTAAAACGCGCTAAGATTAAAACCATTTCGGACAAGGGAGGTCGTTTGCATGAATTAATTTGAGTGCACAACGGAAAAGTAGGAGAATCTGGGACAGACGTGACGGGCAAACGGATTGTCCATTAAATAGATATTCGAGGAATTAAAATTTCCTTTGAATTGAAAATTGATCGAAGCGGGAGACACATGGATATGAAACCACGTGCGTGACAACTTTGTGGATATTTAGGTATGCAATAACTTTAAACATATATGACATTAATAAATAACGGAGAAGATTGTAAGTATTCCAATGATATATATAATTAAGAAAATCAAAGACCCGACTGTGAAAAAAAACCATAAAGAAAGTAAACTCTATTGCAGTTTAACATACTATATTATGAGCTTAAAATGTAAGTTAAATACCCACATTAAGTTTAGGTTAAGTTATTTTTTTATTGACTCTGCTATTCCGCGTCAAAAATCTGCGATTTTTTCAAACACCTATTTAAGGATATTTGGGTATTTGAGACTAAAGGCCGCTTGCATTAGGTTGCTTAAATTTATTTAAGAAACTCAAAACGTATTTAACACTTTTAAATACAATTCGCGTCTTGCACAAGGCAAAACTTGCCGCTAATTATGTTTAAAGAACTGTCAATACGTTTTGTGTAAAACGTATTTAGGCAGGTGAATATGATTAACTTAATTTATTTAAAGACGATCGTTATGCAAGCAGGCCTAATAACGAAACATTAACTGTAAACATCCATCAAACTGTTTGGTAGATGCAATTTTAATAAAGAAATTTACAAACATAGAAGGTTCGCGCGAAAACTTAGCCCTTCCTTGCCAGTCGGGTAAAAATAATGCCAATTTGAGTTCGAGCGGAATTAAAGCATACACAAACATTTCTGTTTAATATATAAACATTTACAAAGGGTAAAAACGTGTGTCTTTACCATTTTTTGTGTGGATAAAAGACTAATTGCTGGCAGTATGTATGTATAACTCTTGAACCGGTGTTCTAAACGACTATACCAGAAGACGCAAACACGTGGAATAATTTAAAAAATATCTTAAGTAAACTTAATATATTTTTCAAATATTGTTACGAGTTGCAGAACTGGAATCAATCAGAAATGTTGTTGGAATTATTATAGAATTTATTAGAACTATACAAACACACAGCTACAAATATAACTGTACACAACCAGTCCAAACGTAATACACGATTCAGTCAGACGCGCAAATTCCGTCACTAACGTCTTGCTTAGTGACGGACTTTGCGCATGTGATTGTATCGCTTCACTTTGCTTGCGGATATCGCTAGAGTGTCTCATCCCTCCATTGGGGCACTGCTTTATACTATATAAATATAATATGTCTGCTCGACCGCCTGGACTGAATTTTCTATAATCACACCTGGCCAATGATAAAATATTACTCGTTTATGGCCGCAGGTGTGCAGATTACGTTTTCTTAGAAAAGTCAGTCCACACGGTCGATTGTTGTATTGTATAGCTTAGTATAAAACAACGCCCGAACGGAGGAGTGAGGCAGTCACGCAAGGATTACGATACGAGCAAGACGTGTACATTCGATAAGCTATATAGTGACGGACTTTGCTCGTGTTATTGAATCGTGCAGTCTGTCCTGGTTGTGTCGGGTTATATTTTTACCTGTGTTATACTTGTTTGTATAGTAATTCCAACGGGCTTTTTCATTCGAGTCCCGCACTCGTAACAGTGTGTATCATTTAGAATTCACTGTGTGAATTTTAGATCCACACATTAGTCCATACAGTGGACTTGGAAAAATAATTTATTACTCACGTTACATTGAAATGGTTCACTATCCCTGTTTTAGGTCAACCGAATAACCTAAAAACGAAGCTCCGCCCTAAATGTCGAGGACGTCGTAAAATATATCCTCTAAAAATACTTTTGCGACTATTTCCAGTTGTGTGCAGATGTTCTGAACGATTCAGTCCTACTAAATTTTGGATATATTGACTTGGAAGAACTAGTACTTTTTGGTAAATTTTGAATGCGGTCAACGCCGTTTGATTTTTTTGAAGAAACATATTATATAGGAAATGCTTACGCATATCTGTATATACTTATGATCTCCTGAAAATTAGATTTTTGACTTAAACCAAAAACTTCTGTACTGGCGGTAGACAACGTTTGGTCTAGTTTAAATTCGAAAAAGATATGGTTAATTATTATTCTTAATTGCGATGTAATTTTATTCTAACTAATAAGGTCTGGACCTTACCTCGCTAAAAGAATTAGCCTTTCTATTCAACGAGGTAGAATCACCGGCATGTAACTTGGCAAGGTTTTGGGGTAGTGATGGAAATACACACATGTAAAAATGTGTGAAATTGTAAGGGCGGCAACTTCCCCCACTACGAAAATCGTTGCCAACTTACGTGCCGGTAACTATAATGCTACTAGCTTTGTAGATACGCTTCCCTGCGACAGGGGTGTGGTGGCCGATTTTAGCTTTTAGTTTAGAATTATTTGATTTTAAGTATATGTATATAATTATATATTTATTTGTAAATACGAATAAAATTAACTATTTTATTCGTATGTAGAATATAATCTTTTAGATTTTGCTGAATGTTATAATTAACAAAAAAGTATAATCAATATACAAGGATCTGGTTACAACCATATCTTAAGGAGAACTAATCTCGCAAAGAGATGATCCCGCATTCCATTACTTCTTTCATTTCTCACTGTCGGCACTTTGTTCAGGTGACTAATGGCTGCTCATTAATCAAGAGGCTTTTTCATACGTAATATTGTTTCCTGAGGGAATGGTCAGTAAATGGAATAAATATATGGGACAATTAGGTTGCAGCGGGTGGTGATATTGCCCAGTTTGTTTCGCCCTGTTGAATGTTCCGTGTGATATATACAAGTAAATCGGGAGGTATTTATGGGAATGAGTATTTTTACTGTGCAGTTTTATTTTCTAAAAACTGTATAATATTGCTTAAAGTGAAAAATATTTAGAATTAGCAACGTCAGTTAAAGAACTACATGGTTACGCGAATTGGATTTAGAGGATTGAATTTTTATCCGTGCAGGAACGGAGAAAGAGTACAATTTCCTGCGTCCGGGCGGCCTGTCGTAAGAGGCGACAAAAGAACCCACAGCCAGGTGGTAGGTAGGGCATTTGCCCGACTAGATGGCTACCACCCCAGGTCTAAAGTATGTCGCCATAACAACGTTGAATTGTGTTACGACATTAGTGACCAGGTTCCAGTCTTCCTTAAGAGAGCAGCAGCGCATTTGTACCACCTTTGGTGTTGCAAATATCCATAGGCTATGGTAACCGCTTTGCATCAAGTGGGCCGTCAACCTGTCTGCTGAACTCCTGCAATTAAAAAAAAGACAAACACACACACTAAATAACGGAGAAAAATCGTTTCCGAAATTTACCATACCAGGAATCGGACACGGAGCCTCTGCCTTGCAGTGAGGTAATAAAGGTCAATAGCAATAAGGTATTCGTTATATATATGTTTATAGGGAACAACAATATATCCTTTCCGTCTCTGCCAGGTCAGTAGAAGACGTATTAAGGAATGATGTGTATGTCAATGGTCTCACAATACGGAATGTCGAAGACCGCGCGAAGTAGACAGGAGAAAGTTAAAAACTACCCCAAAAACCCTAAGCTTTGAAGCAAACTCAGATTCTGATAACGATGATGAGAGTACTTTTAAAATTTTATTATTCCTTTCAATAATTACGAACTTTTGTATTTGCACTTCTTCAGAGGTCAACACAATTCCACTGACAATTCGCTATTTACAGAACCTTTGAAACTTAATTGAATAAATGATTTACAATGTTAATAAACGTAGTGCCAAGCCGGCTGCGTTAAATCCAAGGGATTAGGAATCTAAAATTGGAAAACGGAATTGAACGTCTGTTTTGATCTTAATGAAGTTTCCTCAAAATGTTTTGAGCTACTTTAGAAAAATGTATTTCAAATGCATTTCTCTAACGTTAAACCTCAATAGTTAGATACTAAATAGAACTAAATAAACAATGACTAAAACTAGTGATAGTCGAAATCCGACCATAACAATTTGTTGTTTAAGACTACTACTATGTACTTCTAGGGCCGTACTTATAATAATCTCGTTAAGAAAGGATAAGCTATCTCTTAAATAAGAGACTCTTAAGCCCCTAATCAATGGCTGTTTCAAATAAAACTTACCATCTTACCTCTTAGCAGTCACTTAAACTACCTCTCGATGTTGGTTATTTTTGACAGTTATTTATGAGTTACTTTACCACCGCCAATTATTCTTTAGAGGAGTTTATGGGTTATATTTTCGTTAATCAATTGCTGAGCAGTTTCTTAAAATTTAACAAACGGTTATAAGTAAGGCCACTATAATCACAGATTTCGCCAAGGGTACACTGTTAATTTGACTTTAAGAATAAACAAGAGTATACATGCGTGTGTGTGTCAAAGACATGGATGTGTGTGCAATGTCTTTTTATTAATTTAATGTAGTTTTTACGCATAATAAAAAAAAAGATATTAGCATTATATAAACTATAAGGGCCTTACTTATAATAATCTCGTTAAGAAAGGATTAGCCATATCTTAAATAAGAGAGTCTTAAGCCCCTAATCAATGGCTGTTTCAAATAAAACTTGCCATGTTGCTTCTTATGAGTTACTTTACCACTAGCTCTTATCCTTAAGAGCAGTTTATGGGTAAGATTTTCGTTAATACTGATTAACGAAAATCTTACCCATAAATTTAAGAACTCGGCAACTGTGCTGAGTTCTTAAAATTTAACAAACGATTATAAGTAAGGCCATTAGTGTGCGAAATTTCATACTCCTACAACAACAAGGGGTAACAAAGGTTTTGCTTCACGTATTAATAATATATCTTCTATATATATATAAGCAAAGTTTGTTTTCTCTGTCCGAGGTAAACTCGAAAACTACTGGACCGATCAGCATGAAACCACAACCATTCGATGCGGAATTAATCGTAGATGGTTATAGGCTATATATTTTCGAAGCGGGCGGGAACGGCTAGTATATGTATATTTACAATCATTTCACGGTAAAAGAACAGAAGAGCTTATCGCTGAAAGCGATATCGTCCAGGAAATTTAAATTAAAATAAATTATTTAGCTAATTAATCTGGCGATGTAGGTGTTGCGGAAGATAAGATTGGATTAATCATTTAACACGAAGAGAGAGGTAAATAAGGCTTTAAATGAACACTATTCCGACAAAAACAAAATCCACCTGCGTATCTGAAACAAAGCACATTTATTAACCGTCGTCATTTGAACTAATAACATTTAAATTCTCTTATGGTCGTCTTCTATCGCTTGCTTTGTGTTTAAAATTTGTGATTAGAAAACAGCCCACTGTTGTATTGTAATCTTTTATGGCAGTCATTAGCCAGGTGTGTCGGATTAAGTCAACTTATATACGGGGACATTGCGGTATAAAACGATGGGGGGGGGGGCAGCAGTCGAGCGATAACCACGAGCGAAGCGAGACGTGTGTACTACAATCGGGAATCTAATAAGTGACGGACTTTGCGCGTTTATTGAATACGACCTTCTGCGCTATGTTTGGGCTTGTTGTGTTCCGTTATATTTGTAGCTGTGTTATACGTGTTTGTATACTTTTAATAAACTTTGTAGTAATGCTAACTGCTAAAAATAGTAATTTTGATTCGACTCCCGCTACTCGTAACAATAAGATTATAATAAAGTATACTAAACAAAGTATACTAGACTATTAAATAATTAAATACATATTACTTGTATAAATTTAGAGTTATGTCAATTAGACTTACGAGAGAACAATAAAAAAATATAAATAAATACAAAAACATGTTTGATTATCGGAATTCCAATAAATTGAAAGATACAGTCACATTTTTCATACAAAAGTAAGATAGACTTCAAGTACCTCAGATTCACAGTATGTTGTAAAATAATTTCATTTATATTATTCCCTCCTAAGAAAATGTACGAAGTCGTGAAAAAATAAAGACAAAAAATGTTTAATTATTCTCATTTCCTCATAAACCTCGTAAAAAGGAATTAGGCCCGCGTTAATTTCACTTAACAATTTACTTTAACAATCCAAGGTTGCTGGCGACATTTTCTTTTTTTGATTTATTGTTGTTCTATTTTTTAGATAAACAGACAATGTATTTCTCCGAGGAGTTTAATTGTATTACAGGAACGTTACCTTTTGTATTGCTTTAATGGCTTTTAGGGTTTCGGTTATGCGGTTCCGTAACCGAATGATAAATACAGTAGACTCTCATCACCTCGATAGGGATGGAATATCGCTCATAAAAATCCAGATATTTATGAACGATATATTCATGTTTGTTCGATATATCATGCATGGATAGATGAAAAATGATATGATATTATAAACTGATAGATATAACATTTCATTGCGAAATAAAATAATAGAGATATATTAATTAATTTGGCCAAAACCAAATATAATGTCAATCCATCCACTGACAACAAATTGGCTTTTATAAATATTCGTAATCGCTGTAATAGAGTGTGTAGGGACGCACAACGCCGGTACATTCATGAATCAGTTGATAATGGTAATCCGTCTAAGATATGTAAATTTCTAAAATCGTTGGGAGTTGGTAAGTCAGTGCAAAATTCTGTCCCAAAAAACTTCAACATTGATAACCTTAATCAACATTTCTCATCCGTTTCAAATTTTGACAATACTATGAAGTCGAATACATTGAAAAATCTTTCTTCTATTCCAACTCCTTCACATTCTTCTTTTTTTCTTAGCCCATTATCTGATTGTGATGTTAAGATCGCTATTAAGTCTATATCTTCAAATGCAGTCGGCAGCGATGGTATCAGTCGTAATATGATTATCCCCATCCTAGATGTCATCAATCCCATTATCACCCATATATTCAATTCCTCATTAACCAGTGGCATCTTTCCAGTAGCATGGAAAGAGGCACAGGTCATTCCTCTCCCTAAAAAACTTAACCCTACATCCTTCTCAGAGTTCCGTCCAATTTCCATTCTTCCATTTCTGTCTAAAGCTTTAGAGTGCGTAGTCCATAAACAATTAAGTACCTTCCTCAGTCAAAATTTACTATTAAATCCCTATCAATCCGGGTTCCGTGCAGGTCACAGCACAGTAACAGCTTTATTAAAAATAACTGATGACATCCGTTATGGGATGGAGAATGGTAAGTTGACTATACTATCGCTGCTTGACTTTAGTAGTGCCTTCAATAATGTTGACTATGATATCTTGCTCGGAATTTTTCGCAGTCTTAACATATCTCCAACAGTAATGGACTGGTTTCACAGTTACCTGCATGGACGCCGGCAGCGAGTTCGTGTTGATGACGATTTTTCGTCATGGTGCAATTTAGTTGCCGGAGTTCCGCAGGGCGGCGTTTTATCTCCACTTTTGTTCGCTGTGTTCATTAACTCCATTTCCGATAATTTGACTTCATCCTATCACCTCTATGCAGACGACTTACAAATCTACACCCAAGCTGCTCCAGATGACTTACCTAATGCTGTTGACCGAATTAATTTCGATCTGAATTACATTCATCATTGGAGTACAATGTTTGGTCTCGCAGTAAACCCTCAAAAGTCTCAAGTGATAGTCATCGGTAGCCCAAGAATGAGAGCCAAAGTAAACTGGCCAGCTTTACCGAAGGTTGTTTTTGACGGTACTACTATCCCTCTGAGTGAAACAGTTAAAAACTTGGGAATAGTAATCGATAGTGAACTGTCTTGGAGGCCCCACATGTCCGAATTGAGTCGCAGAGTTTTTCTATCGTCTAGGTCTCTTAGAAGGCTGAGAAACTTCTTGCCCACTGCCACCAAAATTATGCTTGCAGAGTCCCTCCTACTTCCCATATTTGATTATGCTGACGCCTGCTATCTAGACATAACCTTAGAACAGCTAAATAAACATGAGCGACTTCAGAATCTCTGTATCAGGTTCATATTTGGTTTGCGAAAATATGACCATGTTACTGAATTTCGTATGAAGCTCAAGTGGCTTCCTATTCGTTTTCGCCGGAATACTCACATTCTAACTCTCCTTTATAATATACTATTTAATCCTAATAGTCCTCCATACTTTAAGGAACGTTTTGATTTCCTTCGCCTCTCCACTTCTCACAATTTGCGCTCCGACACATATCGTAGACTCGTGACACCTGCACACACTTCATCCTTTTACGGTAACTCTTTTACAGTGCAGGCTGTCAAACTCTGGAATGCGTTGCCTCTTACTGTCAGAGAGGCCAAAACATTGTCTACTTTTCGGAACTCCCTTCGAAAGCACTATCTGTCTTTAAATAAATATGTCTAATATATAGGTAATACATTTACTTATTTATCTATTGTAATATTGTTAATTAATATAAAGTGCTTGTCACATATAATGTTAACAAATATATTTATCTAGATTGTTTTGTATATACGTATATATATTACTATTATATTTATATATGTATTAAATTTATAAAATATTGTAAGTGTATATATTTAAATTGTACAGTCCTATATTTTTCTGCTCCACCTACATCGCCAGATTAGTTAAGAATTTCTTTTAAGCTAGGTTGCCTGGAAGAGATCGCTTTTAGCGATAAGGCCGCCTGTTGTTTTGCCAAGAAGTATTGTAATTATGCATTTTGTTTTTGTACTTGTTTTTTTTTGGTGAGCAATAAAGTGTTATCTATCTATCTAATTACAGTTTTTTTAATATTGTTACATGCAGATTTGATATTTTACATTTAAACATATTTTTCTTAGCCACATATATTATTCATAGTTCAAAATGAAAACTTAATATTCTTCGAAAGTAACGTATCGATATAACTCGGTGTATTTTGTATTCCGAAAAAATCAATGTATTGTTCTACGGAACCCTTCAATGTACATGTACTGCAGAAGAGTTTGATTGCGTAATTAAATTCATCGAAAAAGTAACTTATTCAGTCTTTTACCAACTTACAAAAAGGAAGCCAAGTTTTTGAAGTCGGCAATTTGTGCGTAAGCTTGTGTTCTAAGCATCGTTTCTCTAGTGATAACAGATTTCGGAGACTTTTCTAATAGTACAATTCTGTTTGTGATATTATTTATTACAGTTACATTCATTTAAAAGAAAAAAAAAAGAAATATGTATGAGTGCGTGTGTGTTATGTGTGACTTGTGATATTGTGAATTTGTGTGTATAAAAAAGATAACAATGTCAATGAAATATGTTATTGTTCCCAACAGTCTTCATAAATAGTTTTGAAATGGTATATTGTTGAAGTTATAGTCATTTTTATGTGCAATAATAGACAACTGTGTTGTATATATAATTGAAATGCACTCGTATGTCTCGATATTACACATCAGATACAATATGTATGTACATAATAACAGTTATATGATTTTTTTAAAATTGCACGAGTTGAGCAGACCTGCAGATAGCCCACTTAATCAAAAGCGGTTATCATTGCCTACATACATTAGTATCATCAAAGGTACCAATGTGTTACCACTCTCTAAATGGGACTGGAACCTAGTTATTAATGCCAGAAAACAACTCTAGGTTGTTATGGCGGAAAACTCTAGACCAGGGGTGATAGCCATCCAAACGAGCAAATGACCTACACCTTGCTATGGGTGGTTTAGTCGCCTCATATGACAGGCCATCTGCCTGCAGGAAATTGTGTTCTTTCTCCGTTCCCGGATAAAAAGTCTAGTAAATAAACCGTAAGTTCTACTTTAAAAGACAATTAACTAACTCCATCTACCGTTATAATAATTAACCTTATCCCTCTTAAAACTAGTCGACATTTGTTTATGTTTTGCTGGTTAATTAATTCAGGTTTAATTAGTCTGTCTTCCATAATTATTCCCCTTAAATTATCTTGTATAAGACAAACGAGGTTTAAGGCCGTTATGCGAGTAATTTGCGAAGAGACGGTGGGTCCAAATAAAATATGCGCTGGCCTAATGAAAACTGCCTACATTATTAACCTAACAGGGTACTTAACCAACCCTTTCGACCTGAACGCTTCTTTAGTACCGGTACTTAAAATCGTTTTAGTTTAGTGTATCTACTTAGTAATAAAAACTCATTTTTAATCCCAGATTATGGTTATTTTAATGTTTGAAATAATTGGACATTGGAGGTGGAACTGCGACTTCTTATCATGTTCATTGAAGACTAGCAGCTTCTGGGCATCAAATCCTTTGTGTGGGATTTGAGTTAAATATTCACATTCTCGCGAGAATATAGCGCGAACGCTAGAAAATGATACGACAAGCCGTTCCACATTCTCATCTCGCGCAAAAACCTCGTGAGAGTCCTGGGATCTTGATATTCTTAAATTATATTATAAGGCATTAAAAGTCTTACAAATCTTTATAGAAGCAAATATTTATGAAATGTTATATCAGGAAAAACACTAACAATAGGAACTTCAGGTACGATATGATTTGATAGAGCGTCAATTTTCTGCCTGTCACAATTCCGCGCATATAAAAAAATAGCTTTATCGACAAAACGAAGCGAAGTGCTGTACTGTCGAATGCACTGCACAACAGGGGTTGTTTGACGGTGTTCAACAAGGAAAATCGATTTCCAGTATTGTTGCTATAAAATTACAGTTATTTGGGCATAAATTGATTAATATCTCGTCTAAAGCAATTTATACCGTTTCTTATATAAGTTTGATCGACCAATGAATGAATGAATAAATCTTTATGTATAAAAAATATAGGTAAGAGTTGTACATAGGATAGTAACAAAGTCACTGTATTCGACCTACATCCTACTTACCTAATATATATAGCTGAATAGTGTGCTTAAACGTGCTAATCTTAGAACTACTGGTCTGATTTGAAAAATTCTTTAAGTTTTCGATAGCCCATTTATCGAGGAAGGCTATCGGTTATATATCATTACGTTAAGACCAATAGGAGCGAAGCATCGATTAAGAATGTTTCAAAATCGTTTTTTTTAACTATTCCACGCGGAATAAGTCTCGGGCAGAAGCTAGTATGTTATATGGTCATACAAATATAAAATAAAAAAGAAACATCACAACAATTCTAAAATAAGAAACGTAATAAAACTATGTCTCAACAATTTTAGGCGCGGTAATTTATTTGATTTTGGTTATTCCGACGTTTCGGCCACTTTTCAGCGGCCGTGATTACGTAAGAAAACTTAAGAAAATATTATAAACATAAATCAATTAATTAGTTATATTAAAATACAGAAATAAAACAATTTCAAGAAAAGGAAAGAAATCAAATGCTAGCTAGAAACAAATAAATATGAAAGCTAGTATTTGTCATAGAGGAATTAATTAATACTGTAGTAAGATTTATTTACAAGTAAAAGAAATAAATTTTTTTAAAACTTTTGACACGGGTCATATGTCATATGTAAATATGTCATATTCTCTATGTTAACATCTAATATTTGAAAAATGTAACGAGCGTAGGCAATAAAATGTTTGAAAAACACGAAACACACCGCACTTAAACCATATAAACTCTGCAATATACCAGCTTTCAATCGGAAATCGGCCTATAAAAAATAATTGCATCGTTCAAAAATCTCTTATATGGCGACAATGGATATTTTATTTTTATTTTGCACAGCGGTTGATATAACGGCATGATTTTTGGCAACGGGCACCTGGTAATAGGTGTACATTAGCCCTTATCGCGGCCGCGTGAAAGGCATAAACTCCGCGTTATATGTACGAATTGCTTCGTTATAAAGTAATTTCACAATCTACATAATATCCCTAAAGATAATTCTGAAATCCGATACAATTGTCCTTTACTCTGATATTTAGTAACTAGCTGTGCCCGCAACTTCATCCGAATGTTTTATTCACAGAACTCTAAAAAAAAGTAATAAACTTGAGAGGTGTCAAGGGACACCCGGATGGAACGAAGTTCCTTTCGATTAATTAGTGAAGGAATTGTAATAATTTTTATTTTTTTAAAGTTATAATAATATGTTTTTTATTATTAACAAATATAATGTAATATAAACTTAATCAATAGGCTCAATTTTAGTAATAATGAGAGAGAGAGAGAGAGAGAGAGAGAGAGAGAGAGAGAGAAACACGCGCACGCCGCACGGGTTAAATTTATAGCAAAAAGTGTCGTTACAACTTTTGGTCTTAATTTTTTTCCGTCTAGCCCCCTTTCGGAACGTTTAGGAACTTCGTTCCAAAAAACGTACCCTAAGTTACTCCTTATAATATAAGCTATCTACCAGTGAAAGTCCTGTCAAAATCGGTCCAGCCGTTTCAGAGATAAGCCGGAACATCAACACAGACAGATATATTTTTTTTAATATGTCGAACCAACTACAAAATAGAAGACCTCATGGCCGAGCCCAACATCATTGGGGAGATAAAATCTCACCGTCTCCGCTGGCTCGGTCATGTAGAGCGGATGGAGGAGGATCGGGGAGTTAAGAAAGCATCGGTCGGCGCCCGGTTGGTCGTCCCAAGTATAGCTGGAACGATAGAGTGGAAGCTGACCTCTCCGCACTAAAAGTCCACAATTGGCAAGACACTGCGCAGGCCAGAGGGAAGTGGCGTGCTCTCGTTTCGGAGGCCAAGACTCACATTGGTCGCTGAGCCAACGGAGTTAGTTAGATTTTTTGATATAAGTGGTGTATATACTATATGCGGGCGATAAGACCGCCCTTTGTACACAATTACAATGAATCTAGTTCATAAGTTTTCTGTACAATAAATGGTTATCTATCTATCTATGAACTACTTTCATTATGTATTTAGTAAAAAGCTGTTATTTTGACATTACATACAGACACTTCAGTGTTATTTATCTGTATAGATTATAGGGTTTTTATTAAACTAGAAATGACTTTTTTGATGAATCTAATAGGTAATTAAAGCTTTACTATATAGATACAATAAATAAGAAAAGTTTTGAAAGGAAAAACAATCATAAATAAATTTCCCATTGAAAATAATTTAATGTTGTATTTACGTTACCGTAAATCAGGGCAGGGGACTTTAAACTTTTAGGGTTTTTGGACCTCTGGGATGCTGTGAGTACTTTTTGTTGGTTTTGTTCCCCAATGGTTTTAATGAATTGCCCGAACCTTTTTGAAACCGAATCGGTTGACGCGAATATTTATCCTGACGTATTGTCTTTCGCAAATTGTATTCAACGTATATTTTTAAATATAAAATAGACGCTGTAAGATATTTAGTTTGTTATATTCAAATCATTTGTACTATATAAATAGACTTGGAAAATTATTCTGATATACATGTAACAAAGGTACGCGATATTCTATTACTTTTTGGAATATTTACTAAATGATAATGAGGTTTGAAATAAGATCGGCCAAGTGTTTGGGGTCACACATTATGAACAGTTATGTAATGTAGAGATAACGAAAACTAATATCACCGTTATTTGTATGCATAACAATAAAAAAAATCGAAAGTACCCCATATCTCAAAAAATATTTACGGATTTTGTTCAATTCAAACTTACTGAAAATATTTTTAAAGATCTACAACAACATAGTTAAAAATGTTATTGCCTAACATATTGCTACGAGTTGCAGGACTCGAATTAAAATACCGTTGGAATTATTATAGAATTTATTAGAACTATACTAACACGTATAACACAGATACGAATATAACTGGACGCAACCAGTACAAACGTGATGCAAGATTTTTTTTTATTTTTTATTTAATTTATTAAGTTTACCAACAACTGATACATTGATATTATGCTTAATTAAATATACATGTTAATGATCTTATGCTAAATGTACAGTCTCTTACAGGCAAACATAGCTTGCTTAATATAAAGATAATACACAACAAAAAATCAGGGTAAGAGGCTAGACTTAAATTTTATTGATTAATTCTGAGTGAATGTATTTCTTAAATTTGAATAAGGAGTCATGATATATGTCTAAACCGTTCATCTTATTGTATAACCTGCATAAACGAGGAATAGGCGAGTTAAAACCAAGAGCTGTTTTGCGTAATGGCGGTGCAAAGGGCTTGATATGATAACGCGGAATCCTAGTGGGGGCAGCAAAATTTAAAAGTTCTAAGAGCTGTGGGCAATCTACTTTATTTCTGACAATTTTGAATAAAAACATCAAATCCAGTAAATCTCTACGTGATGACAAGGGTAGCATTTTGAAGTGTCTAAGCCTGTCAAAATATGGAGTAAAACGATTTCCTACTGATGTTGTCCAAGAAAGATGCCTTACAATTTTTTTTTGAACGCGCTCGATCCTAAGCGAGTGAGTGGCATAATGCGGCCTCCAAACAACGCTACAATACTCAAGGTGACTTCTAACTAAAGAATTATAAAGAGAAATTTTTGTACTCGGTTTTCGAAATTCTTTTCCGTTACGACAGATAAATCCTAACATTTTATATGCTTTCCTAATACATGATTCAATGTGTGGGACCATGGTTAGTTTATTGTCAAGTATAATACCCAGATCTCTTACAGCATCTACCTTTTCAATTTTGTTGTTTTTTATAGAGTAATGTGTTATAATAGGTTTTGTCTTTCTAGTGAAAGTTATTTGAGAGCACTTTTTATGATTCAATGACATTAGGTTATTTTTACACCATTCTATTAAATTATTTAGATCAATCTGTACCAAATTGGCGTCAATGTGTGATTTGATCTCTCTGCCAAACTTTAAATCATCAGCATATAAATAAGTTTCACAATGATGTAGATAACTAGGAAGGTCGTTAACAAAAATATTAAAAAGTAAAGGCCCTAAATGAGACCCTTGCGGTACTCCTGATGTGATTTTAAAATATGAAGATTTAAATCCATTTATTACAACGCAAAAGCTCCGTTCACTTAAGTAAGATTCTATCCAAGATAACAAAGAGCCACCAATTCCATATGCAAACAGCTTTTTAATTAGTAGTTTATGTGGAACTTTATCAAAGGCTTTACTAAAATCGGTATAAATTACATCAATTTGACTTTGCGCGTCAAGAGCTTTAGCAATATGTTCAGTAAATAACACTAAATTGGTAGAGGTGGATCTAGAAGTTACGAAACCATGCTGATGGAGAGTGAGATATCGAGAAAAATAATGATGAATATGGGGACATACGAGTGATTCTAGAACTTTTCCAAAAGTAGATAAAATAGATATGGGTCGATAATTAGTCACATTGCTTTTGTCCTCAGACTTAAAAATAGGCACTACTTTAGCTATTTTCCATTGATTTGGGAAAATACCAGTTTGCAATGTTTCATTATAAATCATACATAAAGGAATAGAGAGTGAGGAAGCACAAGAAATAATAAAATTGGGTGGTATTCCATCTAAACCTGCGCCTTTCATTTTATCAAGATTTTTTAATTTACTCTTGATCGTATCTCTATCCAAAATAAGGTGCGAAAAATGACCGCTATAGTTATGTGGTATAGTGCTAAAACATATAAATTCATCGTTGGGAACTTTAGAATCACAGGTGTAAACAGATGAAAAAAAACTAGCAAACAAATTACAAATATCCGGACCCGTTGAAGCTTTAGTGTTATTAAAAGCCATAACATTTGGATAGCTATTAGTACTAGCACGTTTAGCTTTAAGAAATGACCAAAAATATTTAGGACTCTTAGGAATGTTACTTTCTATAGAATTTAAATACTTATCGTAGCATTCTTTAGCAAGTTTATCACAGCGTTTTTTTAAACATTTTAACGAAAGTTCATCTAAAGGATTTTTATAAATTTTGTATCTTCTTCTAAGATTCTCCTTTTCCTTAAATAAATTTTTCAAACTACTATTAAACCATATCGGACATTTTCTTGATCGCTTAAATGACGCTACAGGTGTATGCAATTTGATAGCTTTCCATAACATATCATAAAAACAGTTTACCATTTCATTTATATCCCTACATTCGGAGAAAAGGCTACGCCAGTTGGTATTATTAAAGTAATCATTCACTGCTTCAAAATTAGTTTTAGAAAATTGGTATCGACTATTAATATTATAGTCAAGTTGAATACAGTGTTGAAGGGATACGTCAATTACTAAAGGTGGATGTAGACGATCAATATTAGATAAAATGTCCAAGGCTTCACTAACTGCACAATTTAATCCATTACATAAGACTAAGTCGAGCATTTTACCTGAATAATTTTTAACGTTATTGTGTTGATGCAAATTATTTGCCGAACAGAAGTCAATGAATATCTGTTCAACGTGAGACAGTTTGAATTGCTTTGAATTATCATTAAATGTCTCCCAGTTAATACGACCAAGGTTAAAATCTCCTAATAGAATAGCGTAAGCGTAAGATTCAAAAACACGCGCAAATTCCGTCACTAAATAGATTACCGATTGTACACACGTCTTGCTTCGCTTGTGATTATCCCTCGACTGCCTCGTCCATCAATTGAGGCATTGTTTTTTACTGTACGGATGTGATATATCTACTCGGCCGCGTGGACCGAATTTCCTAGAATCACACCTGGCTAATGACTGCCACAGAAGATACACAATGGGCTGTTTTTCTAATCACAAAGTAAACAAAAGAAGTCCAAATGCCAAAAAGGTAATAAAATGTGCTTCTACAGGGCTGCAGGTATGAATTTATCTTTATTGGCACCTACGTCGTAATAGTATGTATAGGCTTTGTATGACGTCGGTTTAGTATGACGTAGTTGATATCATAAACGGATTCTACTGTAGGTATAGAGCGCTGTTTTACCCTTCTACTAACCTCAGTTTTGTAGTTTATTTATATATTTCTCTGACTACTAACGAATGTGAGAATTTTCTCATGGACCCTTTAAATAAATGATAAGAGAGGATTCTGCAAAATTCCCACGGGTCCCAGATATAAATGACGGTTTTGCAGATTTATGTTTATAGCCTTAAATCTAGAGGTCAAGCATATATATTTTGATAGAGTGGTTTCTTTAATAAACATAATGTTTGCGAGTGGGTGGTATATATAAATCGAGGATTGATGTGTTGATTTTTGTTATATTTCCTGTACGCTGGTGAAAACGATTTTCAAATAGGCTTCACTTGACTATCGTGCTAGTTAATAGACACAAAGATAACACTTTGTTGCTCACCAAAACAAACAATTAAAAAGAAATGCATGAATCCAATATTTTTGGCAAAACAACAAGCAGCCTTATTGCTAAAAACGGTCTCTTCCAGCAACTTAGCTTTAAATAAATTCTTAACTAAGCTGACGATGTAGTTAGGGCAGATAATAAAATAGTAAGGAGTATATTAATGGCTGGTGCCTATACCTTACATTTCGATTGCCTTACTATTGTTACGAGTCATGAGACTCGACTTAAAATGCCGTTAGAATTATTATAGATTTTTAGAACTATACAAACACGTATAACACAGGTACAAATATAGCCGAACACAACAAGTCAAAACGTAATGCAGAAGATCGCAATTCAACAAAACGCGCATAGTCCGTCACTAATAGATTACCGATTGTAGTACACACGTCTCGCTTCGATCGCGATTCTCGCTCGACTGCCTCCTCCCGCCATCGGGTCATTGTTTTGTACTGCACAAATGCAATGTGTCCGCCCGGCAACGTAGACCGAATTTCCTAGAATTAGCTTGTATTTTAAAATCCGTAACACCTGGCTAATGATTACAATACAACAATAGGCCGTATGCGATTAAATAAGTAAACAAAAGAAGACGATCATAAAAGAATTACAATAGTTTCAAATGCCGACGGGTAATAAAATGTGTTTTGTTTCAGATATGCAAGTGGATTTTGTTTATGTCGGGACCTGAGTTGTAACACTATTAAAAATTTGATATTACGTGTATGGAGTTTTTGTTAAATTTTAATCGGTAGTGAGGCAAGTGAACGTGAAATTAATAAGATATAGGAACTGGTATTAGTAGTCATATAATTCACCACAAAGGCGGGCAAAGGAATCTTTGTTCATACAGTCATTTTTTATGTATAAGATTGCGTATAGGTAGAGCACAGTTAAATTGTAGGCTAAAACCGACGCCATTCAAAGAAGCTCTTTTCAAAACTTGAGGCCACATCTGACTGTACAGTTTACATTTCTCACAAAAACACATAATTACTACTCAAAAACTATCAATATCCTACAATTATTGTTCATTTTTTTAAAGTAATTTTTACACATTTTTATAAAATAAAACTACACAGCTCACCGTCCCCTTTCAGTTACCATCAAAAAAGTCAATGGAAAAGATTAATAAATTTGACACATGTTATTTGAGTTTGACGTTTGGGATTGCGTCCGCAACTTCATATTTCAACATCTTCAGATGTTGAAGCATGTTATTGAAACTTATTAAGCCGGAACATAAATGAAGTATTTTGAAATTAAACACACAACATTTGTTGGAATCTCCAACAAAAAGTATTTATTACTTTGGTGTGGCATAATACTGGCCACCAATACTAAATATTTGAATTTGGAACGTAGATGTTTTTTGTTTTTATCTGTACATACATTTTTTTCCCTGCTTTGCTATTAAATCGTCATATATTACGCACGTGCAGTTTTCTTTTATAATTAAAATATCTACAGTCTACAAACAAATCAATATTTAAAGAAGTGTTTAACATATTCTTTTTGGTGGTCCTTCGAGCCGGATTACAGTATAGTTATTAATATGATTCCAAAATCATGATATATCTATTTCGAAAGTATGGTATAAAAATAACAACACTTAAAAACAGCTCTTGGTGATTGGTTAAACTTTTGGTACCAAATTGTTGAGTGACAGCTTTTCGAAGCAATTAAGTTTTCAGTTTGTTTTATACCGTGACCCTCGTCACATCAAAGAGGAACGTTTGGAAATATATTGTATAAATCTGAGAACAACAATCACGGCTATGGAAAACGTATTAAAACAGCTAAAAATTTATGATCCTGCTCAGGAAGCACTTCCTTTCTTTAAAAAGCTATTAGTTATATACAATTATTTATTAGTATGTAATAATATGCTTATTATTTATCGAGTTTAAACGATTATTTAACGTATAACGAGTATACTGTTATGAGTTAGCGGAACTCGAATTAAAATGCCGTTAGAATTGTTATAGTTTATTAGAACGATAAAAATACGTATAACACAGGTACAAATATAACCGAACACAACAAATCCAAACGTAATGCAGAAGGTCGTAATTCAATAAAACGCGCAAAGTCCCGTCAATATTAGATTCCCGAGAAGGTATACACGTCACGCCCAGATCGTAGTTGTAGCTTAACAGCCACCTCTCCTAATCAGTCCATCGTTTTATACGTCACAAATGCAAATGTGCCCGCCTGGCAACATCGACACAATTTCCTAGAATAAGCTTGTACTCGTAATCCGCAACACCTGGCTAATGATGCTCCTGAGCGAGTACAATAGGATAATGGGCTATTCTCCATAATAACTAGATACATATACCAACAAATAAGTGAACAAAAGAAGACGCTCATAAAAGGATTACAATTAGTTCAAATGCCGACAGGTAATAAAATGTGATATTACAGATCTGTACGTGGAATTTGTCTTTGTGGGAGCCTAAGTTGTAACAATATGTTATGAGTATGTATTTATTCATTTTTAAATTTAGGATCACCTCAATTTATGCATCTACATCGCCAGATTTGCTAATAATATTCTTTTAGTTATTTTGTCTTGACGAGGTCACGATAATAATGCCGCCTATTGCCTTGCCTAAAAATATTGTAACTTAAATTATGTATTTTATATTTTCGTAAGCAATTAAATATTGCTTGCGCCGAGGAACATCTCCTTGTCAATTCTTTCTCCCCATCCTCGCCATCAAGAACAGAAGAAACTTTTAAATGAAGAATGCCCAACACAATACATATGCAGTGAGTATCAGTGCTGTCACCGCAATAAATATACGTAACGATGGTTGGAACATAATAAAGAAAATAAACTGTTATAATTTTATTTAATGATCATAACCGTAATTCTAGTGAGTGTGTGAAACCCGGGGGACGAGTGCAGTGTGGCGGCGGATTGGTGGTGAGGTAAGTGCTTCCTTGTTTCTTCTTCCACGTCCTTTTGCTTTCTCCAGGCCAGCGCATCGCGCCCGCAAATGTTATCTATCGTCAAAATACATAGGTACTTTCGAATTATTTTCACTATGTTCATTCATTGTACTATTTTTACTTTGTGATTTAACGATTGTGTTTAGGCACATACACACCACAGAACGTTCGACGAAAATCAACCGCATGCGAGTAACATCAAATGCATACATGCGACAGTTCGACAAAAGTTTACCAACGGCGGCCAATCGACTCGATTATACATTCGCCATCACTGATCCAATGTTTACGCGGCTTTAACCATTAGCAAAATAAAAAATAATTTAATTACTAGAGGAAGTATTATTTCAAGATATCTATCAAAACCTTTTACAATTTATGTAAATAAAATGGTTTTATTTATACTCAACGTAAATATTAAAATACTTTATTGCGTGAGAAAGACTGTGTAAACAAGAATAGAAAATATTAATATTAAAATGTCGTCATAAAAAGCAAAGTTGTAAAAGTTAAGTAAAAACTTACTCAATCATTCTATGCCTTGATAAATTTCTAGGGCCCTTATCTTTATACCTCTCTACTAGGGACCCTAACCCATAAATAGCCAAGTAATTTCAGACAAATTGTAAATAACAATGCAAATTATAGCCCATAACACCTTAGAAAGAATTTACGAGCTCTCAGTACGATGTAATGGGCAATAAACAAAGTCGCAAAGTAAACGTAAAATATATTTGTTTATTTGAAGCGAAATTAAGGAATCGGCATCGTTCATACGGGAACTAAGCTTGTCATAAAATAGAGGCCCGTTTGACAATATTGGATACATACCGTAGCCGTGGACTTACAAAAAGTGTGAACATGTCGTCCCTAAGGGAGTAGTCTTGATGACAGCGAGTAGCGGAGTGCAGCGCTTGATCAGAATTTTTATAATCTGGAATACTTTTGCTGTAATGAGGCGGGAGGTACATATTTTTACAATTTGGGCCACCTGCATATCTGTAAAATAAGCACTTTTATTAGCCGTGAGCGTTAGGGCTAATAACAATGAAACTCTTTATGACCGTCTTTTTTTGTTTACTTTGTGTTTAAAATTTGTGATTAGAAAACTTTCCATTCTTATTGTACTCTTTTATGGCAGCTTGGCGAGTCATAGCAGTGTGGCGAATTAACCGACTTAGATACGCAGACATATGCATTGTACAGTATAAACATTACCTGATGGGGGAGCAGTCGGGATACAGCCGCGAATGTACACTTGTGTACATTCGATAATCTATTTAGTGACGGAATTTGCCCGTGTTATTGAATCATGCATTACGTTTGGACTGATTGTGTTCAGTTATATTTGTACCTGTGTTATACGTGTTTATATGGTTCTAATAAATTCTATAGTATTTCTAACGGCATTTTAATTCGAGTCCTGCAACTCGTAACAATATAAAGGTAGATCAAAAAAGACACGGATGGATTCTATGAATGATGACATGATAATTTGTAATGCGACAATGGAAGTATGTCAGAATAGAGGAAGGAGTATGGAAGGAGTATAAAGAAAAGAGAGAGACTATTTTTTATGGTCTGTTTATTTATGAATATCTAACATTTTTGCGGAAAAATCCACATAGTAGCTTATCAAAAATTCCGTAGGTGACAAATCTCCGCATCATTTTTCCTGTAAACATCATCGTGTGATGTTTTGGAAATTGTATACATCCGAAACATTCTAGATCAGTGAATAAAAATTATTTTTATGTTA
The DNA here is from genome assembly GCA_012273795.1 of Dendrolimus punctatus. Lineage (NCBI taxonomy): Eukaryota > Metazoa > Arthropoda > Insecta > Lepidoptera > Lasiocampidae > Dendrolimus > Dendrolimus punctatus. Next base: position 15,826,201 of record CM022538.1, read on the forward strand.
TAATATAATACTAGCCTAGAGACTATGTCCGGTTCTGAAAATTAAAAATGTAGATTTTGATTGCAGCGTCACCTACTGGGTCCAAATGAGGATTTAAACCACCGAGGGATCAACTCACAAAAAAAATATTCTGAAATCCGATTCCAGCACCATCTAACACATTCAATTGTGAATTTAAACCACTCCCAATTCCACTTGAATACACACACACAATTTCATCAATATCGGTTCAACCCCTTAGGAGAAGTGACATAGTGTAGTGCTTTTGCACTAGTTTTATGCTTTGCAATGAGGTATCGTGACGATACCTTAAGGGCACAGCGGAAGATCAGCGCTGGTTTTAACAGACCGGCATCAAGCTGAGACTGATGTCTTATTTGCTGTAATTTCTTCTCAATAAAATGATTTTCTTTCCTTCCTCTTTCTACATACACACGAACAGAAGAATTATACTTATTAGGATACGATATGATTATATCGAGGGCTTCATAATATACGCAAAAATGCAATTGTTGTTATTTACTAAAAACTATGCATATTACAATTTAGAAAGTCTTACCAGTATGCAAGTGTACCTAAAAAGAAGGGTATTCCAAATTTCAGCCTTATTCAATCAACGAGTTCTGATTTATATTCAATTTTGTAGACAGCAAACGCCGACCAATGGCGGCAGCTGCAGTATAAGCGCAGCGCGCGCGCTGCCTTGTCAGTCGACTTCAAATAGCCCGAGCGATCAAAATATAAAATCGAAATTCATTTTGTTACTGTCTGTGTCTGTCTTTCTACTACAATAACGTTCACGGCGTACTACAACAATGCTGTCGACATGGTGGGCAGAAGTCGGCGTGTAGAATACTGCAGCAGTTGCTTTTGTCGATAGAAACTCTCGACAGCTGAATTAGGCTCTGTCGGCAGCTGAATTTGGTTCTGTTAACTGCAAAGTGGTGCTCGTCTGTTAGACGCCTTAGACTTGCTTGGGTTGATAACAAAACTTAGATTTCTGGAGTAAAAACAAGCAAAATAAAACACACTGGCGCCGGTACAGAGCATCGCGATGTAAGACGCTTTAATTAAAAATATGGAATTAATTAACTAAGTCAACGCCAGAACACGTTTCATGCAAATTGATGTGTTGTTATTAACGTTGATACACTACCTAATATGACAGGTATAAATTATCATGCAATTTGATTATACTGTATATCATTGAGAGATGTTTTACTATTGATTGTATAATTAAAGTTATATAGGTAATAGATAACTCGGGTAATGGACTAGATTTCATGTAAAACATGCTTTGTCCGTTTACTGGGAATTTAATTCTTCTTAGATCTACAAACTTACTTAATTTTGTAAGTAATAATAATAATAAAAAAATGTAAAGAATAAAGCGTAAAGGGCAAATTATTTTATGTATGTATAAAATTATATGATCCCGGATATACAAGCTCTGCCTATTGTAGGGTTCGTTAGTTCTCTGGCATGTGATTTTAAGGCAATTTTTATTTTTGTTATATAAATTATTTTTTTAATGGAAATTTGATTGATATATTATTATGCATTATTAGGTCTTTTATATTTAAGAATATTAATTTGGGGTTGAAACATTAGGCCCGTGGGGTTCGTCGGCAAAGAGTTTGTTTAAAGACATATGTAAGAAACTCTTTGACACTACCCGTGATCAGAAGGTTGGCTCATATTTTGCAAAACAAATAAGTATTGCCATACAGCGTGGTAATGCAGCCAGCCTTCTGGGCACGCTTCCCGTTGGCAGTGATCTGCTACATAATATATTTTAGTTTCAATGTCTGTTTACTTTTAAAAACATAAAAAAAATATCAGAATATTAATTAGTGTATGCTTCCCAAACAAATTAAATAAATAAGTAATGAGAAGTTTGGTTAAATAAATTTGAATTTTGAAATATTTAATCACCTGTGGCGTCATCTAGAAATATAAAAATTAGAAGCTTTTAGTATGTCATGTTTTTATTGGGTATTTGTTATTCCTCGTATTTTTCTTCTAATAATAATAACGCACGCTTAACTTCGAAATATTCAATGTGTTTTTCAAATTATTAGTATTATAATTCTTATGATATGGAAATAAGTTACGCCCTCATTTTACTTTATACATATTGATACATCCCGTTCAAATATACGGGTTGAGCAAACAAACTTTCCTTTTCGTGGAAACTTTCAGTATATTTGGCTAATGGGTTAAAAAAAGTGTTTACGAGCAGAAATTTATGTCGTTTTGTAATTTAATAGTTTACTAGAAATATGTTCAACTCCAGAAAAGAATTAAGATATAAATTTTACTATATTCTAGGGACTACTGTATACATTTTCGACACGCGGAAGCTATTCCATTTTCCGGATGAATAGATTTCATATTATTTCAGAACAAGCATTTATACTCGTTTAGAAATAACACGAAGGTATTCAGCGTGGTCCTGAGTATTATAAGAGAACACCAGAATCTCATTAAAGTATATGGAAAGCAAAACTTAAACCACGCACCACCTTGTTTACAAATCTCTGGAAGGTTCTGTCCAACATTTCGAAGCCTTGTCATAAACGGGAACTCAAATTCTGGAGGTCACCAGTCGTTGCAGGAATAAATAACCCGCTCATTTGTAAAATATGCAATTTGGTATATAATATCTACATAGCCCAAAGGAATTGCGTAATTTGATTTAGAAGGATTGAAATACATAAACATTTTAGTTCTAACTTTTCTTACTATATAATGTAATGACAGTTGTCAATAACAATACATACATACAATAAAACAACAACTCTATCTCGCTCGCACATCATCCATCCCGCTCACACACTGTGCTATACATTGTACTAGTAGTACGACTTGTTCATGTTTGTACATAAGGTTACCGTTTCCAAAATAAATGAGTTCACTTCAGTTCACATCAGCATTCGACAGTGAATATTATTTTCTGCTTTCTGAAGTATTATTTAATTTCTACCCATCGCTGCTATAGGTAATTCCTGGCCTGTCATAAGAGGTAGCGAAATAACTCACAGCTAGATATTAGGGCGTTTGGTCGTCTGAATGGGCAGCATTACTGGTTAAGGGTATGCCGCCATGACAAACTGTGTTCCTTCATCAGTGGACAGAATCCAACCCTTCCCCTCTTTGGGCCGGTAATACATTGGCAGCACATCAGGTATGGGTCTTGCTAGTCTTCCAATTCGCTCGTTTACCGGACGAATAGAGACTTCGTTTCGGTATTGCAAATGTCCATAGGCGACATGTCTGTGTGCTATCAACATTAGAAAAATGTTACGTAAAAGGCAATATATGTATACTAAAGTATGTACATACGTATACCACGTCCAGCCGTATTCGAGTGGTAAAACCGCTGATTACACTTCTCGGGATTGCTCGTTAGTTTGGAAACTACATTTTGTAACAAAGGGCATCGGGCCCTTGATCAATTAACTAACATAGGATCTACCTCAATTAGGATATTTTGATTTTGCGGTTGAGATCAAGTAAATAAGGTATAATAACTTAAAGGAGATGTTTTGATAATTTAGACGTATAGGTTGGTACATTTAGAAACGCTGGCGCGTTCACGAAACTGTGATTGGTTACACGTTGGGAGTAAACTCTGTAAAACACTTCTTTAAATTATTATAAATAGTGTTACAACTCAGATCCCGACAAACACAAAACCCATCTGCATATCTGAAACAAAGCACATTTACCCGCCGTCGTGAACTAATAACATTGAAATTCTTTTATGGTCGTCTTCTTTTGTTTACATATTGGCATATGGCCTATTGTTGTATTGTGATCATTAGCCAGGTGTTGCGGATTTAAAGTACAAGCCGATTCTAGAAAATTCGGTCCACGCGGCTGGGCGGACACATTGCATCTGTGCAGTATAAAGCAATGGCCCGATTGAGGAAGGAGCGACTCGAACGAGAACCACCAGCGAAGCGAGACGTGTTTACTACAATCGGGAATCTAATAAGTGACGGACTTTGCGCGTTTTCTTGAATTCTGCATTACGTTTGGACTTTTTGCGTTCGGTTATATTTGTACCTGTGTACGTGTTTGTATAGTTCTAATAAACTTTACAGTAATTCTAACGGCATTTTAATTCGAGTTTCGCAACTCGTAACAATAGCATGACTGTAATATTTTAATCATTAAAACTATACGTGCGAAATTCGACGAATTTGATATGCAGGGAAAAAAGTTGACGCAACTATAAAAAGACAAAAGAACATCTAGGTATGTTTTAAAATATTACATAACGTGTACGCGGCCAGTATTATGCCGGTATTAAAACATATAAAAACCTTTTTGCTGGAGATTCGAACACAGTTTTCATGTTAAAAATATAACCTTCAAAAGACAGTAAATTGGGAGCGTTACAGACGCTAGAGCGTAAAAAACTCAGAGCGTAAATTATCGGTCGGATCGATCGGGTAGATCGGTCGGACCGATCGGATAGATCGGTCGGATCGATCGGATAGTTCGGTCGGATCGATCGGATAGATCGGTCGGATCGATCGGATAGATCGGTCGGATCGATCGGATAGTACGGTCGGATCGGAACATTTTTTATTTATTTATTTATTAAAAGTATCCGACAGTATATCCACAATTTGAAGGCTTTAACAATACATACAATAAATCTTAACCAAAACTGGATACTTATAATCTAGAAAAAAGAACATAGGAGATGGTGTGTTACACTACACTAAAATAAATAAATTACTTAATATATCTAATACTGTGAAACATTCTGACGGGGAAACTAAACACAACTAAATTGTTAGGTCTAAATACAAATACTACTTTCCTTTTCAATCTTATTAATAAGTTTACTAACGACTAATGACTTGAAAATTAATTTTGAAGTATTAAAAATGTCTAAATAGTAAGCTATATGTTAAAATTTGACACAGGCACAACAAGTAATTAAATAATACAACCAATGGTAGGGCAATTTAATGAATATTAACATATAGGAACCAGTCAATAGGCAGCCTTTTCGAAAATGAGACCATTATGGACATTTGTTGAAGTGTATTCTCACCACTGAATATTTTTTCAGTATAAATGGTATAACATCGTTCACTTTGGTCGTTGAATTTGGATGAAGCATCCAAAGCAATCCTTGTAAACATAAATTGAGCCATTAAATATTAATGAACTTTCAGGTTCAACAAATTTTAGGTAAAACTGATGAAAACTTGAAAATATTTTTTTTGTAATATGATGCTTTATATTTATCAAATATTACGGTTCAAGACTGAATGAACGAATGAATAATTTATTGATAAAATGTACACAAGATGTTACAATACGCGTTGTTTCAATAGATTGTGCCTTATCAGGCGTGCAATGTCCGAAAACATGACAGAATGTTAAATCTAAATTGCGTTGTAACAAAAATATGTTATAAGTAATTGCAATAAAAATATATTATCTAGTTATAAAATATGATTAGTCTTTGTCATTCTCATATTTATTTACAGTATAATAAACTTTGTTCTATAAAATTTTCTTAAGAGACTTTTCAAACGTTTATAGGCTGAACCAGTAACATTTCTGGCAGTTTATTAAATATGATAGGCATCATACAGTAGATACTATTGCTCATCATGACCGTTTTTGCTAGATGCTATTTTGTACTAAAGTAATGTCTTAGTATTTATTAACATGCAGCCCTCCACGGCATACAGTGGCTAACAAAAATTGGTAGCATACACACGTTTGTTTTAATTGAAACCATAGTCATCCGATCAAAGAAATTACCGTGCACCCTAACAGCCTGTACAAAATACCTTTTAACCTAAGTTTTTAGCCTTTCTTATTCTATTCTAATCTTCGTCCATACCGCTAAGATTTCAAACATACAAATCGACAAGGAAAAAAATAGTATAATAATTGCTTGCAAATAGCGATTCTAATTTGATCAGATTATTAAAACTAGTGGTAGCCCAGTGGTCGAAATTAAAACATAATTAATTTAAATTATAAGTTTGAACATTATTAAGGTTCTGTTGTCAAAGACTTTACTTCTAGTATAGGATCCCGCTATACAACGACCTTTACCGAGATGCTAATTTGATGAAACCTATTTTATATATAATTAAAGGTGTCAATAAATATATTGCATATGAGTTACCTAAAAAAATTCAGTCCAGTATATGATTAATTAATAATTAAAAAAAAACCATTTCACCGGTTTGTTTATTAAACAAATTCTATACCAATCGAAAGTATGTAGCCCAAAGAATATGCAAATGTTAGGTTGCCCATTATTTTCCGGTCACAACGCTTGGAAAATTGAAAAGGATTATACCTGGCTACCCGAGAGTTGTGACCGGAAAAGGATAGGCAACCTAGAATTTGCATGTTCTATAGGCTTCATACTTTCGATTGGTATAGAATTTGTTTAATAAACAAACCGGTGAAATGTTAATTTTTTAAAATTATTAATTAATCGTATACTGGAATGATTTTTTTTTGAACAACCCATATGCAATATATTTATTGACACCTTTAATTATATATAAAATAGGTTTCATCAAATTAGCACTCGGTGAAGGTCGTTGTATAGCGGGATCTTAGCCTATTCTATAATCACAGATTTTGCCAAGGCTACACTGTTAATTTCACTTTAACAATAAAAAAAAAAAAAAAAAAAAAGCCTTTTTTATTTGGTCCATAATAAAATTACACTATACAATAATTTAAAAAAAAAATGTCATATTATTTTTTTGTCAATTTATTATTATTATTATATATTTAAATTTATTATTATTTTATTCGTCGATTTATTATTTTTAGTGTTCTACTTTTGGACCCCCCGTCCGGGTAAAGGCCTCCTCCAGTCGCGCCCAGTGGTGTCTGTCCGCGGCCACTGTGAGCCACCTTGGGCCCGCGACGGCGCGGATGTCGTCGTCCCACCGCTTGAGCGGGCGCCCCACACGACGTTTGCCATACGTGGGGCCGCGCCATTCCGTCACTAATTTTGTCCATCTCTGGTCCGAGTATCGTACCACATGTCCAGCCCACTTCCACTTAATCTTTCTTACATGAAGTATGGCATCTTTAAATTTAGTTTTCTTTCTTATATCTAGATTGTTCTGTCTATCTTTTAGTTTTATGTTTAGTGAGCTTCGTTCCATTGCTCTTTGACAGACAGAAACTTTTTTGGCATTTCTTTCTGTAAGAGCCCATGTCTGACAGCCATATGTTAGAGTTGGTAAAATGCTTGTGTCCATTATCTTCTTCTTTAGCCAGATAGGTATATTCGATTTGAAAATGTATTTTAATGACCAATATTTTTTCCACGTCAATATAATTCTTCTTTCAATTTCGTCTTGGTGCGTTTCTCGAAAAGAAACGATTTTTCCTAGATATATGTAGTCGTCGACATATTCAATGATATCTTCATTTATTTTTATTTCGTTTTTTATATGATTGGTCATCACCTTTGTTTTCTCTAAATTTATTTCAAGTCCAACTGATTTACTTTTCTGGTGTAGAGCTTTTAACATGTTATTAAGATCTCTTGTATTTTTGGAAAATAGAACTATATCATCGGCAAACCTTAAATGGCTTAGATACTTATTGCCAATTCTGACACCAATATGTTTCCAGTTGACATCGTGAAGAATGAACTCCAGTACCGCAATAAAGATTTTTGGAGACAGTGGATCCCCTTGTCGGGTACCTCTAGCGATTTTAAATTCTGGTCCAAGCCTATCTAATCTAATCCGACTTTTGCAATTTTTGTAAATGTTCATTATTATTTCAATGTATCCTATCTCAATGTTATGATATTTCAAAGCTTCTTCTATTGCTTCATTACTTATGGAATCGAAGGCTTTTCTATAGTCAACAAACAATAAATATAGTGGAGTGTTAAATTCTTTATGTTTCTCAATAACTTGGCTTATCACGTGTATATGGTCCATCGTCGAGTACCCCGGTCTGAATCCTGCCTGTTCTATTGGTTGTTTTAAATCTATTAATGGCCCGATTCTCGAAAGTAAGCATTGTGAAAATAATTTGTAGAGACTGGACATCAAACTTATAGGCCTATAATTTGATATATCAGCTGGGTCACCTTTTTTGTAAAGCAGTGTTATTTCAGATTCTGTCCATTGTAACGGCACCAATTTCTCATTTAAAACTTTGTTAAATATGTCAGTAATTATTCCAGTTAGTTGTCTTCTTCCTGTTTTTAGTGATTCATTTGTAATTAAGTCTGGGCCTGGACTCTTATTATTGTTAAGTTTTTGGATTGTTTGGTCTACTTCTGTCATCTTAAAGGGAATTAAATCATTTGTATTATGTGCAGGTTTGTTGACCTTTGATGTTGTTTTCATTAGATTATTTCTTATATGTCCATAGAGATTTTTGTAAAAGTTTGTAGCCACCAATACTAGGTCTTTTCTGTTTTCTGTTATACTAGTGCCTTTTTTTAATTTAGGAATCCATGATTTTTTTTATTGTAATTTTTTTTGAGCTCGTTTTATACTTCCTAGTTTTTCAATACCGATTTGATATTTATTTAGCTTGTAGGCTTCATATTCATCTTGTACTTTTCTTTTTGTTAGTTTATATAGCTGTTTTAATTTATGTTTTTCTTGTGTTGTTTTATTTATTTTTTGTTGTAAAATGTGTCGTTTTATTATCATTATTTTAGTCTCTTCAGACAATTTAAATTGTTTTTTGGCACCAGGAACTTTTGATTCTTCTAGATTTTCGACTATTGCCCTTTCAACCGCATTGTACAGTTGACTTAATGTTTGATTGTCTTCTATGTAAGTATTTAATTTCTTATCTAAAACTTGGACATAATTTATTTGTTCCTTCTCTGATTGAAGATTCGATTTCGGCTTACTAAAATGTCTCCGGCTTTTCTTTTTTTCGTTTATTTTGATGGTAGCTCTAAGTAACCTATGATCAGAAGGAAATGATATTTTTCGAAGTACTTCTATGTTAGTGAAATAAGTTTTAGCATTTGATAAAATATAATCTATTTCATTCTTCGTTTTTCCATCTGGAGACATCCAGGTCCATCTTTGCGTTACTTTCTTTTTATAAAGTGTATTAATTATTGTAAATTCCCCATTTAAGGAGAACAATTTGAGTTTTTCACCTCGATCGTTGCATGTGCCTGAGCCAAATGGGCCTATTATTGGCTGTATTTCAGGGTTTGTAATTCCAATTTTAGCGTTAAAATCTCCAAGTATTATAATTTTTTGGTATGATTTTTCTACGGCTTTTAAGATGTCAGTATAAAATGTTTCTAATTCTTCGTCGCTTGCTTGTTCTATAGGTGCATATACTTGTATGATGGAGAGGTTAACTTCTTCTAATTTCATATTTAATAAGGCAACTCTTTCTGAAATTCCAGTGAATTCAATTATTTTGGACTTGTGGGTTTTTGTATCAGAAAACCGACTCCTTTTTGTCCTTTAGTTTCTCCAAAATAATATAGTATGCACCAGTCATATTCTTCTATTCCGCAAACTATTCTTCTTGTTTCTGCGAGTCCAATGATGTCCCATTTCACATATTTAAGTGCATAGTTTAGTTCTATTCTATTAACAATAAACAAAAGCGGATATATGCGTGTGTGTGTGTCAAATACATGGTAGTGCGTGTAATGTCTTTTTACTGATTTAATGTAGTTTTTATGCATAATTAAAAAAATAGTATTTTGCACTCCTTCTCTAATATAAACTACAAGTGTGAGAAAATTTATACTCCTCCGTTCGCGCAATTTTCGTAAAAAAGAGTACAAAGTTGCGCTTCACGTATTAATAAAATGATAGTATAATAATTGCTTACAGTGAGCAATTCTAATATTATGATGAGATACTTGTTAAATTATCTTATACACAGTAATCAACGCAATATTAAATGTAAACTAAAAGTAAACTGAAAATTATGAAAGCAAACCGAGACTGGCAATGAAATTAAAAAATGTAGACTGTGCTGTAAAACTAAGTTAAAGTGATCCGAGTTCCCTTTTAACTTAATTAACATCTGCTGAGATTCGAGGAATAGAATATACTTTATTGCATAAAAATATAATGTCATAAAGTTAGTGTAAGTGACTGTGGTTAAATGGGTCTTCTTTAAATAATAACAGCCCATAAATGTTCCACTGCTGGGCTCGAGCCTCCCATTATAAGGGAACGGACAGTATATCCGCCACGCTTGTCCAAGGCGGCTTGACAGGTTTGATACATCAGTTATCTCTATGTGCAGGTTGCATCACGATGTTTTCCTTCGCCGTTGTTAGCACGTGGTAATTGTAACAATATGCGCATTAGTTTAGAAAACTGCCTAATAATCCATTGAAATCATTGTCAATAGAAGCTTAACCTCAAGTTTGTGGGGTCGCCACCCTTGTCCCCCGGCCGCCATCTTGGAAAAAGGGGTGAAAACACTTTTTTCGCGATATCACAGAAACTATGCGTCTTCCAAAAAATTTGTAAATTCATAATTTGTAGCAAATTGTTTTGGCTAGAAATATGTTTATATAACTTTTTGCCCTAAATTAAAGAAGTTATAAGCAAAAAGTGAGATTTTTTTATTAATTCCTAACTCTTTTCTTTACCATGGACATTACCAAATTTAACTTATTGAATGTTAAGCATGTAGAAAAGGTCCCCCGTTTTACCCGCCACCTTTTAGGTAGAGTCCGTAGGTGCGTTTTTTTACGTGGTATCCCCAGTAGGCCTACTCCACAGACATCTTGCTTATAAGGTAATGCTTATAAGGTTAGGTAATCATAATATTTTTAATTACTTATAAGCTAGCTACTCTAATCGACTTTTCTTCGATGGTTCAGGCTGTCTAAATCAACGTCAAATGTGAAAGTTTGAGGAATGACAGGAGTTAAAATTGGAGTCATAGTTGGAAGTTCATTTTCAAATTCATTTTCTTCCATTAACTTTGATATCTCCATAATGTTGCTGCATGTTTCGCCAGAACATACATAAAAAAACGCGTCTACGGGGGCAAACGGGGGACCTTTTCTACCTGCTTAACATCAATAATTCGAATTTGGTAAGTTCTATGGTAAAGAAAAGAGTTAGGAATGAATAAAAATTTCTCACTTTTATGCTTATACCTTTTTTAATTTTTAATTTAGGGCAAAAAGTTATATAAACATATTTGTAGGCAAAACAATTTGCTATAAATTATTACTCTATAACTTTTTTTGTAAGACGCATAGTTTCCGAGATATCGCGAAAAAAGTGTCTTCTCCCCTTTTTCCAAGATGGCGGCCGGGGGACAAGGGTGGCGACCCCACAAACTTGAAGTTAAGCTTCTATTGACCCCCATACATGTTCCAAAAATAAAATTGCGTCCTCTAAGAAATGCAAAGCTCATGTACAATTTCAATGGACTATAATTAGTGTATGTGTTCCGGCCAGGATCTAACCCGCACCCTTTGAGTTTGGGACCCTTCCGCTAGCCATTACGCTACCACGACTGCGTCTTGTTTATAGCGTTAAAGTAACTCTGAGCAGCTACATTAGTGTATATTTGACGCAATAGAGCCATTCTGGCATCATTATCATGATTATGATCTCATATTGGCGCGAAACGGCATTTTTTATTATTGCGAGTTCAGCACACAGGCAAACAGCCCGCCACATGGTAAGTGGTTGAAATGCGGGGGGGGGGGGATAAGAGAGAAGAAAATGCGGGCTTCGCAGCGGCAGATCTTACTCGTGATCCTTTCTTTGCGTCTAGCGGTTTCTTCGACGAGTGGATCACCTGGAATGGTACAGGTACCTTCCAGAGTGCGGGTTAATATGAGCGAGTGGCGAAGTAGCGGTCGAACGTTATGTCCTATTACATATACTAGTATGACAGATGCGGCGAAAGAAAACCAGGAAACTAAGAAGCGGAGCTGTATTACAGTATATACGTATGCATACGCTATCTATCTATGGTTAACGTCATTAACACGTTCACAAAAAAAACGCATTAAGCCCATTGCTACATCCGTGAAACGGTCATTAACACTTACAGTAGAGAAGAAGCGACAAAAGAAACAAGAATCTAAAGAACTAAAAGTACAGAAACAAGCCTAGATAAAGTTTTGCATATATTGGTACATTCTAACAAATGTTATATATGTTGTGTAATGCATACAAAAATATCGTTTGTTACTATTTTTGATATATTGAAACGCTTATAATATATGAATATGTCTTTTCTTATCTCTTCTCTTATCTTAAGTTATCACGACTAATACACATAGTCAAAACTAAACGTGAATAGTTCAGATCACGGTTACTGAAAAGTGACCAAAACGTTGAAATAAAAAAATAATAGTTAAAAAAAAACGCTTTTATATATAAAAAAAATGATTTTATTGTAAAAAAGCGTGGGGTAAATGGTATCAATAGTTATAAATAATTTATGATTCAGATATGAGTAGAAGGATTATTTTGATAATATCCTGAAAAGCACCCCACGCCTTTTTTACAATAAAATCATTTTTTCTTACACTATTTTAATTCAAATTTATTAAAATTAATCTTCTATTTTTTAGTTGGATTTTCTTCAAAAACGTATTTTTTAAGTTTTTTTTAAAAATGTTTTTAAATACAAGCTTTTGAGATCCTGCATATCATGTAGCAGCAGAGTGCTAGTCAAGACAAGTAAAACGAGCCCAAACACGACGGGTCTCTCTTGTTTACTACAGGAGTTCCTATGGCCTTCCGACCCCATCATCAGATCAGCTCCATGGTACCGAATTATTGCATTGTCGCGCGGTATACACATACGTGCAAAATTTCAGCTCAATCGGAAACCGGGAAGTCGATCAAATTTAACTTGAAAGATTCCGTTACACACTAACATACGTATGAAGCTAATAAAAGCGTTTTAATAAAATAAAATGTCTTAAAATTGTTAAAACATAGTTTTAATTGTATATGAGTATGATCTAAGCTCCATACGGACAATATGGTGGGCATAGGTAGTACATAAATATGGTGAATATTATATATACTACATATGTACACATACATGCACGTAGTACAGAGCAAAAAGTAAATAAAAACTTCACAAGTACCGAACAATAAAATCACATAGCAGCTTAAACCGGAATAGGTTCCTGTGAGCCCTATTTCCATCACAACTACAAGTCACAGCGGTCAGACTCAGAATGGCACTTGCGTATTTAAACAGGTCTCGTACAGTTTCGCACAAAAGGGTTCCGGAAAACTGGCGAATTTTACGCTCGAGCGCTTTTCAGTGCGGACGGTTAAGCATATAAATGAAACTATTAGCAGCAGTTCCTATTTCGCTACAATCCATTTGTACTATGTACTCTATATATTATTGTTACGTTACACAGGACTCGAATAAAAATGCCGTTGGAACTAAGGCGTCGTACAGACGAGCAGCACTTTGCCGTCGACACGTGGACAGCAAACGCCGACCAATGGCCAATCATTTTTATTACCTATACCAGCTTACAAACATTGAATCTGTTTAATTCCTGCCACGAGTTTTCTGGAACGCAACGCTTGTAAGCGATAAAATCGCTCATTTTGCAATTTGGAATATCCTTAGCTTATTACTATTCTGTAATGTTATCTTTCTATATATATTTCTGAATACTCTATCTATGAAATAATTGAATGTGCTGCATATATTCACCAACTTTAATTTCATCAAAACATCTAAAATAGAAAATCAAAACGCTCTACTGCCTTGGGGCTTCATAAAACTGTACGTACTATGCCGAAAATTACCCACAAAACTAAACAGTTACCGTGATGTGGTTATAATAACATCGGACTATTACCCTTCAAAAGCAGACTGCGGAATAATTTCGAGTTATTACAGCGGAAAATTAGAAGAATGGGTCAACTCAGGCGTGAAACGAAACGTGTCCGCATAAACGTGGTCCTTTCCACATAAAAAGGTTGTTATAAAACATTATTTTATTGCTTGCCAGGATTTGCACATGGAGATTTATGTCTTCAAATTCAAATTTAGAAGTTCTTTATTCAAACGAATTTCACTTTTAGGTCATAGGTTTATTTTATTTAGGTTTATGGCTTGGCAGCTAGGACTTTAAGCCAGATCTTAGTTTACATGATAGTTTCTTCATTTTCTTAACCCTATGTGTAACACAGCTGAACTGTAGGTTATCAGGTGCCGTTCAACGGAGTTCTTGTGTCAACTCAAAAGGCCACATTTGACTATACAGTTCACATTTCTCACAAAACACATTATTGTAGCCTACAATTCAACTACGCTATCTATATGAAGACTTATATATCAGAATTGGCTGAATGGACTAAGATTCCACTACTACTGATGGTAAGCGGTTACCGTCGACTATGGACTTTTGCGACATAACAAAAGACGACGACAGACACAAGAAAATACAAAAAATATATAATACACAAAAAACAATTTAAGCAATTAATATTTGTGGAAATCTCTAAAAGAAGTGTTTTCTTGTTTTACTATTGTGATAATTTGATGTCGAGTTATATTACTTTAGAAAATTCGATAATTACAAAATTCTTTTACGTGACGCCTACAGGAAGCTGTTGATAATAACAAATATTCACGATTGTTTTCAGACGTTAATTATTTTTTAATTTCTTTTATAATTGTCTTGATTGTTGTTAGTGAAGTAAGGTTATTTACAAGCTTACAACACCTAAAACAATTCCAACAAACAAGTTGTCATAGAATTATTTAAATTATACATCTTGATATGCTTGAAATAGATAATATAATATAATCATAAAAAATCATATTTTTCATGGTTTTACGAGTTGCAGGACTCGAATTAAAATGCCGTTAGAATTACTATAGAATTTTTTAGAACTACACAAACACGTATAACACAGGTACAAATATAACTGAATACAATCAGTGCAATCGTAATTTACGATTCAATAACACGCGCAAAAGTCCGTCACTAACGTCTTGCCTCGCTTGTGAATATAGCTAGACTGCCTCTTACCTCCGTTGGGGCATTGCTTTATACTCGCCCAAATACAATATATCTCTCGGCTGCGCACACTGCATTTCTAAGAATCACACCTGGCTAATGACTACCATAAAAGATTACAATACACAATGGGATGTTTTTCTAATTACACATTTTAAACACAAAGTAAACAAAAGAAGGCGGTCATAAAAGTCCTTCAACGTTATTAGCTCTTACAACGCCGGCGGGTAATAAATGTGCTTTGTTTGCACATGGTCCAAATTGTAACAACAGTATAAATTCGCTTTCTGCGTCTGTCTGTCTGTATATCAGCAAGAGATTTTTAAGCGGTTTTCACCATCAGTTAGCTAATTTTCAACGAAGGTTTATACTCATATATATATTATTGTCAAACATCGAATTTCGGGCGGTCGTAGGTTTGACACAAACCTCAGGTCTTACATGAAGTCTTACTCAAAATCCAATTAAATGACGCTTTTCTGCCTGTGATTAAAGAATATTTTGTTTAAACTAGAAGAGACTAATTTATATTTATTATTAAACATTTTTTTTCATAAATGATGCATCTTAGTGATACAACATTGAGCTTACAATCTAATCTACGAAATAAGACTAATGAGTAATTTAAATCTGACCTAAAATAACTAGATATAACTTAAACGAAGAATATGTCCAATAACACGTTTCTTATTGTCTTTATTAAGGAGAAGACACTTTGTTCATGTGTTCTTTGTTAATGTTTAGCACTTAGCACTACACAATGGCTTCATCACCATGTAAATGTCGAGGCCATTCAGCTTTTTGATAATACAGATTTATTAAGAAGACTCAAAAGGACAAAACCTTTTGAGTTAGTGTTATAATACTTTCATAATAATAAAGTGTAGTCATTTAACATGTCTGCCTTAGTCGCTTCTAAAATGGATTAGGCAAAGCCCGAAACATTATTTTACGTTCGACATTTGAATAAAAAATTAGGTACTTCTAGGTTTAACTAAAAATATTTTTCTCAAAGGCCGAAATTGGAATAAATTTCTGGTTTTGTCGAAAGGCCTTAGTCAAACCTAGTATAAACCAGTTATTCCGGGAAGAGACTGCATATCGACCTTTGACTGTAACATATATACTGGCTTTGCTCGTGACATATAAAACCTAACTAAGTTTTATGTAAGTTAAATAGAGGCACTTACTACGGTTTGACTCGCAGCGTAGCCGCGGCGAACGAAATCCTTGGTAATAAACAAATTCATTCAAAAGTTGTTCAGAAGTAATATTGAGATATGAATAAAAAAACCCACTTTAACCTTTATATATTTATAAGTATAGAGTTTGTATTCAATTGATTAATCCTATTAAATTTATAAAGATTTTTATTGCTTCTCCCAAGTTCAATATCTCAGGTATAATACTGCTGCTTTTCTGTATGTATGATATTTGCTGTGTTTATACAGAACATCATTAAGATTTTTATTTATTTATTTTATATATTTTGAATACTTTATATTATGTATTGTCTACACTGTCATGTTTTATTATTTTCCTTATCTTAAGGGGTTGCTTGCAGGAGATCGCTTTAAGCGATAAGGCCGCCCTTTGTTCAACATTTATTGTTTCTAGATTTTTAGAACGTTGTTTTAATTTTGGTGAACAATAAAGTGTTTCCATTCATTCATTTATTGATACATTCAATGTCTACAGATGCTGCCGAACAGAAGGCATTTGTACGAAATCAGCCATTGCGTAACTTTTTGCAACTAATCTTGAAACACTGTTAACTTATGAGTGAGCGTATGTACAGCGTAACAATATTTTAGCAAATTTGGTAAAAGTGAATTAAATAATACAACGTAATAAATACACTTAAGTGGAATTAAAGTATTCGTTTCTGATTTCAAAATGTCAAAATTTAAGTAAATACTATATAACTATACAAATGACATATAATCGTAATTGACCGTTTTAAGAATGTTGAATTGAAAATTGTTTAGAATCGTTTTGATTTGAAACTCGATGAAACGAAAAAGCGACACTAAAAAGAGATAAGCACATAAATCTATAGGACTAAGCCTGTGAGAGAATGAGCCAGAATACATTATGTTCAATAATTTAAACACTATGCTCATACAGATAGAGTTGGAAAAGTTTTAAAGTTTTTGTTAATACTTCAATTTTTTTTTTAATTTTTTTTATTTTTTTTTATTGCAGGAGATCAGCAGACAGGCAGACGGCCCACTTGATGGACAGCGGTTACCATCGCATTCGCATCACCAAAGGTGCTACGAATGCGCTGCTGCTCTCTTTAGGGAGCCTGGAACCTGGTCACTAATGCCGGAACACAACACAAGGTTGTTATGGCGACATACTCTAGACCAGGGGTGGTAGCCATCCAGTCGGGCAAATGCCCTACCACCTGGCTGTGGGTTGTTTTGTCGCCTCTTACGACAGGCCGCCGGGCCGCAGGAAATTGTATTCTTTCTCCGTTCCTGCACGGATAAAATGTCGTGTTTTAAAGATTAAATATATTATAACGGTATAATATATGACATGTGACGTTACGAAATTTAGAATCACTCCCACCCCTTATCACACTTTGTTTCACCTCTACGGTGTGCGCACACACATTTTTTTTGTTGCAGTGTAATTGGAGTAACTGAAAGTTTGTTTCAAACAGGGTCCAAAACTGCTAAAAGAATTTTGAGGAAAATTTTAGATTTAGAAGATATATAAAGGCTAATTTGCATTGATCCAGCTACTGATGGAGATTATTCATAAGTCAGTCAGACTTGATAACACTACTGATTTCAAATTAATTTATACGATGCCAGTATGAAGTTAGCACTGGCTGCCTTCGAATTTGAAGTTGCGAACCAACTGGTGGACAAAGCGACTGTACGTTGTAAACTGATACCAGGTTCCTACGAATATATCTTGCTATCTTTACCTTTCTATTGGCGGAATATTGACTTTGCTAGTGTCGTATCCGAACGATAAATTTAATGTTAATGTATCCAAACATTTAATTGGCTCTCTACCAAAGACAATGACGTTATCTCTGCCCTCTCTTCTCTCTGCCGAAATTTGTAACGGGTGCACTAAGAAAAAGGAGTAAAATATAGAAGCTATTACACATTTGTCTTTTTATTTAATACATGACAACTTGTATAGAGTTTTCGGATTTAACGCATTTCTTTTGCCATCTTATTATCCAGTGAGAGTAAGATAGCAACTTAGTAGAAATAATATTCCTGCAATCTGAATGACGAGAACCTAACTGTAGTCTCATCAGCATCAGTCAAGTGAAGACCGCTGTAATTACTCGCGGAGGCTTACGTGCTTGCGGCGAGTCTGATCTACGAGGCAGCCAATACAACATTCACACGACGTTTCATTGCTGTCTTCGGGCCATTGTAATGTATAGTCGCGGTCAGTACCCCAGTAAGAATTTCACAAAGCTATAGCTTCGATACAATTTTCATATTACATTCAAGTTTTAAAGTAATCTTCTAGAACAGTGTTTTTCAACCTTTTTCATGACACGACCCCTTTTGTATGAAGAAATATTTCGTGACCCCCCTACCCGTTGCTTTTTTTCATGTATTTTATTTCATTTCATTTCATAATTAGGGTTCGACTAAATACATAATTAACTACGTAAAACACATTTTTTAAATCGAATGCGTCGCCAATAGACAAAGCAATTTACGCGCATACGTACGACCACGTCGGATGCCGGCCGCCCCGCATAAATGAGAAAGCGTTGCTATCGAGTAGCTCTTCGTGTATCTATAGCAGAAAAACCTAATACTATTGCCGAAAGTTTGATTTTACCAGCGACTTTAGATATAGCAGAGATTATGTTTGGCAAACAAGAGGTCAAAATGCTTAAAAGTATACCTCTGTCTGGCAGTACCATTCAACGCAGGTTAAGCGATATGGCGAATGATGTTCCTGATCAAGTCATAGAAAAAATAAAAGAAAGTACTTCTGTGTCCTTGCAATTTGATGAATCTACGGATATTGCAGACTTTACTGCAGTAGCTTTCCCAACCTTTTGCAACTCCGCTATAGAAGCTTCGCGACCCCCCTAGAGAGGCGACCCACACGTTGAAAAACACTGTTCTAGAAAATAGGCAGTAGCGGTGGGTAACCAATCGAAATTCTAAAATCATAACTACACGGCTGAATTTAATTTATTAGCCTGCTAGCAAACTAGATGATAGCTATTTGGCTGATGTGTGAATATCTCGTCAGCTGACAGCCGATGGATGTATATCTGTCAGATCTTGGTTTTTTCAACAATTATTAACCATTTGCCGAAGTGCTTAGCAGTGGTTATTTTGTGAATAAACGCTAATTAGCTAAGTTTTACAATAGCTATCCACATCTAATAGACACCAGACAAAAGTTGGAACCACATATTATAAACCTCAGCATTTTTTATATTAAATAGATTTGCTTTTAGCCGATATTGCGCTTGATGTCAGGTAGAAATGCGGTCTAAGGTAGAACACGCTTACCTAGAAGATGTCCGTTCACGCGGGACTTGAAGACACCTAAATTGTATTTTTCAGGAAAATCAGACAACGGTAAAGAGTTCCACTCTTTAGCGGTACGTATGATAAAAGTGGAAGCATAGCGTTTTATCCGCTTTGTCGGTATTTCCATCGTATACCAGTGGCGTGAGCTCGTACATCTGCTTGTCTGGTGGTAAAAAAATGAGGGAGGTATCAATTTGAGCAATTCTATGGCACACTTGCTCAAGACTATCCTATAGACCGACAAACTAGTGACTTTGCGTCGGTCATCTAGGCTCTGAAGCCTCTCGTCGAATAGTTAGTTATTGCCTACCAAATTCCTAGCTCATTAATCAATTGACTCGAGTGTCTCGAGCTGTTGTTTCGCTGAGCCATCCCAAAGATGAGAGCAGCACTCCATGCAAGACAGTATTTGTGCTTGGTAAACATTCAGCAACTGAAGTGGTGAAATTGTAGATCTTTATTCTTTGACTGATGTTAAACGGATGATTGTACGTGTACTTATTGGTTTGTTCGATTGGTATTATACTTCGCATTTACAGAATATCGGCGTGAAATGGCCATTAACATGGCGACAAAACTAATTATTTTGTTTAAAATAATATTGTTACGAGCTACAGGAGTCGAATTAAAATACCGTTGTAATTACTATAGAATTTATTAGAATTATACAAACACGCATAACACAGACACAAATATAACTGGACACAACCAGGACAAACTGCACGATCCCATTACACGCGCAAAGTGCGTCACTACATCGCTCTATCTATAGCTATCGTCACTTGACTGCCTCACCCCCTCCGTTCGGGCATCGTTTTATACTAAATTGTACCGACCGCGTGGACTGAAGTTTAACTGTTTCACCGAGAAACCATAATCTGCACACCTGAGGCCATAAACAAGTACAATAACAATATAATGTTTTTCTTAATTACAAATTTTAAACACAAAGTAAAAAAAGAAATCTAAATGCAAGGAAGGTAATAAACCAGGTGTGCATTTATTTTGTCGGCGTGTAACAATATTATATTTCGATAATATATTTTATTTGTGACTTAATTTTTAAGATTTCTCGTCTTCCAGATATAATTAAGCGTCGATATTTTCTATTTTGTAATTAAAACAATTAACGCCTTTTTTAACCCATGTCTCCCTTACTTATTAATATCGCATTAAAAATGCTACCTTGTAAACGAAATGATTATTTTTACAAATATATATTGGTATAATACTGAATAGAATGAAACAATTATTGGACTGATCTGGGAATTGATTTGCTTCATTGACTCTATTATAAGGACCATAAATTAGTCGTCACTGATGCGGAAAATTGAAGCCTGTTTGCCTGTTAGCTGGACATAATAAAGAGCTTTATAGATATTACACTGTGGCTCATCGCTTGGCTTATTGAGCGGTTGGAATGCAAAAGGAAGAATCGTCGTACTTGATATAGGCTGACCAGAACAGTGACGTTCAAAAAAAATTCACATGAAGGTGCACTCAAATTATTACCCCAATGTTATAGCAAAATGTTTAGTTTTCGAGTTATTTTTATAATTGACTTTTGGGAATTTTGACGGCATCGAGTTTGCATATTTTTTTATTAATTTATTCTTCGTGTGTTTTTTGGAAATTTATTTCAAAAGGACTCATTGAGTCTTCGGATGACCAGATGATTCTTACCTCGGATAACCGATCAGTATGGCAATCTATCTGTATTGATTTTATTTATAACTAGGATATACTCGCGACTTTATCCATGCTTGACTTGAAAATCTCACGGGATTCCCGGGATAAAAATCCCACATTTTATACGTCGTTTAGTAAAAAAATCACATTGGAATTCAATTCTTTTTTAATGTAGCCATTTTAAATATTTCTCAGAAAAATACCCGCGAGATTCCCAAGGTAAAAAGTATCGAAATTATATCTAAGAATTTGTTATTGATCAACAAAAAGAGCATAGAAATCGACCCAGTAGTTTTTAGGCGAACCCCGAACAAACAGACAAATCAACTTACATTTAAGGAATTAAAAAAAATAGCATCTTGTTCGCTCGTTTATATAGTCTATTCCAGTATTGTTCTTTCCAGTTTTTTTAATACCTTCGATGTACAGGCACGGTATGTCTAGAATTTTATAATATTACTAGCGGCCCCGGCAGACGTTGTCCTGCTCTGAAAAAATAAAAATCTATGACCCGATCCCAGCGCCACCTACCGGTTCCAATTGTAGATTTAAACCATCCCAAACACACAAAAACAAAATCGCTCCCCGTTGTTAAGAAGATTCTAGAACCCGATCTCAGCGCCACCTACCGGTTCCAACGGTATAAAAACTATCCTATCTTTCAAGTTGGATCAAACTACACACGGTGTGCAAATTTGATTAAAATCGGTTGAGTAGTTTAGGAGTCCATCGCGGACAAACATCGTGACAGGAGATTTATATATATTAAAAATTCAGTGTAACTACGAGTACTATAATCCATTGTCTTACAATTTAAGGACCGAATATTGCATTTTTAAAGGACGCAATGGAGTCCTCAATATTGTACAAAAATATTACAAATCATAATCTTGATATTGTAAATTTTATATGTAGTTATATAAAATTTACAATATCAAGTAATATCTTTACAATATATAAATAATATCGTAAGGTATATCACAATACGTAAATATTTATAAGTGTGCTAAAATACATCTCTAGCCAAGTAACTGGATTAGTCAACTGGGACATATTGACAGGAATCCCTAAAGACCTTGTTAACAGCAAATAGCAAATGTTATAATCAGATAGCAAATTTTAGCACCAAACAGAACATTTTATCAGCAAATAGCAAGTTGTATTAGCAAATAGAAAATCCACGGAGTAGAGGGAGGGAAAGCAAAGCCGCTCTTCTGGTTTCATTGCTATACTTTAATCTCGTTAACAGTTTACTGAACTGATTTCTGAAACTTAGCTTCAGTTATTGTTATCATAAATGCCCGGTTTCTGAGGTACTTTCAACTGTAGTTTATTTGTTCGTTAGCGCTATCGGTTCAATCTTCTTATTTCTTATATATAAATAAAAATGAATGTTTGTCTTTATGTCCTTTATAGAATCGTAAACTATACATTTGATCGTGTGATGATCTTTAACAAGTTTTGTGCATGAGACAAAGAAGGTTTCTGAGTTGGTTCACATTTGGACCCGGTAGGTGGCGCTGCTGTCGGCATATTGATTGAAGCTTTTTCGTGCAGGACAGATACTCTTTCTTCTTATATATAAAAATGAATGTTTGTCTGTATGTCCTTTATAGAATCGTAAACTATACATTTGATCGTGTGATGATCTTTAGCAAAGTTGTTGTGCATGAGCCAGAGAAGGTTTCTGAGTTGGTTCACAATTGGACTCGGTAGGTGGCGCTGCTGTCGGCATATCGATTGATGCTTTTCCGGGCTGGACGACATGTGCCGGGACAGCTAGTAACTTATAAAATTGGGATTTTAACACACGATCGTACGATAGTTAAACTCGGTTCAACTTAATTGACCAATATTAGGCGTTTATTTTTTCCATATCCTTTGTTTTACGTTTTGTTATTGTCGTTTTTGTTTGATGTTAATAAATATTAGATATTCCTTCTTAAATAGATCCATCTGGTGGAGAGTTTTGGTACTATTTGTAGGTTGTCAGTTAACCTAAGTTTATCTATTACATAGCTTTATGGAATCAATTGTTACTGAACTCATAATGTAAGCGTGAAATATCGTGTAGTTAAGTTGTCATAATACATAAAGTTTCCTCAAGCGATATGTTGTCACAAAATCGATATCATTCTTGATACATCGGCTTAAGCCTTTGTAAAGTTCTAGTAAATCCTCACCATATTCCAAATATTTTAGATAAAGACACCCTCCACACAAGCAAATTCCGAAGAACAATTCGTCTAGCGAAGGGCAACTTTATTTTGCCACCGTCGACATAACACCTTTTTTCTATTTACGTTTATATTCTTACTTACATTATAAAGGCGAACGTACGTTTTTTAGTCGTAACGGTTTGACCGATCATCTCGAAATCTTGCATAAATGGCAGGGTTATACAAAAGGAGAAAGAGTAATTTCATCCAGAATATACAGTACTTATTCTAGATCCACTTATTCCAGAATGATAAGCGAATATAACCAAAAATGGTGCGGTCTTATTTTATCGGTGCCACAGTTGCAGTTGCCAAAATACAATTTGGAAAAGTGAAGAGAAACAACTGTTTGGGAATCGAACCCCTTACCTCCTCATTACCACAGTATTAGTAGCCATTCCTTTTTTTTTTCCAGGGGAAATCCGTTTGAGGACCGTAGGCCGCGCGAGAGGGAAAGGTCGCGGCCCGTGTGTGGGATTCGCCGGGTCGGGGTGGCACTAGCACCCCACGTTAAGATGTGGGGAACTATTGCCACGCTGCGGTTAGGGATACCCACTAAAACCCCTGAGCGATCACGAGAGTCCTTTGTCCAGGCTGTGGGCTCGCTCGCGCATTCACCACCAGCCTGGACGGACAGTGGCCGGCATAGCTACGCACAGTATAGCTGGCCAACTATACTGTGCGATATGTGACCGGGAATTTAAAAATAAATTCGGTCTGGCCAGCCACATTAGGACCCAAGGCGGCGAAATAATGACATTTGAGGGGTTGCCTTTACCGAAATCGATAAGGAGGACTATTAGTTAACCATTAATAACTCATGCGATGCCCACCAAAAACTGGCTTCTATTTTAGCCTAATCCAATCAACAATGACTTAAGTTCAGATCGGTTGTTTGATTAGCAGCATACTTCATTGGTGTCTCAAACAGGCGGTAATTACAAACAACAACAACAAGTCAAGTCAATTACCCTACCTATATGTATTTTAATTATCCATCGTTAATCAACATCAGGACACTCGTTTTATATATTTACAATGTGTAAAGCGAGCTATATAGTTGTTACAAGGTGCGAGACTCGAATTAAAATGCCGTTAGAATTATTATAGAGTTTATTAGAACTATACATACACGTATAATAGAGGTACAAATATAACCGAACACAACAAGTCCAAACGTAATGCAGAAAGTCGTAATTCAATAAAACGCGCAAAGTCCGTCACTATTAGATTCCCGATTATAGTACACACGTCTCGCTTGATCGTGGTTCTCGCTCGACTGCCTGCGCTCCTTCAATCAAGACATCGTCTTATACTGCACAAACGCAACGTGTCCGCCCGGCAAGGTGGACCGAATTTCCTAGAGTCAGCTTGTACTTTAAAATCCGTAATACCTGGGTAATGATTATGGCGTATGTCAATTAATAAGTAAACAAAAGAAAAGATTATAAAAGAATTACAATAGTTTCAATGTTTTTAGTTCAAATGCAGACGGATAATAAATTTGCTTATACAAATCTGTACGTGGAATTTGTCTTTGTCGGCGCCAAGGGTAACATAGCGTTAATACTAATAATGTAATATTCAAACATCGGAAGAAGTGTCAACTATAGAAATTTCATTTATAATCTCAGCTTATATTCATAGTAATTTTTTATGTTGTACATATATTATTATCTATGATTTTATTCGTTTAGCTTATGATATATGGAATCGCTTATGACAATCATTTTGCTTCTTCATCAAACATTTTCAGGTTGTTTAAAAGTAAAAAATATTTTCCTAACAAACGCGAAGCCAGGCCCAAAAGCCAGTACAAAATAAAACAAGATAGTGTACAGAAATAAACTTTTACGGGTTTTCGTATCAAACGTGATTGTTGTCGGGACATAACGAACCTTTCTTTATCCAATTCCCTTTGGGATCAATATCCTGGATTCTCTTAGGAAATTAGTGATACTGGGAGTGAGGTCTTTTTTGTCTGGAGTAAACGTTGGGTTAGCCGTCTTTATTATGCGGTTAGATAAAGGTTTTTATTAACAAGATCTTCTTAGAAGGTTTTTGTTAAATTGTTTGATATACATACATAGATACATAATACCCATGCGGGGTAGGCACGAACAACAGAGCGCCATTCAGGCTTATTCTTGCACACTTCACTTGCTTCTTTGACATTCATAGCTCTTGTCATGCACGCTCGTCTGTTCTTAAGGCTCCTGACATCCCTTCTGCTAATACACCATCAATATGATCATGGAAGGTGTATCGTGGCCTTCCGCGACCTCTGCATCCATACACTTTTGCATTGTATATCTATTTAGTCATTCTTTCATCATACATTCTTTCCACATGCCCGAACCACCGGAGCATTTCTTCCCTTATCTTCACCCCGAAACTCTCTTTCAGACCTGTTTGAAATGTTGAGATCAGTATCTTTCTTTGTTATAATAACAGCTCATAAAGGTCCAATTGCTGGGCTCGGGCCTCCCATTATAGGGAACTGATGGTATACCCCACGCTTGTCCAAGGCGGCTAGGCAGGTTTGACACATCCGTTATCTACATGTGTAGGTTGTATCGCGATGTTTTCTTTACCGTTGTTAGCATGTGCTAATTGTACCAATATGTTAGGTCAGAAAACTGCCCAAGTAGGACAATTATTCCGACCAAGATCAAACCAGGGTCCTTTGAGTGTGGGATGCGTGCGCTAGCGATTACGCTACCATGAGTTTTTTTGTTGCAAGATAGAAGTCCTTTTAGGAATTTATATACTGATTCCTGTGACCGGGTGCCCAGATAACTTTCTTCGTTCTAGAGTTTGCCGCCATTACATTTGAGTTGTGTTCCCGCATTAGCGGCTAGGTTTCAGTCTCCCTTTAGGGAGGGGCGCTCATTGGTAGCATTTTTTGGTCACCGCCTCTTTGTTTCCTTTTTTCTTTCGCCGCATCTGTTAGTATGTAAAGTATGTCCAACCGCTGTTCGCGCCGCTGGTTCCGCACAAGCTTACGCGTTTTACACCTGCTTACATCAACTCGCGCGCTGGAAGGTATCCGCTGTGCCATATCTAGTTAGTCCACTCGTCGAATTAACCGTAAGACGTGAAAAAGGTTACGAGGGAGACGTGCCCGCTGCTGCAAAGCCCACCTCGTCGTAGCGTGTTTAGTGTGGTGACTTATCCTGTAAGTCCATTCCTTTTCTTTATCACCACTCCTGCGTTATGGTCGGTGGCTGCTCGCGGTGTTCAGGTGGTTATAGTAGTAAAACTACATTGTCCCGATATGTATGATATTTTTTTCTGATGTCTCTTTACGTTTAACAAAATGAAAGCCTTATATACTACATTATTGCTACGTATACAAATACTTAATTATTGTGCGCTGGTCCCCCTTACAATACACAATACGAATGCTTACATACTACACTCCCACCTACGCCAACAAATGTCCATAAGGGATAGAAGCCGCTTTCCATCAGATGGGCCGTCTGACTGTCAGCTGAACTCACGCAAAAAAAGGCAAGTTAAAGTAGCGAGAGCTAATAAACTACAGACACAGAGAGGCAGAAAGAAAGAAAATAGCTACTTACTCAACTAGAAAGTTAAATTAGTCAAACTTAGTTACGACAAACAATAAACTAACCAAATAATAAATATGATCATGGAAAACCGTGCCCTTCATTTCCCCTCATAACCCACAAACTCGCTTGCAAATTACATAATTTATCATGTCGGGTCGGTTTATGCTTGTTGAATAAAGTATTTTATTTTGCTATGGACAAAATATAGTCGCATTCAGCAGTCGACATTATTTAAAAATATGAGGATATTTTTTATGTCTCAGAACTTACTTTTGCTATCTTTCATTTCATTAAATCTAAAAGACTTTTTTTAAACAAGAGTTATTACTTTGCATCTTTGTCATAGTACGTTACCAAACGTACGTACGTACAACCAAATGTACGTTATTACTTATTTTAGAGTTTTTCTTGAATATTTAATTTTTATTTATTGCTGAAGCAACCAAGCTGACGGCTCCACTGTGAAGAAAAGTGATCGCCTATACATTTGTAACACTAAAAGTGCTACCAATGTGCTGCTGTGCCGGGCTCATGTAAATAGGGCTGGAACCTGGCCACTAATGCCGGAACATAGCTCAGGGTTGTTATGGCACCATACTTTCAACCAAGGGTCATAGTCATCTAGTCGGGCAAATATCTTACCACCTGCTATAGGCTGTTTTATCACCTCATTCGACAAGTCGTCTTGACGCAGGAGATCTCCGTAGGTTCTAATCCTACCCGAAAAACATGCATCATTTAAGCAGTTTTTTGACATAATGTCCATATTGGTACAATTATCATGTATTGATGGTAAAGAAAAACATCGCGATGTAATTTGCTGATCGATACAACCGTTGAATGAAACCCGCTAATCTGCCTAAGATAAGTGTGGCCAAAGTTGAAATTCAGAATATCCAAATCGTGAGTTCCTGATTAATACAAAAGCAGCAAAGTTTTGCGGCGGCTATAAAAAATAATATTTCACTAATCAATTCAGATATTGTATAGAAACATAATTATTGGTAGTAAAATATTGAGCTAAAAATGCCTTTTTCTACACGTATTTTGTACTTTTTAAATCTGTGTCTTACTATACATACTTACTTATATACATTCCAATTTGTTTTAATTAAATTCTACGTATTATTTTCGATTATAAAAATATATTTCAAATAGCTAGACGAAAATCTTCTGTTGCGTGTAAATAGTTGTTTCACAAACGTATTCCCTGTACAGACAGGCCTTACCCACGATTTTATTATTCGTGTTGGAGATGTACTCTCACATATTGGTAGTATTTCCCCTTTCGCCGTCGTGTAACCCGCCCATTCAGAAATACTGTTTCATACATACGTAAATTCGTTTCGGTTTCATTTTTAGAATTCCATTTTGTCTATGTAAGGGTATCTCAATCGGATACACAAAGATTGTTTAGGCTATGTGCACACTAAAGTCGATATATTGATTACGTTGTCATCGTAGCCTCATGAATAATGACAATAATTAAATTGATAGCATTTGGAACTTGCAAATTGTAAATTATATTTTTATTTAATGAAATATTTGATATTGTTCTTATAGATAGTCTAATAAATAGAAAACTAAAATTAAATGCTAAAACTAAATAAAAAAGAGAGCAAAATTATGGAGAAAATGCTGGTCAGTTGCTCACCCTTTGAGCATTGCTATTCAGCGTGGTAACGCCGCCAGCCTTTTGGGAAAGTTCCCGGTAAGTGACAATGGTTTGGGACCAGTATTTTATTTATAGATAGTCAACATTTAATTTTTCAACAAACTAAAAAGTCATAATTTAAATATTTTCTTGATAATATAAAATCTACGTATAAAAGACTTATTTGATTTATAAATAAATTTAGTTTAGTGATTAATTATAAAGTCACTACGTAGGACATCCATTGTCTTCCAACACTATCGGTGAAGACAACGTGTTGCTAGTCTTTAAGATGGGATAAAGAGGATGGAATAGGGGAATGATATAAGAACCAGGGCCTCGTGGACACTGGCGGAGATACTTCAAGATGACATTTTCACATTTTTTGTGATGATCTATATAGTTTATATATAGTGTATTAGATAGGTCGACTAAATTAAAAAAAAATGTTGTCCTTTACATGTCTGTAGCTTTTTATAATTTCCAGTACTTGTCACTCATATATTTCATGGTAGTACTGAATGGGCTTGGGTCCTTAAAATTTTAGTTACACTTAGTAGTTACTAAAGTTATACTTTCTTCACGGTTACACGGTTAGATTCCTTAATCATCTTGAGAATTTGAGTGTGGAACAGGGTGAGCGCTTCTACCAACACCTAATAGTGATAGTTGTACTAGGGAAGTCGGGACCGTTACATGACGGCAGATTACGGTTGATATGTATATGTCAAATTTCCCCAAAAATAATATAGAATAAAATCATGTAGAAAGTGTCTCTCTGAAGCAAAAGATATATTTCACAATTTTTCTCTCTTTTTACGTTTATATTAATTAATTAAATATAATACAAAACGATTAGTAGTATTTCTCAATAAATATTAGATATTAATGTAATATAATTGTATTGCTTTATTTCATACTTATTGGTTTTTAGTTTGTATAAAAATGGAAATTAAAAAAAGACAATATTCGAAAAAATGTACAGTTTTATTAATTATTGAAATAAAATTATTCGAAGCCATTATAATATCCAGGGCAATAAAACTACTGTTGACCAGTGTTATCTATTTATTAGTGTAGCTTCGCCCTTACGGGGGTCTGACATGTTTCTAGATGAATTTCCTACGATCTTTGTCGAAAGTATTGAATACGAATTCAATTTATTTATTTTCAACGTATAAAACTAGCTGTGTTTTAAATTCAGTTTTATGTATTTATTCAGGTGCTGAAGATTTTGACTGCAAGTTGGACTATTTGAATGCAAACTCGATTTTGATATGAAATTCTGATAGTTTTGAAGTTATCGTTTTGAATTTTTATTCTGAGCACTATTCGACTTAGGGGGCGTCCATAAATTACGTGAGGTGTTTAAGGGGGGAGGGGGTCGAGTCAAATCTCATCTAATCTTACGTCGGAGAGAGGGGGGGCCTCGGCAAATATCACGCAATTTTTTTTCTGATTGATACAAAAAAAAAATACTATTTTGGTCCATTTAATCCAGATTGTACATGCTTAAGATTTAATCTTAAGCGTAATCGTAATACGATTCCGAACTCACATTTTGAAAATCTCACGTGAGATTGGGGGATGGGGGAGGGGGTTGAATAAAATCTCACGACATCTCACCAGGGGGGAGGGAGGGGAGAAATATTAAAAAAACACCTCACGTACTTTATGGACGCCCCCTTATATGGAGTTGAATACTTGGCATTTAGACTATACACGTAACTGTATTCCGATATCACTTATGTTTTGAAGCAAAGAGTTGTTTGAACGAATCGGTTATAGGAAAACTATTATGAAGATTATGGTAAATGTTATATTCGGTTATGAGATTTGTTACTTCACGTTTCATGTACCAAAATCCATTGATGTGTAATTTAAAACAATTAAAGAATACGGTAAGCTTCGTCAAGTCTTCTCATCGTCTATCTCGCAAGACGAAAGTTTTCGAACAGTGTGTCTTTTCCGTCCTGACTTACGGGAGCGAGAGATGGGCACTGACGGCAGGATTTCTTCACAAGTTCAGCTACAAGCTCACAACGGGCTATGGAGCAAAATATGTTCAGTGTTTCTCTTATGGATAGAATTTAAAATTAGAATATTCTTAAGAGAGGCAGCCGATATAGCTCTCGAAAATATCGAAATTAGCACGTCCAATTGGCAGTGGTCCGATCACGTCTGCCGCAGGACCGACGGCCGATGCAGCAGACAAGTCCTTGAGTGGAGTAGATAAAGGGCACTGTGGGCAAAACCCTAGTACTGAATAAATAGACCCTGAACTTCTTTTGTAAGTTAAAATAGTTAAGCGCAGCAATTTATTGCTCGAACAATTACGAAAATCGTTTGGACAGACAAATACTTTTTGCTGTTAAAACATGGAACAATTTAGATAGAAACCCTGAAAGAACCAGTAATTTATTAGAAACACGAGAACTTGGGACACAAAAAATCGAGCAAGTTTGTTTCAGTCCAAGCGTAATGGATTCCGTAGGTGGTCATTACTTCCTATTGACGAAATATAAATTCAGATGAAAATATTTCATATCCCCCAAACTATTTTTTTTGACGAGGAAAATCCTTTATGTACCTGTCACCATGTGGGTATCGTGGTAACCTGTGCCCCGAGTCTGTAACTCCAATTTTACGAACTATATCAATAACATTGGTTCTCTTACGGATATCCTCACTTCCAGTTCTATGCATAAGAGAAACATCCAACATAGTTCGCTCCATAGCTCGTTGAGCGACTTGAAATTTTGTGGATCAAACTTAACATCAGTTGCAATGTCTCGGCTTTGTAGGTCGAGATGTGGAGGACCCATTGGTCGAAGGCGTTCGTCTTCAAGTGGTGCGGGATAGTCGATGAGAAGACTTGACAAAGTGCACCAAATGCTGCGTAGCCCGTATTCTTTGAAGTTGTCTGTACTGTATTCTTGTTCAAGGTAGATGTATTTCTTAACAACTTCAAGAGGGACGTTATCAACGTTTGCGAGTTTTGGCATGACGTGTTCACTGGAACTTAGTTTCAATAAAACAGTTGGATTTGAATGATAGAGTAATTTCTGAAAAAAAAACTGTGTCACAAACACCAGTAGCCAGACGAACCGACGGAAGGATATGATGATTATAAGGGTTTCACTTTTACCTAAATGTCTACTGTACCCTAAAACGTACTTTGGCGCTTAAGAAGTTGTCTTGTAGAAGAATTTTAAAAGAATGTTTAGTAAGAGGAAAACTGAGCGAAAGATTATTTGCGATCGCCATAAATTTTTCAAAGCCTACGTTCAGAGTCCTCTCGGAGAAGCGTGATGCTCGAAACCCGCTCGAAATTGCCTTTTTTGCTTTTACGGACAATTAAATCAAACGCTCGTTTGAAATGCTCGAATGTAGAATGATTGAAATTTAAACGTATGGCTTTTTATTCTAGTACTGCTGATATAGTGTATTCTCATGTAGTAGAGGCCGCCATGCCAGCATGATTGGTATGATGCCACGCCTTTCACAGAACATCGGCGTGAAATGGTTAGCCTTGAACAGATCCTGCTTCATGCGGTGATGAGAGCCAAATATCAACTCGAAGCACTTGAGTCGATTGAGCGTGTGTAGCTGAGCTCTTCGATCTGATCCCGCCATCTCCCTTCTATTATCGGACAGCCAGACGCACTGGCATGCAGTACCGATAAATGGTTGATATTCCACCTATAAGAACGAAGCGCTTCGCATCTAGTTTCATCATACGCACCGTAAAGGAGTGAAACTCATTGCCGGAGTCTGTCTGTCCCAATACTTATAATTTAGGTGTCTTCAAGTCCCGTATGAATAGGTACCTTCTAGATCTAGATAAACGTGCTCCATCTTAGACCATATTTCGCTCCACATAGAGCGAGATCGTGGTCAAACGCGAACCTATATATACTACAATAAAAAAAAGATGAATGAAAGTTTGATGCCTCACTTCCCCCATTCCAATCCTATTTATCCCCTCTTAAACGTTGCCAGCGTGTTGACTTTACCCCTGGTGTTGCAATCGCCTTTGGACGACGGTTACCACCTTCACAAGCTGGGCTGTCTTTTGGTTATAAGCTTCACAATAAAAAACTCATTTCAGTTAGAGTGCGGACACGATGCGGCCAAGAGAAGGCAAAGGGATGGATAGGAAAACAAGAAGAAGTACTTACGTCGCCATCAATCTGGACGTCTACTTTTTCTCGGGAGACTCACATATACAGCAGTAGGATTCGCTATGATGCAGTTTATGATCAAAATTCTTTATTTCATCTTCCTACAACCTATATAAAATCATCTTAGGTTTGAAAACAGCAATTTCTTGGAAAATAGAAAATTATTACAAAAAATAATAAATTATTAAAAATAGGAATCAAGACTGATGAAGTTTCAAAAAACAATTTTAATAACCTAGATAATAGAAAATGTCATATCTTCATATTTAATAATTATACAGAGAAATTACGCGTTCTAAGCTAATTGGTGAAAACTATGTTTATTAATGTACTACACGTTATGTCCATGCTTGACTTGAAATTGCCGCTGGATTCTCGGTATCCAAAGTATAGCAGTGTTTAAACAGGAAAGTAACCTATCGCTTTAGTGAAAACTGTATCAGAATAACACACACATTTTATTACATAAATTTTGCTATCGATCAATGAAAAAATAGCATTGGAATTCCAAAATATTTTTTCAATTGAGGCAACGAATAAGCGTTGCCATACAACGGTGGACTGCAGCCAGTATTTTGGGAATGCTCCTTACCAACAGCGATCTGGACTACATCTTTTACTTGTAAGTATGTTTATAGTAGTATTTAATTTCTAAGTTTTTGTTTGTAGGGTTATTTATTTATAATTTAGTTTTTATTTAAATTTAACATGGAATGAATTTTTTTACCATGTTAATATATATTTTTTTGTTAAATTGTAAGTATAGATGATCAATTTATATACACAATGTAATTTTCCAACCTAGCCATTTTAAATAATTCCCAGAAAAACTGCCATGGTATTCCCAGGATAAAAGTAGTGCAGATGTTAAGTCAAAGAGTTTGCTGTCGGTCAGCGAAAACCGTATCGAAATCGACCCAGTAGATTTTCCAAAATCCTGTTCGGGATTCTCGCAATATAAACAGTCAAAAAACGAAAAAATTGCATCATTTTTTCCTTCGTTTATATAATCTACTAGAGTTTACCTAGCGGCTGCGCCGCGAGTTAACCTCTACTGTGTGTCTCTTATTTATAGGGCAAGCGCTACAGGTTATATTATATTAAATTTTTATGTATTCGCCCACGGAAGATTCACTTCATTTTATATCGCTAATTATACCATCCCCGTCTATCTGTAAATAACATAAATTACAAAACTTGACCAAAAAGGCCAAAATAATCAAAATGGTCAAAATGCCAAAAAGGCCACAGTGCCCGACGTGGCCAAAATGACGTAATTGGCAAAAACTACCAAAAAGGCCAAAATAACCGAAATGGTCAAAATGACCAAAAAAAAAAAAAAAAAAAACAAAAAGGCCAAAATAACCGAAATGGTCAAAATGACCAAAAAGGCCAAAGTGATCGACATGGCCAAAATGACCAAAAAGGCTACAACGACCGACATGACCAAAATAACGAAATAGGCAAAAACTACCAAAAAGGCCAAAGCGATCAAAAAGGCCAAAATGACCGATATGGACAAAATGACCAAAAAGGTCACAGTGACCGACATGGTCAAAATGACCAAAAAGGCCAAAATGACCAAAAGGCCAAAATAGTTAAAATGACCAAAACGGCCAAATGAAAATTATCCCTTGTCTACCCTCAGTATTTAATTTACATACGTACCGAATTTCAGCCAAATCGGCCCATTAGTTTTTCCGTAAAAGCATAACAAACAGAAAGACAAATATATTTTTATCTCGGAAACTATCCCACTTTTCGGGATAAAATGTATCCTATGTTCATTCTCGGTATCGAAAACATATATATACTGAGTTTCAGCCAAATCGGTCCAGTAGTTTTTACGTGAAAACGGAACAGGCAGACAGACAGACAGAGTTACTTTCGCATTTATAATATTAATAGGGATTCCAGTTATTTTTTGAATAGCTTCAAAGTACAGACCCGGCATAGTTAGAATTTTATAATATTATACATTAAAAACTTTTTATACCGGATTATTAATTAAGCAGACAAAGGCAGTCACCTAATTAATCCTACGATTATATGAAAATGGAAAACTTCATTTTAAACAAAAAATAGTTCTAAATTAATGTCGTGAAATTTTCCAACCAAAAAAACGGTGGTCCTTTTTCATTATAAATAATTTTGTTTATGGAGAGAAGTAATATTTCCTTTTCCTTATAAAATATTAAGCAAAAACAAACCGAGGTTAACCCGAGGAAAACACCTGTTTTCAATTTTGGGAAAAAAATAAAAGCGTTGCGAGGATATTGGAAAAATGGCACTCGAAATTAGGTGACGCCTAATCTCATTTTCCTATCTACTTACGATCGGAGAAAATATAAATACACAGTACTTGTAATCTTCGTTGGAAGTATATGTCATTATATGTTTATTACTTTTTAATAATAACAACCTTATGTTGTGTTCCGGCGGCATTAGTGACCAGGTTCCAATCTCTCTTAAGAGAGCATCAGCGCACTTGTAGCACTTTTGGTGATTCAAATGTCCATAGGCGATGGTAACCGCTTTCCATCAAGTGGGCCGTGGGACGTCTGCCTGTCTGCTAAACTCTTGCGATAAAAGAAGACAGTATTACTCACGGAATATTAATAATAATAATCGGCAGACAAACAGACGCATTGTATTTCCACAAATTAAGCAAGTTACGCTTGTGTTATGGGTAATATACAACGTACCACAAACACCCAGACCATGGTAAATAACGGAGAAAATACATTTCCGAAATTTACTATACCAGGAATCGAACCTCTGGGTTGCAGTGAGGTAGGCCGTCAAAGGCTTAAATATTGTCAATTATATTGATACCACAGACACATAAATTTTATTTATACTATAAATACCCAATTAATTCTTTATTCAACATTCTGGATATCTGAACGAAACAACTGGGAGTTTGCAAACGATTTTAATGTAAGCAAGTGGCAAAAATCAATAAACTTCGTTTACACACTTACCTTATTTACTTAATAAATAACAATTTATAAAGTAAACTGTTGACTTTGCAAATTGTTTTTAAAGATAAAGAGATAAAAATATTCCGAAAACGCTTCAACGAATCGAGTATTCGAATTTCTTAAGGAAGAAATTTATCTGACTTCCTGCTGGAGATAAAATTACAGTTTATTTTTTCGTGTAACCGTGTTTATTTGTGGATTAAAGTCGACTAATCTATAATATTGTTACATGCCGACAAGGGTGCATGCACACCTGCCTGTCATAAAGCTCAGTTTATTACCTTCCCGTAGTTTGTTCGCGATGCAGGCTAGTCCCAGTGCGAAACCTATGAAAGCAATTTTCTGTGCATTTTTTGACAATAAATTGATTATATTTGATGCCCGATGTGGACTTCTTCTGTTTACTTTGTGTTTGTAAAATTCGTAATTAGAAAAACAATCCATTTTGTTTTGTCATCTTTTATGGCAGCCATATTGTATCGGTGCAGCAATGGCCCAATGGAGAGATCGGCAATCTAGCGAGAACGACAAAGCAAGTCGTGTACATTCGATAAGCTATATAGTGACGGACTTTGCGCGTGTTATTGAATCCTCCATTTTGTACTGGTTGTGTCCAGTTATTTTGTTACCTGTGTTATACGGGTTTGTATAATTCTAATAAAACAATAGTCATTCCAACGGTATTTTAATTCGAGTCCCGCTCTCGTAACAATATCATACAGCAAACCCATTAAATGATTAAAGTGAACATGTTGGGGGTAGGCTACATAATAACTTTAACATTACTCATTGACACTTTACATCTTAGTCTTCCATGATCACGGCTACTGCAAAGTGGTCGAAACGACGAAATAAAAGTCAATAATATTGTTACGTGCGAGCGGGGGTACGCTACACACCTCCTTCACGAAACTGTCCACTAAACTTGTCACTAAATTCACCACTTTACTCGTCACTGTCTTCTATTAAACCCCTCTTCCAACTGTTCCGTATCGCACTTGTCGCTTCACTGTCTTTATCTGAAATCAACTCTAAAACTGCCCGGTAGGCGCGCCTTACGCTGTTTTAACTAACCATAGTATTTTCTTCTATACACATCTATTTCGCGCAATAAAATCAAGTGGTGCAATGTAAACGTTGTTTAATTTTGCGTGAATAGTCTAACATTATACAGCAATCAGCCCAAACGGCCCGAAGTAAAGATATTTCAACTCAGAAAATAGGCCCAAGAATGGCTTGACCAGCAATCAGTGTAATTGAGGCCTTAAATTTAAGTTTAATCCCTTACAACCGCAAAGCTTACTAACGCCTTGCGATAAATAAATTGCAGGCGTTACGGCACCCTTAGGAATCCCCCACGAAATAGCTAGAGGGAGACTGTAGTTGTCAAACTACTACAGTAAAGATTATGCAGGGAATAGGGGATCGAACTGTCAAGCCAATTGAGATACTTTTTTATATTCGAAAAAGGAGTTTCATTCGTCGGATTTTTTTTATGTATTTTCGATTACTCGTGATTTATGATCGATTTACGTGATTTTTTCTGTTCGACGCGAATAGCTCATGTGGTTAAATTTAACATGTTTAGTTTTCATTTACGAACATTTTTTTGTTTCTTGGACTATATTTTTAAGAACGCCACCATTCGTAGGTGCAAAGTAAACATAAAAATTACTATATTTGAAATTACTAAGCACGACTTTAAGATGTTTTAGATAATATATATTAATAATAGCTTTAAATAAGTTGTTTTATACATTTTAGTTTTTGAAGTCGTTTTTTTAACGAAGTTTTTATTTTTTCAGACAGACAGACAGAACATGGCGGCCTTTAAATGTAGTATGTAAGCATTTCTATTGTTCACTGAAAGGGCCAGCGCACAAAATTAAGTATTTGTATACGTAGCATAAATGTAGTATATAACAAAACTACGTTTTAACGGTTTTGAGCGCGGTAATTTATTTGATTTTGGTCATTCAGACGTTTCGGCCGGTTTTCAGTTGCCGTGAACACGGAAGACAAAATGACAATTGTCAACAAGTATTGACAATAAAACTTTAAAATATATATATATCAGGATATCTCAGGAACTATATATAATAGGCTTGAAATTTGGCATGGACCTTCCTTTCGCCAAGTAGAAAGAAAGAAAGAAAGAAACAAAGAAAGAAAAATATTTATTCAGAACTACATATAACCCAATATATACTTATAAATAAGATAATACAATTAAAATGAAGTTCTGAATCGGTCCTAACTCAGCATGATGCCGATTGGCTCAACCAGCGCTGATCTTCCGTTAGGGCCGTTCAAGTAGAGGAAAGTCAACTAAAAACGGATTATATGGCACGCGAAGAGCGCGCGGTTATCAGCAAGTTTTAAAAAAAAATTACAACATTTTTTAAGGGACAGATCTCATTCATGTGATCTTGTTTTACATTTCTTATCTCTCCTATAGACATTTAATCTTTCTTAAGAGTTGATTTATCCGTGCAGGAATGGAGTATCCCTGCCGGAACGGAGAAAAAAATACAATTTCCAGCGGCTGGGTGGCGTGTCGCAAGAGGCGACAAAACAACCAAGAGCCAGGTGGCAGGGCATTTGCCCGACTGGATGACTACCACCCCTTATGTAGAGTATGCCTGAAACGCCATGTATGAAATTGTACTTTTTTTCTGTACGTATAGAATATATCTTGACTTGTGTCTCACTTATATAACACATAGGTGCCATATAAAGTCACTTATATGTGACCATGTGAATGTATAGCTTAAAGTATTTTAATCTTTAATTAATATATTTGTGGTGTGTTGCGTGTTTGTATGTATATTTCTATTATTTGTTTGTTTTTATGTTTTTCATGTAACCTCCTATATTTGGCCGCTGTGGCCGCGCACGTGTTTTTTAATATATGTAGTGTTTTCAGTATATACGTATGCCTTAGGGTGGTCGTTAAAAATAAATTTCTTGCGGCGCCCCCTAAAAAGTTTCCTTTTAATGAAAAAACACTGGATTTTTTAAATAATTTTTTCAAGTCAAGACATGGCTCAAGACGATTCAAGTTAATTTTTGGGTAATATCATGCTTATTCAGGAAACTTCTTATTAAGTATGAAGTAATAATTATTTTAAGATTGGAACAGTTTTAACAATGAAATACCTTCACTATTATTCTCAGTGATGAATTTCAAATTATAGTTTCAGACAAAGTTTAAAATTCTTCGTGATTCAAGCTTATCTTTCAATTTTTCTTATGTTTTTAGTTTTAATTTTAATCGTCTTGAGGCACGTGTTGTCTTGACTTGAAAAAATTATAAAAAAATCTCAGTGTTTTTTCATTAAAAGGAAGCTTTTTAGGGGGCGCCGCAAGAAATTTAATTTTTAACGACGATTATGCCTCCTCTGCACAATTCGTTCTCTACGTCGTAAAATGACAGAAGCATAGCAACGAGGTTCAATCCAAAAGTACAGGACTGTTATTAAAGATTACAATCATGAATGAGCCCATTGTTCGGGAGTTGTTCCATTTAAATAGCTTTTTAACTGCCGAATTTAAGTTATGTACAATCGTTACTGGGATGCAGAGCGATTTCGATATAATGAACGATTCGAGTAAGCTTGTGAAGTGTTTAAACATTTTTCCCTATTATTTGTTTTGAAACAAAAAACATGTATATTTTAATACCTTTTTGTTAAGGTATTTGATTTATTAGCTGGATATGATAATATTGTTACAGTCATGGGGATATTATATAATATGAAATTCTGTACTGTGTGCAGATTATTAAGATACAAAATGTTCAAATTTAAAAGTTGAGTAACGTTATTAGGTTCTATTAATCAAATGGAATATGTATTTTTATATATTTCAACAACATTTTCAATTGTTCTTTATATAAAAGATTTTGATTAATATTAAAAAAATGTACTACTGTTCTATATTCCTATGTTAAGGGAATTACGCAGATGCTATATAATATACATTGGACAAAGTTAGGACTGAACCCAATCACCCAGAACAGAAGAAATAAGTAAAAGCGACTAGACCATTAGAGTCAGTCAATGTAATTAAACTTAAAACAAAAAGGATTTTTACATCCGATTATAATTTATAGAGAAGCCATCTAAGTGTGATTCGCATACATATGTATTTGTATATCATACATATATAAACCTTATGTGATTTTTCAATATTTAAAATTTTAAGACTGTCCCTTCTATTATTATTTTATAATTTTAATCTATGATCGAACAATAGTTAGTAACAATAGTTGTTGGTAGTTAGATAGAGCAACTGAATAACAATTCGCAGCACTACGACCTCAGATTTATCTCTGCGGCTAATCGCTGGAACATTGCTTGTTGGGCGTCGGTTTTGGGATGTATTAGTATTAACACCAAGGAACAGAAAGCTAACAGAATAATCGATTGTTTTGAACCTTTGAAACGGCAAACGAGATCTCCTCCATTAAAGGAGGACGTTGAACAAACTACCCACTAAACCCACTTGGGTTCCTATGACAGCATATATCTAGAATACCATAGATCTTTAACATAGTTATACTCTTCTGACATCCATGAACGCCGATTTGATACTAAACCCCGGGAAGCTTAGCCGTGCCACTTCGTACAGTAGAGGTGATTCCACCGACACCTCCGTAAGCAGTGGCCCTCTACCACGGATAATGGGAAACCCGATACAATACGTTGTTTCCAAACCCCCGACCAATTAGATAGACAATAGACGAAAACCCCCTTCTCTAAATTATTAAAATGTGTCACACAATAGTGTCCCCTGCCAGTGAGAATCGCTGTGAATTGCTCCGCATCGAGTCTACCGGTCCTAACTTTGCCTCGAGTAACCTACGCAGCGTCCTTGACGAGCGTATAAATACAAGTGAAGAGCATAGCATTCCAAATAACACATACTCTTAAGGCGACAGAACGTAAACGACGTTTATTCTTATATGAAATATAGAAATACACCCAAAGTTTAGCCTTAGTGTTGTGTTCCGAGCTACAGGATTCAAATCAAAATGCCGTTGGAATTAATATAGAGTTTATTAGATACAAACACGTATAATACAGGTACAAAGATAACTGGACGCAACCAACACAAACTGCGCGATTCAATAAAGCGCGCAAAGGCCGTCACTATATAGCTAATCGAATATACGTCTTGCTCGTATCGCAATCCTCGCTTGACAACCTAACCCCTCTGTTCGGGCATTCTTTTTATTCTGTATAAATACAATATGCCTCGACGCAAGAGAATAATTTCTAATAATTAGTTCGACACACCTGCCTGATGACTGCCATTATACAAGTACAATAACAATATAATGTTTTTCTTAATTACAAATTTTAAACACAAAGTAAACAAAACAAGTCCAAATGCGGGATAGGTAATAAACCAGGTTTATGGCAGGCAGATGTGCATTCACATTTGGTCAGTATGTAATAGCAGGAAGTGTAAGAAATAGGAACAAAAGTTACTGGGCTAGTATGTAGGTAATTGGGAGTACGAAAGTACTTTGTCGCCTAGCCGACGTAATGGTAAAAGAATTTTTTGGATACGTATCACAAAAATTATATGTGGTATATCTAACTGATTTTCTTCCATAAACTTCTCACCGCAGACTCGCCTTGGCATATCAGTCACGCATAACAGATTGTCGCATTAACTAATTTAACGTGAAAGCTTATATGTCAAATACGGTTCAACTGAACGGTTACATTCCGAAAATCCTGGCAGCCATTGCGTTGTTATTTATCAAGGTTGGCCACTTTATATTCATGTCCATCGGCATATGTTTTCATTGCGACGTTATCGCGATCCTCAGTTCGTGAACTCCGAGTTCGGGGTTAAACTGGAACATTCGGTGCAAATGAGTAAATTTTTATGCGATCATTTATCCTTTTTATAGATAGGATTAAATCAATTTGGCGAGAGCTTCACTTCGCTTCGCTTTAAAAAATATATATTCTTTATTGTTAACAAGTTTATTTAAAAAATACTGTAGTGCTGATATACAAAGTCGAAATACTGTTTTCTCAATGCAAAACTATGTATTTTTTTATATTGAATAGGTTCGCGTTAGACCGACATTGTGTCTGAAGTCAGGTAGAAATGCAGTCTAAGGTGGAGCACGATACCTAGAAGATACCTGTTCACGCGATACTTGAAAACACCTAGATGGTATTCTTCAGAAAATACAGACGACGGTAAACGGTCTCACTCTTCAGCGGTGATTATGATTAAAGCGGAACTATACCGTTTCGTTCGCTTTGTTGGATTTCCACCTTATATCGGCGATACATCTGCTTGACCGGTGGTAAAAAAGTGAGGGAGGAATCAGTTCGTGTATTAATGCCGTGGCATACTCGCCGAAGTGTATCCTATAGAATACCGACAAACTAGCGTCTAGCAAAAGGGGAGAAACAGGGGTTCCAATCTCTTAACTATTCAGTTAACCCAGAAACCGGCTCTCTTTTGGATGACGACAACCCGGACAAGACGGGGGCGTTGAGCTATAGGTCCGCCCCCATTTGGACGAAGACTCCGGCGCTGGGTTGGCTTGGATGACCTGCAGGGGTGCGTTCTTAAACGACGCCCCTCGACGTTTAAGGAAGGCGCTCTAACCATTCGTCTTTCTGACTTGCCGATTTCTCTTTGTTAAATTTATAACAGACACAGAGTAAATTAATATAATACGAGATTAAAAGACGTCAGATAAAAATATATTATTTACAAGGGATATGTAAACATTGTAATGTAACCAGCAAATGTGCTTAAAGACAAATGTCAACTGCTAGATGAAATGTCAGAGTGACATTTTGACATCAACCTATTTTGCAGGTCTAGGTTTAAGACCAGGCTAGAGTGGGCGCTCGTACTGAGAGTTTTAAAACACCTATCATCTCATCAAGCGTCATCGAACCACGTGTCAGAACGCACTAATTTCTCCTCGTTAGAAAAAGTGTGTTTTATGTGTGTGCAGTTCACACAGCAAAAGTGAAACTTCAGAGAATATACTCAGAGCTAATTCTTCTTCAACTTTTGTCAAGATGAAAAATAAGGAAGCGCTCCATAAATGTTCGTGAGAAATGAAAATGGTTGAATTTGTTAGTATAAAACAGCTTTGTACGAATGTAGGTATTAGCTTTTATATTTATTTAGATAATTGCATTTTCTTTTAAGCTGATTGAACTGCAAAAACTTTTTAACCCAGTAAACGTACCCTTGAGTGCAAAACACCATTTGAAACGCTGTGATCAGAGATCGTATTGCTGTTTGCACTTGCAATGATTGTGCTTGATACTAGTATGACGTTCGAATACTAAGGGAACTATTTTCCCTTTTTTATATTATTTAAATTTAAGCCTAAGAACATAACTAAGGTGCCATCCATAAATTATGTCACACAGGGGTCATAAATTTCGTTATATCATTCATTTTAAAACATGAAATTTTAACTATTAACGCCAACTCTATCTGTATGAACATATGTTCATTTTTTTAAACTTGTATAGGAATAAAACTAATTATTGAACTGCTGTTTTAATTTAATAATTTGTCAAAATTAAATTGCAAAGTATATGATGTCACACAAGGGAAGGAGGAGTGGGCCCCGTGGGGTATAGGGGTTCTCACTCATCCGCACATGCCGTCGAGATGAGAGTGCGAGTGTTTCGCGCGCACTCACCTCTCCTCCCGTGGGAAAGTCCCCCGGCAAGGAAAAGGCATGAGGCATGTATGTGAGGCCCACACCTGCCAGGGCCGCGGAGCCGGGAATCTCAATTACCCGTAACCCTGACATAAGACGCAGGACGGAACACCCAGGGGTTTTATTGGGTATCCCTAACTGGGGAGCGGCAATAGCGTGGCACCAGTTTTAACTGGGCGCGCTAGTGCCACGCCCGATATGGCGAATCATACACTAGGTCGCGAATTATCCCCCCAGGCTTCTGTGCGTGTCGCGGCTTAGTCCTCAAACGGATTTCCCCTGGTCAAAAAAATAGGAGGGAGGAGTCTCACGAATGTGACCAACTTCGGCAACTTTGACTCGTGTATTTTAGTTTGTAATTGTAATTTGTGGATGACCCCTTATATAATACATGGAATAAAGTTAGGATATTTTTTAAGATCAAATTGTTTTATTAAATTTATAGGTCCACTATCCCCTCGCTCTATCTCATCTCTATCCTTTGGCTTCACCTATGGTGTTCCAAACTATAGGCAACGATAAACGTTGTCTTTTGTTGGGCCGCCTGCTTGTTTGCTAGCTTCGGGAAAAAATATAGTTTTTCTCTTACGACGTTTGAAATTTCCATCACGGAATCCCGGACATGTATTTTGTAGATGTTTGAAAACGGTATTCATAACTCTAGCTATTAGTCAAACGAGCAAAACCTTATACAGGCCATTTGCACTGTGTGATCCGACGCCGTTGAGTTTGACACGGAAATGTACCGGGCGACAAACAGTGCGGTCGATGCGATTGGATCGCAGTTTGCACTAATGCCTGCTACATACGTGACGATATATCGTAGAGATTTATCTATGCAAACCGATTTGCGCAGATTTATATATCGTGTTTATGACAATCGTTGCACACAATCGT
Source organism: Dendrolimus punctatus (assembly GCA_012273795.1). Classification (NCBI taxonomy): domain Eukaryota; kingdom Metazoa; phylum Arthropoda; class Insecta; order Lepidoptera; family Lasiocampidae; genus Dendrolimus; species Dendrolimus punctatus. The sequence continues at coordinate 15,870,677 of CM022538.1, forward strand.
TCATGGGTGGCAGTTGCAATTTCCATTAGATAAATCGTTAGCGATCGCGTTTGGACAGTTTTAGTGGGGTTACTAAAGTTAGCAGATTTAGCTATGCAGGAGGTGTTCATCCTTAAATAATTATGCTAATCTTGCGGAGTTAAATTCAACTCATTGAAAACATAGCTTTTCATGAGCCAGACTTTACGCCACACATTCCGTGACTTTCTTTAAACATATAATCAGGCCCAATAACACAAGTGCGTCAGTATCTTTCATCGTTTATGACGTAAGATCATCATATAATCAATAATATAACCAATAGTATAATTATAACATCTATATGTAGTCATAAGGACAACAAAGAGCTTGTAACCAATACTACAAAAAATTTGTATGCCTGTCAAGGCGAAACATATAACTTGAGACTTAGCAATCATAACGTAACATCTGCAAAAATGTCTATGTTTCAAATAAATAAATTACTTTGTTTTTTGCGCGAACTTATGTGGAGAACCGACAATCGTAAATATTGGTGGCGTGTGGAGACATTCGGGGCGATTTAATTGCACAGTCTGAAATCGCTACGATTTATCGTTACACGTGTAGCAGGCATAACTCGGCTTACACACACGTCAGCCTTAAGTGCGTGTAGTTGTCCAACTAACACTGTTCACGATTGCACTGCGATTTGTGTTGTGATTTGCATATACATCTGTGTAAACTTTAGGTATTTAGGTTAATAGACAAAAATATTGACATAAATGACAGTCTTGCAACTATAGTAAGAACACAGAATTTACACGACACTATGAAGTCCACAATTTGTGAAGGGTGTTCATAAGCTTTTATTAAACTTGCATTGTTTCTGAGTACATGATCGGGCCAAATTTTGCAACTGAATTTTAAAGCAGTTATCCTCAACCGATCGAGTTGAAATTTTGCATGCACATTAAGTTTGGATGACAAGGCATGATTAGCTAAGTGACGTCATTCTAAATCCAATATGTCGGACGGCACAAGATGGCGGACAAATTATTTTTGTGCACTTCCATGATATGGGTATCAAATTAAAGGTTTAGCTCAAAGGACACGAAGAAAAAATTGACTTCACTCTAAATCCAATATGGCAGATGGCCCAAGATGGCGTAGAAATGCAGGGTTTTAAGAGCTGACAAACGTCATACAGGTACATCTGTATGTCCTTTTGGTTTAAAGGTTAATTGACCAAAAATATGAAGATGAATAACTGTCTCGCAACTATATTAAGAAAAACACACAGCTTACACATGACAATATGAAGTTTAGTATATAAAGGGTTTTTTAAGACAAACTACCACTGTTTTGTAAATAAGCTATAAAACTTAAAAATTGCTAAGCGAATATTGTAGAAATCAATTTTTGTTGAAAGTATTTATGAAGCCCTAGAATGCCTTTTTAGATTTGGCCATCTTATAGTCGGCAAATGGATTTTGCATTCCAATGCACTGTGGTGAATTTATATAAAGTCCATTTTGCTGAAATTCTAATTAAATTTAAACCATATATGTAAAATGGAGTTTAATTAAAGTGTGTACTTACGTTATGTGAAAATAGCTACATACATAATATACGTATGCATGTTTGAAAATAACACCATAATATGGTTTTATTTAATAAATATTATCACATACATATACACTTAACACTTACTTAAAGCGGACCCTGGGTGTCGAAGTGAACGCTCCGAACGCAACCGGGATTTAACTCTCGGATGATGATGGTACTAATACGGGATGTACCTATTTTTAATAACACAAGTACAGTAATATGTGTATATTTTCAAATAAGTACAAAGTTTATATGATATTAATGTTTTTTTTTCTAACAATATGTTTGTATTTCATTACTAACATTCATAACATTAATTATAATTCCTTATTATACGAGTATTTAAATAAATACAATATGAAATCTGTCGTGAGGAAAATTAAGACTATTTACTGTAAAAAGAAAATTATCACTAGATGACGCTACAGTGGTATTACATCGCGGTAAGGTTTCATTATTTTGACGGTCTCTGTGGTTAAGCGGGCTAAGCCTTTGCCGGCTTACCTCACTGCAACGCGGAGGCTCCGGGTTCGATTCCCGTATAGTAAATTTCGGAAACGTATTTTCTCCGTTATTTACCATGGTCTGGGTGTCTGGATCGGCCCAGAGTGGTCCGTTGTATATTACCATAACACAAGCGTAACTTGCTTAATTTGGGATATACAATGTGTGTGTTTGTCTGCCGATTATTATTATTATTATTATTATCTTCTTCTAAAAGATTATTTAAAGAGTGTTTCTTGTTTCTTCCCACATAATTTCCATAAATTGGCCGCATATCAATCATCCTTTACTAGTATTTTTAAAAGAGGTAGTGAGTTCAAGACTCATCACTTCTTTTCTTGAGTTGTTATTGAACATCGAATTAAGTTTTTTCTGTGTTATTCATATTCAGTTTAAGTAAGTTTTTAGGCTTCTTAAGCTTTAGGCAATATCAATTAAAAATTGAAAAAAACCTGTTCATCTTGGGACGCCGACAGAAGTGTTAACTTAAAGTAATCTAAGTTGAACTATTAAAATTGAAATTTTTAACTTGAGAAAAGCTAAGATTATTTCTTAAATTTTATGTATATTAATATGATAAAGTAAGGAAAGGTTATTTATCAATAAAATATTTATTGATAATAAAATATAATATTTTATTCTTAGTTACAATTCTTGAATATGTACATTATAATTTAGTGTATGTGTATTATAAGTATCACTATTTAATCTAGTTAACGAAATACGGCTAGCGCTGTGGGTTAGAGTGAGAGAGGAGGAGCCTGCGTGCCACTGCCGTATGCGTGAGAGAAAGGGAAGCCAGACTGGCGCCGTAACGCGTTACGTAACGACGCGGTTACGTGAAGTTATCAATTCAAAAATATATATTATTAATTTACTATTTACGAAATTGAACCTAAACTTAATTTTTGAGTTTTCGTAGTATCGTAGTAAAGTATAGTAGTGTAGTATAGTATTAGTATAGTTTCGTAGCAGTAGATAAAGTATCTACTTTATCTTGTTTACTTTTTAGGAATGAGATCAATCTCAATCAGATTTATTTGGAAATAATTAATATGATCATATTCATAAATTGTTTAATTACAATGTAAAATGTATCTTGGTTAGATTGATTGACAAATGCTCAACTATCCAAATTATCTAACATTAGACTTCGTATTTATGTTACATTTTTAGATGGTACGCAATTCTAGCGATAGCTAACTTACCGAAATTGGAATAACATTGCCACCTGACTAGTGGTAGTTCATTAGCTAGCTAAAAATAAGCGGATTTAGCTAATTGGTGACTGACTTGCCAACCGACAGGTGACGGATGATGGCTAGGCCGTAAACTGGCAGTTGTCAGTTTTCGGGTCTTTTCGACAACTATTAACCAGCTGACGAGTTTGTTGGCTAAGCTATTAAGTTGTCAATTGTTGTTTATTGGTTTTAATCATTAGCCAGTTGGCGATATTTATTTCGTAAACAATCACTAATTAGCTGGATTTTATTAGTCCAAGATTCCATTACCCCAGACTTACGTGATTTTAGAAAAGATGAAATTTTTAGGATCGGTAGTTAACATAAACATAGAAAGGAATAGATACTCGCTAAGTTGAAAACGGGGCTGTTTGTCAGGTAGCAGGTATCAAAGGTGGAAAACAAACCATGCCAGCTTGCGTCAAAGTAGCAAGGCTAGTTTTTACATATCGCATATAGGATATTGCTATAAACAAAGATATACAATTGCCAGACACTTTCTGTGGGCCATAACTTTTGACAGACACTTTAAAAAAATGTGGGAATTTACGTCATTTTAGGAAGGCTGAATTATATATATATATATATATATATATATATATATATATATATATATATATAACACCAAACACACATATTGTATATCCCCAAATTAAGCAAGTTACGCTTGTGTTATGGGTAATATACCACGGACTGTTCTGGGGCCGATCTCAGACACCCAGGCCATAGTAAATAAATACGTTTCCGAAATTTACTATACCAGGAATCGAACCCGGCAGAGGGCGTTGCAGTGAGGTAGGCCGGCAATGGCTTGGCCCGCAAAACTACAGAGGCGTATATTATTATTTTCCAATTAGCCAGACAAATCTGTCGGGCCAAAAATCTTCCCAGACTCGTTAAGAGTTTCGCTGTGCGAGGAAGCGGCCTTGAAATTAAACAGCTTTCTGTACCCGTATTTCTTAAAACATCATCCCTTGAGTAAATTGTTGCATTTGATGATTAACCTGGTACACGACAGGTCGGAAGTTAGTTTGGGCAAGTCAATTTACGAGGCAAATTTCGAGCGTTTTCGAGGCCACGCGTCGACTTCAAAAATCTCGTTAAAAGTTAGTAATTTTCGATCCTCAAGTCTTCATAGACTTCTGTTGATGGCGGATCTGTGTTCTTTAGCATAAATAAGCAGGACTTAATCTTGTATATATCTAGAGCTATGTTGATGTTTTCTAGATGTTGTAATAATGCGGGCTAAAAAAGTTCTATGTTTTAAGGTAAATCGCAAAAAAGAAAAGACTTGGGAAAAAATCGAGATGGTAAAGTTATATAATGAGTTTCAACGAAAATTGTTTTGAACAAATCCAATGAATTATATTTGAGAAATGGGGTTTTTTTAATTAAATTATTATTTTTTTGTTCCAAATAACAAACGCGGGGGCGTTTGTCGGAACTCTTCGCTGTTCGTGGACTCTCTAAAGTAATTATCTAATTTTTAGTTATTTTCAACATAATTATTTTCTTAGACCACATCAGCCTTAAACTTTTCAATATTTAAACGTACTATCTCCGACACTATTATTTATAATTGCTAAAATATAGTAAGATACTGTATACTAATGTAGTATGGTTGGAATCCCTACTTTGTTTTTTGTTACATTAACTGCAACATTACAGGTGAGGGCCGCGATGACGACGTTGACGATGACTTTCTTAGCTGTATGAACGCGACTATAAACACTAAAGGATGCAAACTGTGAAATACGTCTGTCTATTCGGGAAGCATCTGATTTATTCAAACAAAGTTGTCTAAATGGCCCAAAATTAGCCAAGGAAATCCGCAAACTCGATGGTGTTGTTAAATTGCGAAGGCTCCTCGACAAATTGCAATGCCGAAATCTGTGGTATTAATTTGAGGGAGGTTATTAGTAGTGATGTCCAGATCTTCGGCAATTTTTTTATAGACGATTACAATACATATATGTATGTATTTTTAGAAGATCTCTGCTAGTATTATAGTAAAAGCTAGGAATTGGACACCCAAAAAACAGTGCTGAGTCAGAATAGCTTTCAACTAAGTATAATATATTGAGTGTTAAGCTCGATTCACACTATTATTCCGTTCACGGTTCAATCTCGCTCCTGTTTCGGTCTTTTGCCAGTCTGGAGAACTGCTGGATGGGCTCAATATGATAGGCGAGAGCGAGGCACATCGCTTGCGCTGGCTTGGCAGCCTACATAGAATGGGGGAGGATCGCGCGACGAAAAGAGTCTATCTGGGTAAACCAAGGGGACGGCGACTAGTTGGTAGGCCCAGATATCGCTGGAGAGATGCAGTGGACGCTGATCTATGCGAGTTTCATGCCGATGATTGGTAGGAGACAGACAGCGCTGAACAGGAACGAGTGGAGTATTCTCATTTCGGGGGCCAGGACTCATTTTGGGTCGGAGAGCCGCAACAGTTAGTTACGAAAGAATAAGGATCCGGTATCGCGTTGGTACCAGTTCATTTAAAAGAATATGTATACGTATGCTATAGCATCTGGTGATTTTTAAAACATCTAGATGACAATCTAAGGTTTTCTTTATCTGAAGTGTATAAAATGAAATTTCACGTAGTGAAGATTTACCCAAGGGAGTAAAGAAGCAAGCAACAAAATGTGCTTTTTCTTTTCGTTTCTTTAATAGTATATACTTGTATTAACATATGTACGAGTATAAGTAGATTTCATACCTAATTCTCATTTCAAATTTTTAACTTAACTGCTTGGTTTTCGGCGTAAGGAATTATCGAACTTTACCGAATTTTATATTTATCACAGCACTATTTTATCAGAATTAATGCGGGTTTCTTAGCTTCCGCAAAGTGCTTTATCGCTGGTTTCGATGAATCGGCTATCGACAGTGTCCGTTGTTTTTCATTAAGTACTTATGTTTCAACGGATTTATTTCCCATGGCGGTAAGTGGTAATTTGTTTTAATTAATACGAATGTCTCGCTCTTGATTTTAGGCTGTGTTAGTGTTTTCAGATTTGTTACTGAATGACATGAATGGTTTTCAATTTATCCAATCCGGAGTTGTAGTGATTACATTGATAAATGGCCGGATACTATTGTGACTATCCATTCACTGGCCTTACCATCGGCTGTATTTTGACGTTACGTGTATAGCTTATGTAAAATTTTAATCAGTAGTAAAATGTACAGATATTATATTATGTACTTGGTTATAAATTTTATCGTCGTCATCAGCAATTCGCAGTCCGCTGCTGGACGTAAGACCAGGCCTTCCCAAGACAACGCCACTCATTCCTGTCCTCCGATTTCCTCAGCCAGCGCCTACCGGCAACCTTGCACGAATCGTCTGTCCAGCGGGCTGAAGGGCGCCCGACAATACGTTTACCGAGACTCAGTCTCCACTCCAGGACTCGTTTGCTCCATCGGCTATCGGTCCTGCGGCGGACATGACTGGCCCACTGCCACTTCAACTTCTAATTTTGCGAGCTTTGTGCGGTTGGTTTTCTTACGGATATCTTATATATAGTATTTATTTAACTCCAGGTTTTCAGAAAACTTGTATAAATTACTGGCAAAGGTTTTACATTTTTGTATTTTTTTTCCACCTGCCCCTTTAAACTTTGATATTGGCAAAATCAGTGCCATTTGCATTATAGTCAACTACATTAAAGAAAAAAAGCTAATGAACTGTTCGCTAAGATACAGGAACAGGCCATAAGAAGCGGTGTGTTATAGTTCTACATATCTATTAAGTGTGTGCACACTACTAATGGTGTATGTATTAGCACACTTGAAGAACAAATTTCCGCGTGCATTAGAACAGTGTTTCGCAAAGTTTTTGTGTTCAAAGTACATCTAGGAAAACTTAAAATTGTGGGAGGTACATAAGAAACTAAAATATTTTTTTAGTAAGATGAATCAAAATTTATTTATTAATCATCGAACCAATATTTGTTATTAATTAACAAAACTAAAAATTAAATTGCAGAAAAGGTATTGATTATTATTAATCAACAAACCTGAAGTTTAAAATGCAGCATAACCTTATTTTCCGAGGTACACTAATTAATGACCACGGTACACCAGTGTGCCGCGGTACATACTTTGCGGAACACTGCATAAGAAAATGACATCGGTTCTAATTGTGGACCAGAAGTATGAAGCACTTAGGTAATTTTATGTCCTAATATATGTATATTGTTATAATTAACCGAAAATTCTACGTACCTAAGTAAAATCCGTGGTAATTGAAGTGATTAGTGCACTCGACTCTCAAACTCACGTCCCTAATGATATCAGTTTGGATGCTGGGAGGGAAATGAAACACCTATCACAAAATAAAAAGCCTGATTTGACATTTAACCAAATCAATAGAACGTCATTTTGAATGACTAGAGATATGTAGACTAGACAATATACATATTTTTTTACTAGTGCATTATATACTGTTATAAAACATATTTCAATTATTATTTTCTTCTAAATGCCGTATTAACATGAAATTTATAATAATTTCTTATTAATCTACGGCGAAGTCCCAAAAACAGTTATATATATTATATTCTAAGGGCATCTTATTTTTAATTTTAGTGCTGCCACCATTTGCTCTTACACTTGTGAAAAATTAGTTTTACTCAGTGTTTTCCTTACGTTGTTGTTATACGAGCAAATATATTTTTGTTAAAATCCACGTATAATCATTAGATGGAGCTACAGTCGTACGACATCGCGCTATGGTTTGACTCGTTCGTTATGAATAGATTCTATATCTGAATGTAGTAATCCTAGTCTACGAGGTTGTGTAAAAATTATTACTTCTTTAGTACGTAACATATTGCTTGTATTATTGTATTTTTGAAGGAGATTAGTGGGTTTCTCCACCTCACGCTCTCCTAATACGCTAGGGATGGATAATATCGCTTTTGCCGTATATCAAATCGAAACCGTATATTCATTACGTATATCTCATTAATAATACTACGATATTAATAAGGGGTGGTCGTGGGTAGTGTTGACTAGGATTACACGGTAGTCAAATGAGTTTGTAAGCAGTGCCGTAAGTAGCGCGGTGCCACCGGTGCCCAGGCACAGGGCGTGGCCTCTGGGAAGCGCAAAAAAGACCAGATCAGGCAGGACTATTATTTTTTCGGTTTGCTCCTGATAAGTTCCCGCTGCGCCCTTAGTGCTCGATTCCAACACATACCTACCTACATGCCAGTATCATCAAAAACGTCTGTTAAGTTAGACATAACATCGCGTTTTTTTTTGGAAGCACACGAGCTTTTTGTTTTCTAGTCCTTTAAAAAAATAAACTTTTCTTTCAAAATATTAGATAATTGGTCCAACAAGGTCCTTGTGCGTTATTTTTTCACCCTGAATGAAATAAAGTAGGCATATACATAGCATTGCTCTAGCTAGGGTACCTATAATATCTAAAAAAGAAGGGCGCAGTTATAGAAGCTCGCATGGGCGCATAAAGGCTATTTGCGGCACTGGTCGCGGGTAGTGTTGAGTAGGGAAGATTACTCGGTGTTCAAATGAGTTTGAAAGAGTAACATGTGTTGGCGTTTTAAATTTATGGCCGCTAATATATAATTATTAAGATGTTAATATGATGTTAGGAGCCTTAAGAACAGACGAGCGTGCATGACAAGAGCTATGAATGACAAGGAAGCAATTGAGGTGTGTAAGAATGGGCCTGTGTGGCGCTCTGTTGTTCGTGCCTACACCGCAAGGGACCTGGCGTGAAGTTATGTATGTTGTTAATATGAAGCTAGAGTAGTATTAAATGGTAAGTATTCGTATAATAATGTCATAGTTTAATGGATATGTTAGGTATCACGAAACAATAGCTATTTTAAGGCAGATGTTTACTTATCTTTTGTAGTGGAATAATAAGGATGAGTGAAAACGATACTGTTATACTTACTAAATGTTTTGGTAGGATTTGTAACAGGTATTTATAAGTTGTTGGATATTTAAGATTATTTTAGTTTTTTATTGTATTCAAGCCATGCGTGAAGCGAGGCAAACGCAGTTTTGACACAGATACACTTTTTGTCATATGAATATTCGTGGACGCGTTATTGTATTGTAATAGCATAAGTCTCGTTCTGTACTTTTGAGGAGTGAGTAGTAGCGTGAGAAACATTTTGAAGTCTTTTTATTTTTATCATTTTTTAGCGATTACTTCTTCTGGGAGGGTAAACCGCTTCGTTACGTTACGTGTTATGGCGTCAGTCTGTCTGCCGCAAACGGCAGCGGTAGGCAGGCTCCTCCTCTTTCACTCTAACACACAGCGCTAGCCGTATTTCGGTAATTAGATTAAATAATGATACTAATAATATACATACACAAAATTCTAATGTACATTCAAAAATTGTAACTAAAAATCAAATATATGAGTACATTTCATAATCAATAAAACATTTTATTAATATATAACCTTTCCCTACGTTATCATATTAATATACGTAAAATTTATGTAATAACCTAAGCTTTCTCAAGTTAAACAATTTCAATATTAAATATTTCAACATAGATTTTTAAGTTTAAGTTCTTACTTTTGTCTGACAACCCGAGAAGCACACGTTTTTAATTTGGAGCTGTGTTTTGTATGGGACAAATGTAATGTGTCCTACTCGACACTACCCGTGGGTAACAGTGCAAATTTCCAACAGCCGCCTGGCTAATGTTTTTTTATAGTGTTAAAAATAAATAATATTACCTTACCTTTATAACTAAGACTCGAGCGCTTGGGGTAGAAGTGATAGATGGCCATTCATTAATTACGTAAGAATGAGTTTTAATCCCCCATCTCCTAGACAAGGGCATGTATAGATTTTTGTAACCCCCTTTCCCTTGGGACCTTTATGTAATGAATAAACATCCCCTTACGTCAGAAGTAACATCGGTCAACTTGCAGCCCACCTCTCCACGCCCCTTAGTCTTTCATATACATGTTGCCCATCACCAATCTTGCAGGGCATTTTTTGGGGCCCATGCAAGTAGTGCAGTCACCGTCTGTCCATTTTTCCCTGTTCCCTGAATATTGTGAGTTGTGACGGGCAGGCGGCATAGTCACCATAGTCCCAGATCCCTAGTTCTTTTAGCAGTTCATCTCTATAGCCCGATATCTTTTGTTCTCACTTCCTACAATAGTCCTACAATGGAAGAAGCTTTTGAATGCATTTTATATGATATATTAGACATGGATAATTGCCGTTCAGTGTCACGCGACACTGAGATTAAATTTATTACGCGCTTGCTTCATAAATTGTGGACAGTTCTTTTTCGTTCGAAAGAGAATACTCCCGAGATGATCCAATTATTATTGTCACCAAGTCAAGATCTGATGAGTGGATCCTAGGAAAATCGCGAGCAACTCTCCAATATTATAGGCTCGCACGCATGTTTCATAAATTTTTCTTTTTCTAAAGCTATTCAAGTATCTGCGTAACTAAAAAGTAGAAAGTAAAAAAATATTTTAACAAAAATCAAAACTGACTTGAAATTATAAACCAAAAAAATTGCTTTATAGTTTGAATTAGTTTTTTTTTTTAACACCAGACCAAACATATATATTATATTGTGATCTGTCTCTGTTATTTATACCTTAATATGCTATTTACGTAAGGACCGATTTTTCAATCATCAGATAAGTTATCAGTGGAATAAATTATAAAGAAGTGTTGTATTTTATTCTATGAATAACATTAGGCGCAATGTCAGTCAAATGCGATTCTATCCTATATTTAAAAAAACTTTCATCTGGTGATTGGATAATCAGCCCTAAATGTTATAATTTTAATACCTACAGGTGATCAATAGATGACGGTACAGTCGCATTACCTCGCGCTATGGTTTGAGTTTTTCGTTGCAAATGCCTTTTATTAAAAAGCATCTTCTCTTCCCACATAATTAGCCAAATTTGGCCGCATATCATTCTTCATTCGTTTTTTTGAAGGAAGCAGTAAGCTCACTACTTGGCGCTTCTCTAATATAAAAAAATATTATATTAATATTTTAAATTTGAAAATTAATATTAATTATTAGTACTTAATTTATTTATTATATAATAATATTAATCATTTAAAATGTAAATAAATAGTCCATACTGACTTAGTTCATAAGATTAGTTACTACATTTATATTTTAAATTTACATCGGTCATAAAATGCATGCCAGACAGTTTACGCGAAAAATAAATACAATAAATAAATAGTTAAATTACGTTATATCATAAAACAAAATTAATTTCTGAATTCCTTATATATATATTTAAAAATGAATATTTTGTCTCTGTGTGATGCGTTCCCAATCACAAATAATTTGATTATCAGGAAATTAGTGCACTGCCCTGTGTATGCTTGGGCTTACTCGCACTTCGGGAAATCATCTTTTGTGTCCACACCAGATGGACAAGCAAAAAATATTGTGTAGGTATCCAAAAGCACTGCAATATACAAATTAAGTTAAAAAATTATGTGGCATTACAACGCAGTAAAAAATTATCTTCCGTATTGTTATAGTAAGTTATTTGCATAGTAATGTTTCTCATTAAAGGTAATAATTAATTTTGTTATGTACCCTATTATTTCTAAACAATATTAGATAGATAGATAGATAACACTTTATTGTACACCATTACAGAAAACTTATAGCCTAAAAATATTCTATATGTGCACAATGGGCGGTCTTATAATATTTATGATTGAATATTTGTTGATTAACTCCTTTTTTGTATAAATTTCTATAATTATATGTAACAATATTTATGTGTGTGTGGTGTGTAAGAATAAGCCTGTATGGCACTCTGTTGTTCGTGCCTACCCCGCAAGGGACCTGGCGTGAAGTTATGTATGTATGTATGTAATATTTATCTCTAATGGGATGTGGTATTTGTGTAGATTATATTTAAAATTTTCAATTATATATGACGGTATTTAGTATATTTTATTTACATTCTGGCAGAGGCTATAGATTTTTACTGTGTTAGTTAGTTATGTTATTACATGTAATACTTGAAATATAATATTTATCTTATATTATATAAAATTTCCAAACAACAATGTAACAAATTCTAGTCAATAATAACATTTTTAATCAAAATAGTTTACCGATGACTAATCCACTTTGTGCCAATTTGCTTCAGTTTCCTTTATTGTAATATTAGTGGAGGGATAGTGATTTTATATATAGTGTATTGTGAAAAGATGGTGGAAAGGTGCTCTAAATATGTTTATTCTGTGTAATTTAAGTGCAGTGTATGAATTGTACTGAAGCCGTAAGGTTATCTGATTATAAGGATAGGGACCATTTACTGTTCTTTTATTAGCATAAACCCGTCTGAATTGTTGCAAGTATTACATCACGTTTGTTGAATTAAATTACAACTATATTTACACGGTACGATTACGATTACGTAAATATACAATACAAACCACATCTTCTGTACCGCACCGGTGGTCCGTGTTTATGAACAACGTCAAATGCAGCAAGATTCAGTTAAGGCCTCCATACTGAGGTCATCAGGAATACTGTCCTCAAGAGTTAACTTGAGACCTGAGCGGAATACGCGCTCTCCTCCTGATCTTCGTCTTCTTATCGCTCTCACAATTCCAACCCCCGCTTCGACGTTGATACTCGTCAGTACCTCGCGCTTACGTCATCCGAGTGAAGTCTCAAGCTAACTCTTGCGGGTTGTATATATACTGTGGTTGTCGAGCCAATAACTATGTATGCAGCAAGCGTCTGGGCTCTGGTAACAGCGAAATTAGGCGTGCGTAAGCAGCTCAGCACTGTACAGCAAGGTTTTAGCACAAAGTTTTGCAGGGCGTAGCATACCTTATTCCTGAACAGTACTGGTGATGGCTGTGATACTCTCACTCGATCTACCCATATAGTAGGTATGCATAGAGTAGCTGTGTTTGAGGACAAGAACAGAGTGCCTCAGACAATGGTAGGAGATGGAGAGGTGGAGCGAATTACAGATTATGCACAGTCACCTCTTCTGGCGCAGTACGTGGACCTGTCGTTCGAATGCTTGGTAGATCAGCTAGCAGTGTCCGAAAATGGACGAAAGGTGGAAATATCACTTTCTTTATGGGACAATGACAAACCCTCAGTTAGGGATACACACTAAATCCCTTGGGTGTCCCGTCCTTCGCCTTATGCCAGGGCTACGGGTACATGGCCTGGCCTCTCCGCGAGTCCTGGTAGGCGGTAGTCCATCGGTCTCATCCACTATCCGGGGGACTACATTTATCCCCCTGCAAGTTTAAGCTCTTTACGCTTTGGGCAGTTTGTAACTCGCCCCCACAGGAGGAGAAGTGAGGGCGCGCGGATTGCGTCGCGCCCTCATCTCGAGGGCATAATGATGGTTGATAATTCTATTCCCCAAGGGACCCAAAACGCGGCAAATTAATATAACCTGCATTAACCACTTGGAATTGAAGGTGTTTCGTTTTTTTACATTTTCAAATCACTTTTGTGAACGTTAAGACATTTTCTCTCCCGCAAAAATGCTACGCTAACTTTTCCATTGTATCGAAGTACGGCTGAATAAACTCGAACTGCGGAATGTTTTTTGAGTGAACAATGTTTGAAAAGAGTGTAGAAATGTTCTGTTCCCCGGCACGGACAAGTAATTGGGGTATCGTTTTCTATTCTGATGAAATGTATTGTTGGATTTCTTTTATTTTCTCATTTACTTATTTAAAAATAAGACTTATTGTTTAGTTACAATAAAAATAATACCCTATAATGTCTTACTACGAGGCTCGGGAAAAAGGGCATATAAGCAGTATACACACCACGCTTGTCCAAGATGGATGGTGGATTTGTCACTTCCATTGTCTCAATGTGAAGATTTCATCGCATGTTTTCTTTCACCTTTAGAAGGTGGTAATTGTAACAATATGAACTTTAGTGGCCTGCTCCAGACTGAGGATGCGAACTGAAGTCGCTTTTCGAATGCATATTTGAGGTTTGTGAATGTTACTCATTAAGTTGAATCCCTATTAATATTATAATACAAGAGTAAATCTGTTTGTCTGTCCAATGAACTCATTGGATCCACTGGACCCATTGCACCTGTTGGACATAAATAGTAGTGTAGATAAATCAGTACACGTAGCTAAAACAACGTCACAAAGGAAAAATATTAATCAAATAAAACTAAATTAAAACGTAATTTGAATTATGAGAAGAAGATCTTTGGAAGGATTATCCTCCTTGAGAATAGGAAAAAGGAAGAAACTAGTCTCCGAACTTACATATGCCAGAGTTGTACCGGTGACTAAGCTGCTTTCACAATTTAGGCTTAAGATGATAAGAGGAGCACTGGCGTGAGATATGTGGTGAAACCTGGTGAATGATTTAAGTATTTTCACAATAAAAAAAGTCATCCTCGACATGAAGTCATACAATGCTAATTACCAATACATGCACCAGTTGGTAGTGGGAGTTTGAGTAATAATCAATAACTGTCATTCGCACCAAGGACACTGGGTCCATGGTGATGAGGGCATGAGACCTTTGTCGGGGACGTTGGCTATTGTTATTTCCCTGGCTGTAACGATTCACAGACAGGCAAACGCATATCAAGATCTCGGCGTTGTCTAGGCCGTAGTCAGTTAAATTAGAGAAGGGTATTTGAAGTATAACGCAGAACTTATACGACAACAATAATCCTTACCACCCTAATAAATATGTATGTAATTTGTTTGTATTGCAAAGCAACCAAACAAACGTCGAATAGAAGATACGATATATTTATAGACTTTTTATAATTCCTATATTGTCATGAGAGAGTTTCCCGCAGTATAATCAATTTTAAATATAAACCCGCATACCAGTGGTCAAAGGTGTATAAACATTTTTTTTGTCTGCATCTCTGATATCTAAAGATCACACATAGCTTCATACCTTTGATTACACCGGCTCACAAAAAGAGGTCTGTTTTTTTTTCCAGAACTATCTATTTTTATGTCTTTCGAGGCGCTGGATCCAAGGTTCAAAATTGTAACTGCAATTTTACGTAATTTTTAACAACTTTCAGAGATACGTAAGAATAGATGGGTCGGACAAAAGTATACACCACTTTTTTTTGGGCCGGTGTTATTAATTACTCTCAACTTTATAATAGTCGCCGATTTCCCTGTGGCTTTGCCTGTATTAGCTTCTGGACGAAATTCTTGAATTTAGTATAAAGTATCATAATATTCATATTGAGATTCATCATATAGGTATATTTTTTTATTGCGATGCTGGCAAACAGAAAGCCGGTCCACGTATTGAAATGCGGTTGAAGTCAATTATTGACGTTTGCAACACTAGGTGCGAAGCCAACGTGTTGCAATAGGTAGGGACGGGATACGGGGATTGGATATAGGGATGATATGGGAGAATCAGACAGGATAAATGGGATATGCAATAGATGAGGATGGGATAGGGCGAAGAAGAAGTGGGCCATTGGAACTCTCATTCAACACAAGAACCATTAGTTCAAGCCTATCGTTTCACAGCAGTATTGGTTTTGTAGGATTTGATCGGGACTCCACAGTTTATGTTCTGTAGGGTTTGTTCGGTACTCATCATTGTATGTTCTGCATGGTTTGATCGGGACTCATCATTGTATGTTTGTAGGATTTTATCGGGACTCATCAGTGTATGTTATGTAGGGTTTGATCGGGACTTATCATTGTATGTTTTGTAGGATTTGATCGAGACTCATCAGAGTATGTTATGTAGGGTTTGTTCGGGACTCATTATTTTATATTCTGCAGGGTTTGATCGGGACTCATCATTGTATGTTTTGTAGGATTTTATCGGGACTCATCAGTGTATGTTATATAGGGTTTGTTCGGGACTCATCATTGTATGTTTTGTAGGATTTTATCGGGACTCATCAGTGTATGTTATGTAGGGTTTGTTCGGGACTCATCATCGTATGTTCTGAAGGTTTGTAAATGAGAAAATAGAAATATTAACAAAATTTATTTTTTAATACAATACGACTGTTTTATGTACAATATTATTTATGTATTACCTTATCTACCTAACCTTAGAAATTATAAGTATTTCGTTTTACTGTTTGTACTAAATCTACATTAGATCCACAAAAGTTATAAGAATGAAATTAAGGTGTTTTCCACACGGCTTTACTTTCGTGAATTTCGCATCATCATATCTAACAAGACCTATCTAGAATTATGGTCTACGAAATCATAGTCTATTCTATTAAATTTACAAATAGATATATAAGTATGCCAAACTTCATACATTTTCATAGAACCGAATGTAGTTTGTCCCTAGTTGGTATAAAATGAACAATTATGAAAAATCTAAACAAACTGACCTAACAAACGTATTAGTATGGATTTTAAAGTTGTCCCGGTTGCGTTCGGAACTGAAGTTTTGGAACTCGGGGTTTGCTCTCCACTTTTTTATATACACACGTATTTCATCATTTTCATATAAAACATTCCTTTAATTCAAACTACAACCAGCTCTGTCAACTTGTTGAAGGTGCTTTCAGTAGACTTAGACTTTATAAAATTATGACTAACTTTTTCACTACATTCTAAAACAAACAGAACTAAAATAATTAAATACATCGTTCTTTCTGTACAAGTACGGAAATTGGAAAAACAAAAAAGACGTTATAATTTGTATGATTTAGGTCTACGGAAATTTGGATGGTAAAGACGCTAACAAAGTTACATTTCTTGCCGTATTTACATGAACTTCTTATAATAAACTTTAAATTTATTTAAATTATTTTTACTAGAAATATATTTACATATTATTTGTAATGTATATACAATCTTTCAAATATTTATCAATTTTATTTTTAAAATCTTACACGTAAAACGTAGACATCAGACGCTTTACATACAAAATTTGTATTATAGATAGGGTAATAATAAAAACAAAATAAGTTTTCCCATATTTGCAAACCAAATTTCAGTACTTTGTCGGTCTGGGCGTTACTGCAAACTGCTCAACAGTTTGTTGATTTTAGATGACTTTCTTTTTTTATGTATGTCTGTTGTTGAATACGTACTACATAACTGAGGCTCATATGGCTTGATAATGTACATGATATCTCAGAAAGCGTGTAATTATTTTTATCCATGTGGAACGGAAAAGAAAAGAATTTCCTGCGGCCAGGCGGCCTGTCGTAAGAGGCGACAAAACAACCCACAGACAGGTGGTAGGGCATTTACCCGACTGGATAGCTACTACCCCTGGTCTAAAGTATGTCGCCATAACAATCTTAAGTTGTGTTCCGGCATAAGTGACCAGGTTCCAGTCTCCTTAAGAGGTAAACGGCCGACTTGATGGAAAGCGGTTACCATTGCCTATGGACATTTGCAACACTAAAATTGCTACAAATGCGCTGCTGCTCTTTAAGGGAGACTGGAACCTGGTCACTAATGCCGGAACACAACTTAAGATTGTTATGGCGACATTCTTGAGTCCAGGGGTGGTAGCCATCCAGTCGGGCAAATGCCCTGCCACATGGAAATAGAATACCTCTTCTTAAGCGCTGTTGTAAAATTTAATTACGAGTAGATTCGAAAGATTTTATCTGAGGTTCGGGCTGGTCTATTAACATAACATAATTTCTTATAGTTATGAATTTGTTAAATTAGTGTAAAGGTTTCTGAGACACCGTGTATAAAGTCTAATCATGAAGAAATAATAAATTGAAATAAGTATCCAACTATTATTTAGGGTGTAAGAGTCAAAAATCTGACTTCTAATAAGTATACAGCATCCTATATTAAAATAAATACAATTCCGAGAAAGAAAATCATTGCGTGACACCTTTCAACCTTTACAAACCGATACCGTATTCAATATCTCTTAGAATTGAAAACGTTTCCTTGTACTAAAAAATCGTTTTATATTCTGAAAAACCTATTGTGCTTAATTCGATTCAAGTACCAAATTGAAGGTTGAATGTTGTTTTTGTAAAAAAATAAGTTGACAGAAGACAGCATATTATTGAAGCTGTTTTGTCTAGTGTTGTTTTCGCACAGCCTTGTTGCATCGCCGCTGGATGTTCACCTAGAAAGAAAACAGTTATTTCAGAAGATTTTATTATAATGGCAAACGGTTCATCCCGTAATGGTACGTGGTTGCCGTCGCACACGGGCATCTACATCATTAAGGGGCGGCTCTTTTACGCATCAGCATGTTTAACTGCGTTGAATTTAAAAATAAAAATATTCGTCACCTAAAGTCGACATTTGCTTGCACAAGTACATGAAGCAGTACTATCAATATTTAAATAAATGTTACGTTTATGAAATACTGGCTGTAGCCGCGCCTTTTTCCGAGTGGAATTTAAAAACAAGGATAACCTAAGTTACTACTTATAACATCAGTTATCTGTCAGTGATAGTGCCGTAAAAATCGGTCCAGCTTTTTCAGAGATTAGCCGGAACAGCCAGACAGACAAAAATATTTTTTGACATTACCGTATATACTTTCATATGCATTTAGTAAGCAGCTGGCATTCTGATGTTATAAACAGATTCTTAATTTTATTTACTTGTAAGTATATATGGAATCGTGAAAAAAGAAATTTGCAATGTTGGCAACGACAGACGCTGAGATTAATAATAAGAAACAAAAAGAAATAAATAATGACTACGCTTAACATGCATATTAAAAATAAAAAAAAGCTTTTACATGTCTGAATAATCCTCTTAGATAAGATAGAATATCAAACATCCTTAATCGAAGTAATTTTAAACCTTATGGTCAAACTGTTAACAGTTATTTTCTGTGAAAGAGTCTGTTCTGTGACTT
Source organism: Dendrolimus punctatus (assembly GCA_012273795.1). NCBI lineage: Eukaryota > Metazoa > Arthropoda > Insecta > Lepidoptera > Lasiocampidae > Dendrolimus > Dendrolimus punctatus. The sequence continues at coordinate 15,889,825 of CM022538.1, forward strand.
AGTTTGAAACGTAAGACACGTGGAACGTTAAATGTATAGTCTACTTTTGTCTATGGTTTATATCTTATAGAAAGTAATATTTTATTTTATTTAGATTTTTACCAGCTATAAACTAAATAATTAAATTGTTAATGTTAATAACTGTTATAACATTAATCTGGCAACCATGGCGTTAATCAAAATGAAACAACAATGTAGTGTCTATGTCAAGTTGTATCCACTGTGATCGCTGTGTACATGTAAGAAATAGTTCAAATCCCCCCCAAATCACTGTAAAATCTTTAAAATGTTGCACTGGGCGTAATAATACTATTGTGTCACTCTGCTGGCCCACAACCCAAAATTAATAATAAGATATTGATGATATGAGTCGTATAATTCCAATACCCGCCAACTCCTTAAAAAACAAAATTAAGTTATGTATGTTTCTGGATAGCCTATGAAATTTCTCGTATGTCATTTCGTTCGTTTTATACCCAAAACCACCAACTTCCAAATAATTTGACATCAAACTTTCGAATTTGTTCCAAAATCCGAGATATTAGAATACTTTTTTGCTTTTACTGAAAATATGTTGCGTGTGGATATAGCTGGTATTGGAATTATATGACTCATATGACCTTCGCAGATGACAAGGAAAAAAAATGTATTACACTTATGTTGTGAGGTTAATCAAATAACAAAATAAAACTCTTTAAATTTATCAATTATTCTTGCTTCCTATGAAAGAAAAAAGTTACAAAAACTGTCTCTATTTGTTATCTAATATTAAATATAATTCTATCTTCGTTATTTCCATCATCGTGAATAAACATTGAACAGTTGACTTCACTCACCAGATAGTACGTGGACTCTAGTTGCTGCTGAAGGAGCATTGTTAGGCCCACAGGTATATACTCCTGCATCAGCACCCCTAGCTCTTTGCACTAGAAGGCGGCTTGTGCTTTTAAGGCCTTTCTCCGTAACTAATGATATACCACCCCGAGCTGAGTCAAAATTTATCACCTGTCAACAGAAATATTCAGTGTTAAATTTTTGCAAGTTTACAAATAATACTCCAATAGGATTCAACTAAAACGCAGAAATTAAAAAAATCTGCAGAAACATACGTTTTGTTTATGAAATCGCGGTATATCAATAATTTAAAAAATAACTCAATTGTGAAGTCCACATAGTAACAATTGCACATGCTACATCCACAAGGTTCCGATCGATACAGGAATCGAACTACCCTATCAAGAAAATTCTTACTTGACACCAATAAAAGATGCCAAAGATTGTGTGTAGTAAAGCTGATTTTGGACACTGAAGTGGATCTTCTCTACACCAGCATGACTAATGCATGCAGCATGATAAGGTTAAGTCATCATAAGATGCTGATGGTTTGACAGTAAGAAATACCGAAGACCGTACGAACTAGAAAGCTTATGTCGGACACTGAAGTGGATCTTTTATACACAATCAGATCTTAACCTTATGATACTCGATCTAGATAGAAACTCAGTGATGGATTTACAATAGGGGCACTAGGGGCTAATGCACAAGGCGGCGAAATTTTCGAGGGTGGCAAAATGTGGAGTTTCAGCAAAAAATATTTCAACTTTCTGCTATAAAAATGAATGATTTCCAAAAATTGAGAAGTTACTGGTTTCATGCCTAATCTCAAAAATCAAGCCTTCACTGGATATTCACGTTTTGAAGTCTAGTTACAGTGCATAGATGACAGGACGGTATTTTTCACGGTGCCCCAGGGCGGCACTTAAGATAAATCCAGCTCTGTAAACACTGTACATCAAGAAAGTTTGCACATTATAGACAGAACAACTTTAGCTAACTGTGAAATTTATAGGCACACTGAACATGTGCAGCTCATCTCGAGAAAATGAAAGGAGGTTACTGATGAATAAATACAAATAAAATAAAACAGATGTAGACATTATTCAAAATGTGTTGTCATTCGGAAATTGCACAGATTTGTAACTTTAAAGTTTGCTCATCAGTATTATAGATAAATTAGTTTGGTGTTGCCTGTTGGGATTGGCATGTCTATGTGATGATCTGGCGGTCTAACAACAAAAAATAGGAGATTTTGAACCCTGTGGTTATATCAAAGCTTATCGCGTTAATCTTAGAAAGAGTTCTTACAAACTCTATAAGCTAGCTAACAATATAGATTGCCAATTTTCTAAATAACTAGGTCAATGTCATTGTCATATTGGTTATAAAATATAAAACTTCCTGTAAACATAACAGTCGCAGAAAGATCTGCACAAAAATCTTCTAATTAAACAAATTTGCGAAATTGCTAAACGGTTGCAAAAATTTTCCTCCGTCTCCAGAGAAATTTCAAAAGCGTATTCTTAATGGCTTTGATATTTCTTTCTTACTTTTAATTAAATTCTTTTTTCCAGGCACCGTCAAGAATATCAAATGTTTCTAAGAAATTGTTTTTGAAATTTTCAAATGGGATGTTAAAATGAACTGATGGAAGGTAATCCCTTGAACAAATTTTTAAAATAACATCCAACTAACTTTTCGGTCATTGAGTTATAACGGAAAAGAAACTTTTTTTGGCTGATTCAAATATTATGTTGTAAATAACAAAATGTGGATATAGGTACGTGACGTGCATGTAAGTCAATCAAATCAAGACCAGCAAATGTTTAGATAACACACAGCTTCTAACTTTGACCCGTGACTTTGTTTACGTAGAAGGTACAAAATATTTTTAAACATAATGCTGCCTGCCTGCTGACTGCCCTGCACATCATAAATGCGCGCCCAGTTCTTGTCATTATTTTGCTGCGATTTATTTTACTGCGATATCTCCTAAGATATACATTGCAATCGAATGATGTAAATGGCAATTTTGTTTTAAATTGAATATTTGGGAGCGCGCACTCAACGGAAACTCTCAAAAGGAAAAAATGCCCCCCGATTGAAACATTCTTCATTGGTGCTCTGCTCTTATTGGTCTTAGCGTGATGATAGCCTATAGCCTTCCTCGATAAATGGGCCATGTAACACTGAAAGAATTTTTCAAATCAGACCAGCAGTTCCTGAGATTAGCGCTTTCAAGCAAACAAACAAATAAATTCTATATCTATCTTTATATATTAGTACAGATAACATGTTCTGGATACCTGTTCTCCATGCGTCCAAGTAATACTGGTGGGTGGCTCAGGCGTGTGCCGTACAGTACACGTCAGATTAATGGTGCTCTCAGCTTGGATAAACAGCTCCGGGCCACTTGATATAACCGTCTCTGGTTCTATATCAGACAATACACATATATATTTTAAAAGTATATATATCTTAACTTAAAATTTATTTCCGAATCGGAATAAACAGATTTTTATGTACCCGAACAACTTGAAATCAATCCCAAAAAATTCCCAGGATAGAAGGTATCATACATTTTATTATATAAAATTTGCTAAGATCAGTGAAAAAACCGCATTGGCATTTTTTTCAAATCATACCTAAACAAATATCTGCGATATTCCCGTGATAGAGAGTAACACAGATTTTCAGTCTAAGAATTTGCTGTAGATCAGCGGAAATCACATTGAATTCGGTCTCGTAGCTTTTACGTGAATCCCGAACAAACAGACAAAAAAATCATCGTGTTCTCATTCGTTAAGATAATCTATTACATTTATTTATATAGTTTCAATGTACAGACACGGCACGTTTAGAATTTTATAATATTATAGATACACATACATACATAATATAAAATATAAACATGTGTATACTAGGTGGTAGGGCATTTGTCTGATTGGGTGGCTACCACACCTGGTATCAAGTATGTCACATAACAACCTTGAGTTGTGTTCCGGCATTAGTGACCAGGTTCCAGTCTCCCTTGAGAGAGCAGCAGCGGATTTGTACCACCTTTGGTGTTGAAAATGTCCATAGGTGATGGTAACCGCTTTCCATCAAGTGGGCCGCCTGCCTGTCTGCTGGACTCCAGCAATAAAAAAAACATATAAAAATAAGTTAAGACAGAGAGTGGCTCTTTGAACTTTTTTGAAAGCTGCTCTCCGAAGACCTATCGAGATAGTTCAGATCCAAGGATCGTATGAGGGAGCGCATTCCATAATTTAACAGCGGTCGACGGAGAAAAAACCACTATAACATGCTGATGAATGTGTGAGTACTTTGAGAAGAAAAAAATATTGAAAGTTCTACAATCTTTGTTTGCAGGAGCAAGAAGTTCATTAATTAAATTTTAATGAAGAAATCCTTCACATTAGTCACGTAGATTGCTATCAGAAGGAGCTTTAGCTCCTGATAGCTATCTACGTGACTACAGTTTATAATGCATTACAACTGCGTCAATGCCTTTCAGTAAACTTGAAAATAAACATCTTAGTACGTTTAATTGCTTTTGTTTGAAGCTTTTCACCTCAACTTGGCAGGGTATTAACATTTATAGTGAACAAGAATCTTTTACTAAAATAAGCCAGCAATCCAAAAATAATCGCGTGGTTTAGGAGTTAGTGGATAAACACACAGACAGACACAGACACACTACATCAAAACAATGTATTTAAAGGCCTACTATTCACAAACGAGATATTCAAATGTTTCTCAGAACTTATTACTATGCAAACTAAACTAGATTTATTTTGAGCTACTAACAACCACAAACAAATCAAATTGTATCATGACTTGCGTAGATAGCGTCTAGATACTTTATAAATAAACAGTAATGTAATATTTTAATATTATATAATATTTTTCTGCCTTGAGAATATCTAGAAGTGGTGGCTTTACCATTATTGGAATCATTATATTGATTACAGCCCTCAGTTTCGGATTGATTGATACCATGCCATATCTGCGGTAAACGCTTAGCTTCGAGCTAGTCGTGTTTCGTACGATGGTATGACGATATTTCATCCCCTTTATAACGTTTTTTTTTTGTTAAATCGCCTACATCCTCCGTCTTGTGATATAACTGAAGTTTTTCTATTTCTTTTCTTACAAACACAACTACAACAAGGGAGAGGCGATTTGGATCTTTTTATTTATTTTCTTTTATTTATTCCTTTCTTATTCTCCTTTCAAAAACTTTCATTTCTAATCAAATGTATTTTATGGTAATATCTTATTACTATTTTTTTATTTTTTTTTACTAACTATCTATTATATTTATTTAACTAGATATTTTTACACTTGTCTACATTACACAATTTTACAATAATTAATTTATACTCTGCATTTCAATTTCGACACCTACATGGCTATTTTATCCCATCATTCCTGTAGGGTTACTTGTTATTGTATAATTGTTCTTAAACACAGGATCGATAATGCTCAAATAAACTGGTTAGTTTCACGATCCACTGACACCCATGGCTCTCGTGACAGTGACAGTTCCCAACCGTCATCTGGACACACGAAACAATAGTATCCCATCTAACCGTCAATCTGTCCATATTTCACATTCATTTGAGTCGGAAATGTATAAAATCTATCTCTACATGTATAAAATGTAGTATTCTTATCTTTTATTGTACGTATAAGCGTTGGATATAAAACCATAAAAGTGATTATATTAGCTAGATCTTACCAGATTATTATGAAAATGGTTACGCGAATTGGTAATTGTTACTTATATTCATTCCCCTTTGATGTAAAACCACAATGATGGAAATGTTAAAATAAACGTTAATGTAACGTTATGTCAAGTTTTATTATACCTACAAATATGTATTTGATTTGACTTACCTACAATATTGAGGTATACCGCGTGTCCGATAGGTGGCGTGGTGGAGATCTGGCATTCGTACTGGCCGGAGTCCCTGCGCTGTGGGCTGCGGATCCTCAGCGCCCACTCCTCGGAGCGCGGCTTGTGCTGGGCCTCGAAACGCTGATCTGACGTGTACGTGTACCGACCCACGGTCAGCAGGTGGATGTCCCTGTGACGCACCCATGATACCTAGACAAAATATAGCAATATGTATTGTTGTAGATTATATAGTTACTCATAGCTCATTAAATTCATTACTGAGTTCGAACTTTCTTATTCACGTAGAATTGGATAGTAACCAACACGTTCACGGGTTTCACACATTTTTCTACAACAGCGAGCCACAGGTGAAATCTCTTGATTGAAACTGTGATAGTAATTTTGGAAAAACGTTCGAGACAAAATTTAGTATAGTTACAATGGTAGGGATGAGATATAAATAAAACTGGTATGAAAATTTTGCTATCACATTAAGAAGAAATTGTAAGTGTTTTTTTCAGTTTGTCGATAACGGATTTTTATTTATTTATTAACTTACAAACATCGTTATTATTACAGTTGTCACTAATACGATAGCGTGGTACACATAATAAATAGATTATATATAGGTTATATACATAACATATAATATAATATGCAGTTCTTGTGAATTCAGTCACAGTACAAATAAAAATGACAATTTGTTGACATATCTTGTTCAATGTTCGCAAGCCTGTGTCATCGGTGTCTTATTAAGTAAGTTGGTCCTGCCGTATGGTACTATATATATAGTCCTCCTTGACGTATCCATCAACGGAGAACCTTGTCAAGTCCGGCTGTGCGAGCGCAGGTGGCAAGAGAAACCAAATTTGATTCTAAAAGTTCTTCTGCAAGGAACGCAATACAGCCGTCTGTTGAGTCGTCAATTTAGTTATAAGAGATTTTAGGCCGGTGCTTTTTGATAAGGCGCTGCTCGTCAGAGTGTTCTACTCGTTGCGTTTCGAAGGCAGCACGATGGTACTACGAAAATTGGTGGCAGTCTACGTCTCATTACAAAATTCGCTGTAATGTTCAATTGATTTTAGCTAATATACAATTACAATTTACCTCTTGGCAATTTAAATTTTAAACTATAATATAATAAATTTAAATACTGAAGTACTATGGCCATATAGCCCGCGAGAACCTTGAAAAGATAACTTGTGGCCTCGGAAGGCAAGAGACGTGGAAGAGAAGAGGTTAGATCTCCAAACAGATGGATTCACCAGGTTGCTGCCCAGCTGGACACACCGCTAAGTTCGGCCCCCCACCGTGCTCAAAACTCTGATGGAGGAGAGCACTTATTCACTGCCCTTAAAGTCACGATCCTCAGCTCTGATGAAACGACTTCGAAGAAGAAGAATAAGTGCTTTATTTTTGTCGTTTAAAGAAAAATCCTAAAAGATTGGTTTCCACTTCGGTCTACTAAACGCGAAGGTTTCACGGGAGACACGTTTACGAAGAAACATTCGCAGTATTTTATCGGTTATTATACGTTTTTACCTTTTACGGTCCGATGCTAAAGGTAGATGACATGGATAGATAAGGTCCGAAAAGGATTGCTCCGATCGCACATCTATGGAGAAAGGGTTATTTATAATTGTAAGGAAATAGGTCGATTTGAATTGAACCAATTTGGATATATGTGTTTGACTTGCTAAATAATTATAATAATAAAATTGTTTATTGGATCAAACCTAATTTATGTAAATGGGGATGATTGGTCCTCAATCTAGGACAACCTGTATCTTGGGAACCTTTTTGAAATTGGTACGATTATATTAATGAATTTATTCTTTGCAAAGGATTTTTATATACAAAAACTAGCTGTCCCGGCAGACGTCGTCCTGCCCGGTAAAAAATAGGGGTTGATCGTAGAGGGTTGAAATCTAGGGTTGTATGTATTTTTGTATGTTGTATCATAAAAAAATAGAAATTAAAAATTTTGTCTAAAAATAAAAAAAAATTAGGGGTGGACTACCCCTAACATTTAGGGGGATGAAAAATAGATGTTGGCCGATTCTCAGACCTACCCAATATGCATACAAAATTTCATGAGAATCGGTCAAGCCGTTTCGGAGGAGTATGGCAACGAAAACTGTGACACGAGAATTTTATATATTAGATAATAATAATAAGTCAGAAATATCGAGGCCATGCCGCTCCTTGATAATATAGATTTATTAAGATTCAAAAGGAAAAAACCATTTGAGTTAGTGTTAGATAGATACTCTCATAATAATAAAGTGTAGTGCTATGTGCTAAACATTAACAAAAACACATGATCAAAGTGTCTTCTCCTTAATAAAGAATTGTCTTTAAGTAGAGAGAAGGAAATGTGTTATTGGACAAATTCTTAGTTAAATAATGAACACGTGAAGCAAATCTTTGTACACCTTTTTACGAAAATTACGCGGACGCAGGAGTATGAAATTTCGCACAATTATAGTTTAATAGAGAAGAGAAGAAACGACGAATGTTATTTTTATTTCGCGATGGATAAAAATAAATTATATCAATAAAAATTTACACACACTACCATGTATTTGACACACATAGATATATATACTATTTTGTTTATATTTCAAGTAAATTAACAGTGTAACCTTGGCGAAATCTGTGATTATAGAACTACAGTCTTTATTATTGTGATCGAGTTTAGAGCACGAGACCACTAGTTAAAATAAAACTAGTAAATAAATAATTGGCAGACAAACACTGTATATCCCCAAATTAAGCTTGTGTTATGTTTGATATGCAACGGACTTCTGTTGGGCTGATCCCAGACACCCAGATCATGTAAATAACGGAAAAAAAATACCGTGACAGGAATGAACCCCGAGCCTGCGTTGTGGTGAGGTAGGCCGGCAAAGGTTTAGCCCGCACAACCACAGAGGCCGGCAAATACAAATAAAAAGAACTTGAGAAGTTTCAAGGGACAGCCGGATGGAAGGAAGTTAGTTATAATGCGAGTCTTTATTATTATTATTTTTTTATTATGTATTATGTACAAAATACCTGTATACACTCAACAAAAGTAATCCTCGCGACACCACAATGTTCAATGCGAAATAGAAAGACGAAACAAAAATAACTGGCTTGCTTTCTATGAGAGAGAGAGAGGGAGAGAAACAGGCTCACGCCGCACGGCTTACAACTATAGCAAAAAGTGTCGTTACAACTTTTGGTCTTAACATTTTCCGTCTAGCCCCCTTTTGCAACGCGCGATAAGGAACTTCGTTCCAATACTTAACAAATAAAATATACACACTATGAAAAACTACAATAAATTAAAATCGGTTCATAATCCCAAAAAATATGTTGCCTAGCCTCAAGACATTGTATATGCTGTTTATGTACAAAGGAGCTTGTAGTATATAAATAATTTCAACATTATATTTTTTTTAATATTAGCATTCCACGTACATCCGGCTCTGAATCATAAATTAGGTATGGATGAAATTTTCCCAATTAGAAATAAATGAAATTCTAACAGCAACGACGCTGAAGGTATTTAACAACCAAGTCAACCCTTTTGCAGAATGGCCGAAATCAATTAGAGAAATGAATGCCGGATAAATTGCTTATAAGCTCTAGATTCCCGGGAGGATTCTCTTTGAAAGTGAACCTTCCCTCGACTCATTAGCACCGTCTTGCATTTGCATTGCTGGGATGTTTTGTAGCTGTGAGCATTCGGACGGTTTAAAAGAGCTTCGTTCGTTAAGTATGCAAATGTTGTGTCAATAAAAAAGCGGACTTGATGAAGATTTAAATGGAATTTTATATTATTTTCCTTTCCAAGGAATACTGTGAGTTAGTATGTTTTAAGCTCGTTTTTAATTAATGTACCTGTTACGAGCTACACAGGACTGGAATTAAAATGCCGTTGGAATTACTACTGAGTTTATTAGAACTGTACAAACACGTATAAAACAGGCACAAATATGACTGGACACAGCCAGTACTAACTAACGATTCAATAACACGCGCAAAGTCCGTCACTATATTGCTCATCGAATGTACGTCTTACTCGTATCGTAATCCTCGCTCTCTGCCTTGGGCCATTGCTTTATAGTGCAACGATCCATACCTGGCAAGCTTCGACGTTATACAATAACAAGAAGGATTAGTTAGACACTAATGACAGCCATAAAACAAGTTCAATAACAATAGCATGCTTTTATGAATTACAAATTCTAAACATTAAGTAAACAAAAGAACTCCGAATGCAGGAAAGGTAATAAACTGCGTTTTACAACCGCCAGGTGTGCGCATTTCTTTGTCGGTATGTAACACAACTGTAAGTATATTGAATACTAGCGACCCTACACATTAGGTTACGTTATTGAAGTTTTGGTAGGGATACCTAATTTTTTCTATGAATAAATTAGCCTATGTTACTCAGGGATATTTTTATCGGCCGAATAAAGAATATTTAGAAAAAGGGGCCAAAAGTCCGGATACGAACAAAGTACCAATATAGCAACCGAATATTCGTGACATCACTAATAAAAATATTTCACTTCATCATATTGTTACAACCTAGGCGCCGACAAAAACAAAATCCAACTGCATATCTGAAACAAAGCACATTTATTACCCGTCAACATTTGACCTTATAACAATGAAATTCTTTTATTGTCGTCTTCTTTTGTTTACTTATTGAATACGGCCTATTGTTCTATTGTAATCATTAGCCACGTGTGTACGGATTTTAAAGTAAAAACTGGTTCTAGGCAATTCGGTCCACGTTGCCGGGCGGATATATTGCATTTGTGCAGTATAAAACAAGGACCTGATGGAGGGGAGGGCAGTCGAGCGAGAACAACGATCGAAGCGAGACTCATGTACTATAAACGGGAACCATAGTAACGGACTTTGGGCGTTTTATTGAATAACGACCTTATGCATTAGGTTTGAATTTGTTGTGTACGGTTATATTTGTACCTGTGTTACACGTGTTTGTATAGTTTTAATAAACTCTATAATCATTCGAAATAGATATCCATTATACATAATAAATACGTAGCTACCATAACAATTAATTTAATTTTCTAAGACGCTCATAACAATATCACCAACTGAGACAATGTTAGATGTTTCGACACACTTCACGTGAGAAGGTTTGATAAACTGGGTGCGAAGTGGTTAGCGAAGTATTATACACGAGACATGTATTTTCACGCTAAGTTACATTTATGTATGTATGTATAATTTATCAGAGGAATACGAAATCATATGATTGTATATACAAAATCGTACCACATGTATATATGACAATCAAGTCTGTCGTCATTATTATTAGTTAGTTATTCACACGAGTTTGATGGCTTCAGAATTTATATGCGAACTAAGTCACTCCTTGGTAAGGAAAGGAATGCTCCGGTGGTTCGGGCATGTGGAAAGAAAGTATGATGAAAGAATGACTAAACAGATATACAATGCAAAAGTGGATGGATGCAGAAGTCGTGGAAAGCCACGACACACCTTTCATGATCAAATTGATCAAGTATTAGCAGAAGGTGATGTCAGGAGTCTTAAGAACAGACGAGCGTGCATGACAAGAGCTATGAATGTCAAAGAAGAAAGTTAGGTGTGTAAGAATAAGCCTGTATGGCGCTCTGTTGTTCGTGCCTACCCCGCAAGGGACCTGGCGTGAAGTTATGTATGTATGTAAATCACTCCTTACAATATTAGCTATATACCAGTGAAAGTCCCGTCAAAATGGGTCTAGCCGTTTCAGAGATTAGCTGGAACATCCAGACTACCAGACTCATCATCCGAGCGTTAACTCCCGGTTGCGTTCGGAGCGTTCAGTCCGACGCCCAGGGTCCGAATTCCTACTTTTTCTACTGCAATTAGCGCGGTCTTCAGCATCTCTCGTTTTGAGACCATTGGTACGCATGTCATCCTTACAACGTTAAGCTAACATTTCAAGGGACTTCCCTTTCGACCGGGACCTGGCGGAGATCCAGACTAACAGATATACATTCAAAATATTTTCGGAATCTCCTGGTCCGAATTATCCCCCCCTAATTTTTTTTTACATTTTTATTTGGAAATTACAAACAGACACTTCAATTTTATTTATCTGTATAGGATATCTGCCTACATTGTATACTTTTAAACGACATCCGAAAGAAAGTTATTAACGATGGTATTCTTCAAGAGTTTCGAAAACTTTGACACCCGGTTATATCAGTTTTGTTCGTATAAAAAATTATTTTACATTGTTTTTTGTTGGAAACGGTCGTTCTTTGAACATGACGTCAACCTTTTAACTGCGGAACGAAGCTGAAATGACCGAAAGAATACTTTGATAAAAGTTGTAAAAAGATGACTATGTACTTTTTTGGGACACGGTGGCTACGTTCCACATGACACTCACAATGACCGGGATTTTCCCGTTCCACTTGCTTTACAATCGTCAACTCAAGTGGAACGAATTATTCGACACACCTCTTGACATGGGTCGTAGTGAGCGCTGCGTGAGTGATGACGTCATTAGCGATGTTTTCGCGGCACCGTAACGACCTTGATTGTTATGTCGAACAGCTAAAGGAAAATTTTGGGCGTTGTGAGGTATAAGAGAAACCTGCCCCATATAAGTTTGATAAAGATTTCTTAAGTGATATGTGAGTGAATTTTATTTTTATTTTTAATAGTATGAATTTAAAATGTAGAGCAAAAGAAAAACCCACGCTCAACTACGCAACGATTCTCTAGAACATTTATTCCGCGTACAACAATGGTTTGGAGAGAAGTTTCCGCCGCGGTTCTCCCTTTGCGCTATGACATGGGCGTTCTTTAAGAAGGGCGTTATAAAATTTCTTAGAGGTCGGCAACGCGTTGGCTACACCCCTGGTGTTGCAAACGTCCGTAGGCGACGGTAACCACTTTTCATCTAGTGGGCCATCTGCCTGTTTGCCTGCTTCAGGCAATAAACAAAAAATATTTTCTACATTTTAAAGTCGGTATAATTTTGATTTGAAACTCGATGAAATCAAAAAGCACTAAAAAGAGATAAAAACATAAATTTATAGGACTAAGCCTGCGAGAGAATGAGATCGAATACATATAATAATACATTAAGTATATTTAATAATTTAAAATGCACAAGCAGATAGAGTTTGAAATGTTTTGAAGTTTTTTGTTAATACTTCAAATTTCGTGTTTAAAACTTAAATATATAATAACGGTATAATACAGTGAGCTTACAAATACATAATGTTTAGTATGCTAATACTAAAACATTTAGAATATGGTCAACTTTTACAATAAAATAGAATTATATATCGTAAATTGAATATAATATATATTGAATAACCTATCCTAATACCTAAAAATATGCAAGTAACCAGTTTTAACTCTGATTTGTTAACGTAAATATTTGCATAAATACTAGAACTTTTAACTTATGAGAGGTACGGCACCAGGTGCTGTTAAATTATCTACTTATTCATACTTAGCTGGAACTTAAATAAGCTAGGTGAGTACAGAATTATTAATATTTAAGTTTTGAACTGCCGTGTAGTAGGAATTTGTCTTTGTGTTTATAAGATATACTGTGTGCACTAAAATAAATAATATTTTGAACTGAATGTATCTTCAGAACCCTTATAATATCTCTTAAAGATCGGTAACGCGCTAGCATCTAAACGCTTTCCACCAGGTGAGCCGTCGGCCTGTTTGCCTGCTTTAGGCAATTTCAAAAATAAACCGAAATATAGCTGTGTGTGCGTGGAATCCGGAGAAAATATAACCCCTGATAGTCCTTACACACGAAGCCGCTGAAGCTAATAGTATAATTTTGTTGCCTTCGGTTGTATGTAAATGTTTGTCTAATAACAATAATATATTTCTCATAATATCTATTTATAATATTGTTACATACCGACAAAGAACGCACACCTGGCTGTCGTAAAACGCAGTTTATTGCCTTTCCTGCATGCGGAGTTGTTTTGCTTATTTGGTGTTTAAAATTTAAAAACATCCTATTGTTATCGTACTTATTTTATGGTAGTCATTAGTGTCGAACTAATCCTTGTTTTTCTTGCATTGCGTCGAAGCTTGCCAGATGTGCAGATTAACTCAGTGAACGCGACCCCTTTGTCGCTATTATACAGTTTAGTATAAAACAATGCCCGAACGCAGGGGTGGGGCAGTCAAGCGACGATTACGATACTAGCAAAACGTGTGTAGTACTTTCGATTAGCGATATAGTGGCGGACTATGCGCCTATGTTATTAAATTGTGCATTACAATGGGACTTATTGCGACTAGTTATATTTGTACCAATGTTATCCGTGTTGGTATGTATAGTTTTGAATAAATTCCGTGGTTATTCCAACGGCAATTTAAGTCGAGTTCTGTAGCTCGTAACAATATTATACATTTTTATTATTGCTGAAGTACAACAGACAGGCTGATGGCCCACCAAATCGAAAGCGGTTTCAGAACGTTTGCAACATCAGAGATAGTTACCAAGGCACTGCCGGCCTCGAATAAAATTTAAGAAAACCCTTTTTGAAAGACTCCATATCATAGTGCTTTGGGAAAAACTTAGTTGGTAGCTTATTCCAAATCCCCATGGTGCGCAAAACAAATGTTTTGAAGAACAGTTGCATACATGAGCGAAGCCGCTCACGGAATGGGGATGTATGCCCAGACGATGGCGAGCGGTGCGGTGGTAGAAAGAAGACAAAGGCACAAAATTATTAAAGTATAAATAAATACTGTTACAACTCAGATCCAGACAAACACAAAACCCACCTGCATATCTGAAACAAAGCACATTTATTACCCGTCGGCGTTTGAACTAATAACATTTACATTCTTTTATAACGTTCGTCTTCTTTTCTTTACTTATTGGCATACGGCCTATTGTTGTATTGTGATCATTAGCCAGGTGTTACGGATTAAAGTACAAGCCGATTCTAAGAAATTTGGTCCACGCGGCCTGGCGGACATATTGCTATGTGCAGCATACAGCAATAGCCCGATTGAGGAGGAGTTCGTCGAGCGATAACCACGAGGAAGCGAGACGTGTGTACTACAATCGGGAATTAATAAGTGACGAACTTTGGGCGTTTTATTGAATTACTTCTGCATTACGTTTGGGCTTGTTGTGTTTGGTTATATTTATCCCTGTGTTATACGTGTTTGTATAGTTCTAATAGACTATAGTAATTCTAAAGGCATTTTGATTCGAGACTCGCGACTCGTAAAAACATTTTGATACATTTTTTACATTACAAAATATTATCAAAATTTATCTATCTCTTACTATCTGTAATACATATAATCATTCCGAAGTTGTGGGAGCTTAATTGAATTTTCTATTAAAGAGATTGCATAAAAGAAACAATTTTACGTATCATGTTTCGCCGAGGATTCGTTTAGGGGTCGACTAAAAGCATTCCGATCAGATAGACAGTATCAATAGCGTCTTGTAAGTGCGCACTTCTCCGGAGAAAACGATACCCTTTACGCGGATCATGTTCTTAAAAATATTAAAGGTGATGGTAATATTTCAAACCCTTTTTTTACTATTTTGTTTAATATTTTATATAATAACAGGGCTTTTGATGTAGATTTACTTATAATATTTGAATCCGTGTGCCAAAGAAGTTATCCCATTTTGTGGTGTAATTTTTGTTGTTGTTGTTATAATCAAATAATTCCATCTGTATTAAGACAATACAGATCCATTTTGCATTTAGGTATATAAAAATAATAATAAAAGTAAAAAAACATGTTAAAGTCGGCGTTAGTGACCTTGTAGGACATTTTTTCATGACATTATTTTGTTGACAAATTATTAACAAATATGTAACTGACGGTCTCTGTGGTTGAGTGGGTTGAGTTTTAGCCGACCGAACTAGCTGGAACGTAGGCTACGGGTTCGATTCCTAGCATGGTAAATTTCGGAAATGAACTTTCTGTTATTTACTTTGGTCTGTGTGTCTGGAATCTGCCCCAGAGTGGTCCGTTGTACATTACCCATAACACAAGCGTAACTTGGTTATCATGGGGATGTACAATGTGTATGTTTATCTGCCGATTAGAACAAAAAAACAATTTTGACGAAAGAAATAATTATAAAATATACATACATACATAACTTCACGCCAGGTCCCTTGCGGGGTAGGCACGAACAACAGAGCGCCATACAGGTTTATTCTTACATACCTCACTTGCTTCTTTGACATTCATATGTCTTGTCATGCATGCTCGTCTGTTCTTAGGCTCCTGACATCACCTTCTGCTAGTACACGATCAATTTGATCATGGAAGGTGTGTCTTGGCCTTCCGCGACTTCTGCATCCATCCACTTTTGCATTGTATATCTGTTTAGTCATTCTTTCATCATACATTCTTTCCACATATAAAAATATGGGTATATAATTACAAGGCTACACATTGACGCCGACGATATATTATACTAGTAGATTACAGAAACATTTAAATGAGAAATTCACGAGAGCAAGCTAACACTACAGACTACGTAATGGCGAGTAGATATTGTAACTTACATCGATTTATTCAGCTTTTATCCCGTAAACATCGAATAAATATTTGAGATTACGGAAAAAGTGAAGTAGGAAAGGTAGTCGCCAGTAAAAAAATAATAATTTTGAGCAGCTCTTAAGAGTCACGTGACAAAAAGTATGTTAAACTACAAGATAGATGGACACAACTGTAGAAGTAGACCAGAAAAAAAGGAATGGATTGTGTGAAGGATGTTATGTTGATATGTGGTGTGACAAAGATGTATGTCAGAGTAGAGGTATGGAAAAAGACATATGTGCAACCAAGTAATGGATATGGTGAGAGAAGAGATAGTTAATAATAAAAAAAAAAAAAAAATATATTTATGTAGATTGTATAAATATATAATCTATTATATATATAATAAAAAAAATAATAATAATATTAAGTATAATTATAATAAACTATATAATAATCTATATTCGAGCCCATAATAATATGTCACCACATGCCTGGGCTCGGGCCTCCCATTATAGGGGGACGGACAGTATACCCGCCACGCTTGTCCAAGGCGGCTTGGCAGGTTTGACACATCGGTTATCTCGATGTGCAGGTTGCATCACGATGTTTTCCTTCACCGTTGTTAGCACGTGGTAATTGTAACAATACGCACATTAGATCAGAAAACTGACTAAGAGGTGCATGCGTTCTGGTCAGGATCGAACCCGCGCCCTTATACTTAGGGACGCGTGCGCTAACCGCTAACGCTACCACGACTTTTTGACTGATATGGCAAGTTTGTTTTAATACCATTGTTTAGATGCTTTAGGTGCTCCCTCACCGCTTTTTAAAGAGAGACTGGAACCCGGCCACTTGTTGGAACACAATTCAATACCGATTAGTTTTATGAACTACTTGTAACATGTTCTTAGAAATCCTTAGTAGACATTGCGACTGAGTCTACACACAAGGGTTGAGTCAACAAAGAAATACTAAAGTTTATTCATAGAATGATAAAGCCTTTAGCCTAAAGTTCTACAAATGTTCAGGTAAGTAAAGTTAATCTAAGAATCACTTAGTATTATTAAATATACACTAGGCGATATGTACGAGTATGCCTATTTCGCGGCTATTGTAGCTATTCATCATCATCATCATCCGAGCGTTAAATTCCGGTTGCGTTCGGAGCGTTCACTCCGACGCCCAGGGTCCGCTTTCCTGCTTTTTCTACTCTACTTCGCGCGGAAGTTACTCTAGTTCTGAAACAGCATCCCCCGTTTTGAGACCATTGGCACGCATGTCATCTTCACGACGTCAAGCCAGCATTTCTTGGGCCTTCCCCTTCGCCGGGACCTGGCGGAGGCGGCATGGCTAGACATTTGTTCCCCACGTAATTAGCCGGTCTGCGTAAACGTGGCCGTACCAGCGTAAGCGACACTCTTGCAGTTTGTCTGCTATGTCACGGACATGAAGACTGCCACGGATGCGGGAGTGGACACACATCCATCGCAGCATATTCATCTTCGTAACACGCAGCTCTTGCTTGTGTCGCTCAAGTACAGGCCACGCTTCACTGCCATACAAAAGGACAGGTCTGATGATGGATTTATAGACCTGTCCTTTTAATTTGACCGGCATTTTGGGGTCACAAATGACACCTGTCATCTCACGCCACTTGGCCCAAGCTGCTGTGATACGGGCCTTGACGTCGAGGTCGATATCCCCGGACGCACTAAGGACAGATCCCAAGTACTTAAACTGATCCGTGCGCTCGACCGTATCTTCGCCTATGCGCACGGATGTGGGATATGTAGTGTTGCAGGCCAAGTACTCAGTCTTCGCCACATTTAGTTTCAAACCGCCGTTCTCTAGCGACCTCTTCCACGCATTTACACGTCCCACCAGGCGCCCTCTATCCGAATCTGCCAGCGCGATATCGTCAGCATACATGAGCAACCATGTACGTTGCTCATGTGCATCTCTGATGCTGTTCGACACTTCGTCTAATATCACGCTGAACAGAAACGGACTAAGGACCGATCCCTGGTGCACGCCTACGGTAATGGGGAAGGGTGTGGTGTCGCCAACAGCGGTCCGAACTATGGAATCGGAATCACGGTACATATCCCGGATAATGTCAATATAGGTTTCTGGCACCCCTTTGGACCTCAGTGCCCACCAGATCATCACGCGAGGAACACAGTCGAAAGCCTTCTGCAGATCCAGAAACAGGAAATGCAGAGGCGTATTCTTCGTCCTGTATTTCTCCATGATAATCCTTAGGGCAAAAATAGGGTCCATGGTTCCATGCGCAGGACGAAACCCATATTGACATCACGAGACAGTGCACTCCTGCCGGATCCGAGAGTCGATTATGCGCTCAAAGAGCTTCATGGTGTAGCGGCTTAGCTTCGCGGGTGTAGCTATTGTGTAGTGATAAATATTTTTTTCTTTCTACCATTGTATATAGCGACCTCCGGGTATAGCTAGGGAATTATAATGGTCCTTTCATCGTCATTATAAACAAAATCCACTGAATGTACATATTAAAGATAGTGATACTATTGTCACAGACATGGTGTAAAATAATATTTGGATGGTACACACCTTTTCAATATTGTTTAAAAGGTGTTTACTTTAAAGTAGAACATGTTTTAATATTTTATCCATCTAAATACCAATCAACAAACCAAAATTTTATTCAAAAATGTATCTCTTGTAAAACACAAAGTATACTTATATGCCGTTACGCAATTCACTAATGAAACTGAAAAAAATACGCTTTTATAGAAATCCAACTAAAAAATATAAAATAATTTTTAATATTTGTTTTAAAAATGAAAAAATATAGTATTGTAAAAAAAACGTGGGGTGTATGGTATCAATAGTTATAAATACTTTATGAACGACATGAGTAGTAAGGTTATTATTATAATATCCTATAAGCCTAGGGTGCTTACCCTACGCTTTTTTACAGGAAAATCATTTTTTCTTACACTATTTGTAATTTTGTTGTTCGTTGTTCGTGCGTACCCCGCAAGGGACCTGGCGTGAAGTTATGTATGTATGTACTATTTGTAATTCAAATTATTAAAAGTTATATTGTATTTTTTAGTTGAATTTTCTATAAAAGCGTTTGTTTTTAGTTTTTTTTAAAGGATTTTAAATACAAACATTTGAGGTCGTGCATATCATGTAGAATCAGAGTGCTAGTCAAGACAAGTAAAAAGAGCCCAAACACGACGGGTCTATCTTGTTTAGTAGAGGAGTTCCTACCTTCCGACTCTATCATCAGATCAGCTCCATGGTACCATATTATTGCATTGTCACGCGATATACACATACGTGCAAAAATTCAGCTCACTCGGAAACCGGGAGGTCGATCAAATTTAACTTGAAAGATTTCGTTACATACTAACATACGTATGAAGCTAATAAAAGCGTATTAAAAAAGTAGGGGTAGTCATCCTTTATATAAAGAAGGGTAGATTTTTCAAATTCCTAACATTTTCTTGCATACTAAAACTCACCGTCCTATTCTGCAGATTCTTGACCCTGCACAGCAGTCTCACTGGATGTCCAACCAGACCTGTGATATTCCTTGGAGTGTTTGCATCGAAGTACGGGGCATCTGGTGATCCTTGCCACTCTTGAAGAAACTCTGCTCTGAATCTTCGCGAAGATAGGTCGACCGTTGTGACGTCATTGGGATTTTCTGTGCCGGAATCCGCTGTTGAGGAAATAATCTTATATATAAAAATGAATCACAAAATGTGTTGGTAAGCATAACTCGAGAACGACTTTACCGATTTTGATGAAATTTTGTGTTTGTGTGAATGGGTCCCGGGTTGTTTGCGCGACAAACATTTTCAAGTCTTTATATTTTTCACATTTTCGTAGTGATAACTTCTTCTGTGAGGGGAAAACGCTTCGTTACGTAACGCGTTTCGGCGTCAGTCTGTCTGACGCACACGGCAGCGGTAGGCAAGCTCCTTCTCTCTCACTCTAACCCATAGCGGTAGCCGTATTTGGTAATTAGATTAAATAATGATACTTATAATGAACATACACAAAATTCTAATGTACCTACATATTCAAAAATTGTAACTAAGAATAAAATATATTTTATAATCAATAAAAGAGTTTATTAATAAATAACCTTTGCTTACATTATCATATTAATTTAATATACATAAAATCTAAGTAATAACCTAAGCTTTTCTCAATTTATTAAATAATAGTTCAACTTAGATTATTTTAAATTCTTCTGGTGGGCGTCCCGAGACGCACAAGTTTTTTCAAATTGTATTTTTTAAGTTAGTTTTAGTTTCTTTATTCCTTATTTTTAATTAAACGATTCATTTTTATTTATAATTCTGATCAAATAGCGCCATCTATTTTCTGGATACTGTAACTGTAATGAGTTTTTTGTTTATAGGAGTGAGGTGTTAAAGTTAAAATTAGTTTTTGTTCGGGCTTGGACCTAGAATGGTTAGGCTATAATGACTGCGTAATAGCCAATGTGTTTACTTTATCTGTGATAGGGCAGGCGTTGAAAGTTTACTGATGGAGTGGGTGAAATAATAATATGAAAGGAAAGAGGCAGAATTTTGTTTGTTATGAGTTACTACTTTGTTTGTGATGTTACAACCAGCAAAACTCTAATAAACTAGGTTTTATCAAGTAGCCTTGTTCATGTAAATTTTGAATCCATAAAAATTATCGTATATTTTATTTATCCACGTTGTTAAGAATATATAACATGATATTCAGTTCATCTCCAAAACGGAAGAAAAGACATTCATAAACTTCCAAACCCAGTTTCAATGTTACGTTTTAGTATGATTGATTACATTAATATCAATAGTTTGATACTACTTATTACTACTATTATGACACTAATATCAACTAGTTGTCGCCCAGTAGTTGAAATTGGACCATAATTAATTTAAATTCTATTGTCAAACACTATACTTCTATAATCACACATATCGCCAAGGCTAAACTGTTAATTTGGCATGAACAATAAACAAAGGAGTATACATGCGTGTGTGTGTCAAATACATGGTAGTGTGTGTAATGTTTTTTATTGTTTTAATGTAGGTATTTGTATGCATAATTAAAAAAAATATTAGCATTCTGCATTCTCCTATATAAACTGTGTGCGAAATTTTATACTCGTCCGTCCGCGCAATTTTTGTAAAAATGGGTACAAAGTTTTTGTTTCTCGTATTGATAAAATGATGAGAACGAGTAAAAGTGTTTTACTTTACTTGACAGGGTAGAATATTTTTATGAAATAGAATTTGAAGCATACATTTTTTGGGAATAAATTAATTCTAAATGTAATAATAATAATAGGTAATTCATTCCTTCCCAAGGGCGTGAAGAGCAATATTACATAGATTTAAAACTAATAAGGAAATTCAACATGTCCAAGATTTCACACCAGAAATTCTATTGGAAGGATAAATAATTCGTTATTTATTCGATCGAAGATAATGCGCATTAGTTTGAATGCAAAATTCAGTGTTTTGTATATGTTCTTGGGAGTCTGATAACATCCCAGCCCCACAATTCAAACTCGATGAACTGTAAGAAAATAAATATGGAACCCATACTGTTTGTCTGCATTTAGGATATAGAGAACTCACTCATTACTCACTCACATAATTCTTACATACACAGTCTTGGGTTACAGTGTGTGAATATAGATATATTGTTGAATATAACGTGTCAAACGAGAACGAAAACATGAGATAGCCTGCACTTTGAAATTACATTTACTGTTCTTTTAAAAGAAAGAGTTCTGAGATATTCGCTAATTATGTATTACTAGAGTTTACCCCGCGGCTGCGCCGCGGGTTAACCTCTAGTGCGTGTCTCTTGTTTATAGAGCAAGTGCTACAGGTTATATTATATTACATTTTTATGTATTTGCCCACGGAAGATTCACTTCATTTTATATCGCTAATTATCCCCCGTCTATCTGTCAACAAAATAAAATACAAAAGTGATCAAAAAGGCCAAAATGGTCTAAAGGACCAAAAGACCACAGTGACCGACATGGTCAAAATGACGGAATAGGCAAAAACGACCAAAAAGGCCAAAATAATCAAAATGGTCAAAATGACCAAAGAGGCCAGAATGACCGAAAAGGCTAGTGACCAAAAAGGCCAAAATGACCAAATAGGCCAAAATGACCAAAAAGGCCAAAATGACCAAAAACGCCAAAATGACCATAAAGGCCAAAATGATCAAAAAGGCCAAAATGACCAAATAGGCCATAATGACCAAAAAGGCCAAAATTACCAAAAAGGTCAAAATGATCAAAAAGACCAAAATGATCAAATAGGCCAAAATGACCAAAAAGGCCAAAATTACCAAAAAGGCCAAAATTACCAAAAAGGCCAAAATTACCAAAAAGGAAAAATTACCAAATAGGCCAAAATTATCACAAAGGCCAAAATGACCGAATAGGCCAAAATGACCGAATAGGCAAAAGGACCAAAAAGGCCAAAATGACCAAATAGGCCAAATGACCAAATAGGCCAAAATGACCAAATAGGCCAAAATTACCAAATAGGCCAAAATGACCAAAAAGGTCAAAATGATCAAAAAGGCCAAAATGACCAAATAGGGCAAAATTACCAAATAGGCCAAAATTACCAAAAAGGCCAAAATGACCAAAAAGGCCAAAAGGACCAAAAAGGAAAAATTACCAAATAGGCCAAAATTATCACAAAGGCCAAAATGACCGAATAGGCCAAAATGACCGAATAGGCAAAAGGACCAAAAAGGCCAAAATGACCAAATAGGCCAAATGACCAAATAGGCCAAAATGACCAAATAGGGCAAAATTACCAAATAGGCCAAAATTACCAAAAAGGCCAAAATGACCAAAAAGGCCAAAAGGACCAAAAAGGAAAAATTACCAAATAGGCCAAAATGACCAAAAAGGCCAAAATGACCAAATAGGCCAAAATTACCAAAGAGACCAAAATGAAAATTATCTCTTGTCCATCCTCAGTATTTAATTTACATACGTACCGAATTTCATCCAAATCGGTCCAGTAGTTTTTCCGTAAAGGCATAACAAACAAACAGACAAATATCATTTATTCCGGAACTATCCATTTTTCGGATAAAAGTATCCTATGTTCATCCTCGGTATCGAAAACATATATATACTGAGTTTCAGTCAAATCGGTCCAGTAGTTTTACGTGAAAACAGAACAGACAGACAGACAGAGATACTTTCGCATTTATAATATTATAATAGGGATAACTACATTTCACGGCCTTTAGCAAGCGGAAGATAGCAAACGCTAATGTACTCTGATACTTTTCACCTTAAAACAGAACTATACTTAGCAAAGTTTTATACATACCTAGATTGTTTTTTATTTCAGGAATTCAGCAGATGGCCCACTCAATGGAAAGCGGTTACCATTGCCTATGAACACTTGCAACACCAAAGATGCTGCAAATGCGCTTTTGCTCTCTTAATGAAGGCTGGAACCTGGTTACTGATGCCGGAACACAACCCGAGGTGCTTATGGCGGCATAATCTAGACTAGGGTTGGTAGCCATCCAGTCGGGCAAATATACCACCTAGCTGTGGGTTATTTTGTCCCTGACGACAGGCCGCCCGGCCGCAGGAAATTGTATTCTTTCTCTCTTTCTGTGTATGTGTATGTCTGCTGGCCTTTAAAAAAAGTTCTCCAGTAGAATTACAATTAGTTTGGACTATTTATTCCAAAAGAATCATTTCCTGAGATAAGATACTCAATTTTACACCAGAAAACCCGCGATGAAATCCCCAAAAAGTTTATTTCGAGGAACTAGATCCGAATAAAAAAATAGGCACAGAAGGAACTCATAGTAGGGGAGTAGGTACAAATACAGCCTTGTATAGTATGATTTACGAGGATACATCATTCAGACGAAGAAAATTGTATCCGCTCTTGGCCAGCAACGGGCTCCCTTTATTGCCAACCCTAATAGTTGATGAATTTGTTTTTTATTGTTTACTTAGGAGAGATTGGGCGACGAGCCATATTACAAGACGCTGGTAAATGAGATATTGTCTTGGTTATGTGTGGTCGTATTTCTATTATGGATAAGATAGCTCGTACATAATCATTGTGGAATACCATAAATCTATCCATCATGATGTATGTAAGCTCGAAACGCTAAAAGCTTGACAGTATCCACGAGAAATTGAGGGTTCAGTAGAGAGGTGATATTTGTTTATCTGTTGTTATCGTTATTTTATTATGAACCATAAACAACCATCTGTACATATATAATAAAACTGTACTCGAAGTCGAATTTCTGTACAGTGAAAAGAAAATGCTGAAAAGCGAGTCAGGGGATGTAAGAAGTGAAATAGAACTAATTTAGTTTTTTTTTAATTTTTTTGTTTCTCTGTTTGTACGGGCTAATCTCCAAAACGACTGGACCGATTTCAATGAAACTTTGTGAGGTGGTAGCTTATATCCCTGGTATGGGATACTTTTGATCTCGAAAAATTAAAGAGTTCTGTGGGATAATTAAAAACCTTTCAACGCGGACGAAGTTACGGGCAGAAGCAAGTTATAACTAAAATGAGTACATCATAATTCTAAAATTACTCAACGGGTATTGGTCACATCAATTTTTGTTTTTTTTTCAGAATTTAAAAATTAGAGGGGAATCGGTTTTCAAGACTTGAAGCGGTCGGTAATAATCTCGCCACATATTTTATAGCCTTTATAAAAAAGTAATTAAGGAACTTTGATAAGGTTTTTTCAAGATTTGACTAACTTTATTCCACCCGAGTTACTAGTGTGGCCTTAGTTTTCTTTTATTTTATTTTATTGCTGGAGTTCAGTAGACAGGCAGACGGCCCACTTGATGGAAGAAGACATTTGCTACACCAAAAGTGCTACAAATGCGCTGTTGCTCTCTTAAGGGAGACTGGAACCTGGTCACTAATGCGGTATTATCCCCGCAAATTGGTAATGCGCCTGACCGCCATTTCGATGACGTAACCGTAGTCGAACACTCAGTATCGTAAGCATCACTGGCCGGCGAGTACGCGTACATATCGAGTTCCTGATGACGTCACGTGAATGTTAATTTGACAAGGTTTAGCAATTTGCGGGGATAATATATAAGGATATCGTGGGAAATTGCTTAAATGTAATGATTTTCCATCAGCACGCGGGTAAAACCACGGGCGCAGCTAGTATATACATAAATGTAAGGTGTTTAAACGACGACGGCGCTGAGTAAATACGCGTCGAGCTTTTATGTAACCTTCTGCGTATATTTTAAAAGTTAAAACTCCAATGTATTCAACCTATTTATAGTTGACTTGGGAGAAAGCGCTTAAAAATAATTCATGCGACAGTGCTGATTATGCTGAATTTCATTTTGATATTAACTTTGGCTATCAGCTGCGAGTTAAGCGATAAGGAATTTTGGTGCACGTCTATCCTATACTGCCGGATATAATGTTATATACTTACCGAGGAGGAAAAGGAAGCCATGTAGAAGAGATAGCCATAACACGACAGCCGCTGTGCCGAAACCCATTACGATAGACACCAGTCTCCAACAACTGAAAAGAAAAACCTTGTTAATATACACAAAACTACCCGCTATTTCGTTCGCATTCATTGAAAATTGAATTCTCAAGAACCTTGAAGATCAGACTACCTAGTATTGGTATTTGCCAAATGTCTATTGACTTCGATTCGTTCTATTGAAGGGAAATGATGAGATCTGAAACGGGTTTAATATACATAAACGTCTGTATTCTATTACTTTGAACCTTTGAATTCGGGAAATTTAGATTCTAAATACAAAAATTTGAAAGTGGAATTAACGATGTAAACAAAATGGCGCAGAAGACTTTTGAAAATGGTATAATCAACTTGTAGAATAAAAAAACTTTCGTAACTACTGTAACGAGTTTTGGTTTCCAGTTGTTTTTGGAACTTGGAAGATGACTTATGTTAAGTAATTTTTGGTGAATGTGCACTAGATCAAACAATTCTTCGGAACTCGGGACGTTTCACAGGCATTAGAATACGACACGCTGTCTCTCCAAAGATTAAGCGTTTCTAAACCGTCGTGTTAGTATAGTAGGCTCGTCGATGATAAATATATAAGTACACTAGAGTTTACCCCGCGGCTGCGCCGTGGGTTGACCTCTAGCGTGTCTCTCTTGTTTATAGAGCAAGTGCTACAGGTTATATTATATTACATGTTTATGTATTTGGGCACAGAAGATTCACTTCATTTTATATCGTTAATTATATATACCATCCCACGTCTATCTGTCAACAAAATAAATTACAAAACTTGACCAAAAAGGCCAAAATAGTCTAAATTACCAAAAGACCACAGTGACCGACATGGCTAAAATGACGGAATAGGCAAAAACGACCAAAAATCCCAAAACGACCAAATAGGTCAAAATGATCAAAAAGGCCAAAATGACCAAATAGTCCAAAATGACCAAAAAGGCCAAAATTACCAAAAAGGACAAAATTACCAAAAAGGCCAAAATGACCAAATATGCCAAAATGACCAAAAAGGTCAAAATGATCAAATAGGCCAAAATGACCAAATAGGCCAAAATGGCCAAAATGACCAAAAAAGAAAAAATACCAAATAGGCCAAAATTACTAAAAAGGAGAGAGAGAGAGAGAGAGAGAGAGAGAGAGAGAGAGAGAGAGAGAACTTTATCGCAAACATGGTCTGTTAATGTATATTTTGATATACAAATACAAGAACCATGACCATGTTTACAATATTTTCTAGGCATATAATAGACGGCCTTATCGATCAAAGCGATCTCTTCCGGGCAACCTAAACCAAAATTGTTGCTGATTTATAGCGTAGTTAAAACGTGAAAGCGTAACAAATAAACAGACTCGCATATGCATTTCATATTAGTTTGGATTAAAATGTAATTTATGAATAAAACAGTTTAAAATTCAATATTATTTTCCTTAACATACAAACATTGATACTTGGATAGGTCCATAGGAATTTAATTAAATTCACAGAACTAATTAGCCTTAGTAGCAGGGCCCTCTCAAAAATACTATTTATCTTTTATATTAGGTGTTTACTTGCGAATTGCGTGTAAACAATTCAGGCCTTTATTTTAAAGACTAAGGCCAAATTAATTGGTTAATTTTATTTGTTTAAACATAGAATTTAGATTAGAAGCTTTAGTAGCTGTTTCATTGAGCACAATTAAGTTTTTTATAGCAGGCTGTAGTATGTTTTTTTTTTAAATTTATCAAGACAACGAAATGATTACAACTAGTTGATTTTATACATAGCACAGAAAACCTCTGGGGTTTATATTACTGCTATGGGTGTCTACGTCCGTAGCATTTAACAATTATAACATTGTCTCGTTTAAATAGTGTGTTTTAAGTTTATATTTCATATTTATTAATGTAATGCTTTCCCTAAATTTAACTGGCAATTCATTTAACAAACGCGGAACTATATATTCAGTTGTGTGTTTGCCGTACACGTTCTTTGACCGGCTCGTGAAGAACCGGTTTTGTGCTATGGCTCGCATATATACAGGATGTTTTATTAGTGTTTGTAGGTCTTGGTTAAAAAATTGCTCTTTAAGCATCATCTTAATGTGAGTATGTAAGTATATATAATGCGAATTAACATGGCACCTGGCTCATCAATATAATTATTTGTGCAAAAAAAGGAATGTTATTTTAGTTCTTTGAATATCGTCATTTAAAAACCATAACAGTGATGCTCACGCTACTGGTCTCGAACGACGCGAGCGGGGGGCCCCGCATAGGGCAGCGGGAGGAGGGTTGTTTTCGAGCCAGGTGCCATGTTAACGCGCACGGGTTATATTATTGTTTTATTACTGAGATCAATAGAAAAAAGAAAAAAGATTTCTAAATACGCACACAAAACAAATAGTGAGTTTACTAGATGTAATATAAAATATACAACACTGTAAGCCGCAATTTCGGAATGAGGTTAGTCCTCAGCATTTTGTTGTGCCGAAACATAGTACAACACAGCGGTTATTTTCAGTACCCACCGACCAAATCATAATGTCATGCGACCCGTGATAAATAAATACAAGAAAAAATAATCATAAAAAACGTGTAAATACAAAGAATAAATGGACCTACTTGTGCAAAACAGAACAAATCCACAAACATGCCAAAATTGGGTTAAGGATGCAGAAGGCTTTCAAAATGCACCTTCTATCGATTCAATAAGAATCACCGATCTGACAACATTTACAGAATAAAACATTTTTATCATAAAGTAGCTAACCCACAAAACACCAAGAGTATAATTAACTAGCAAGATCCATGACTCGTGGTAATCCAATTTGAAATATTTACAATAAAATTGTACTTTAATGTATGGGACAAAATATAATATACAACATTCTAATTTTTTTTTCTCCAAAATATAGACACATTTTTTTGTACGCAAAATTTCAATGAAAACAGTTTTTTTCAAAACTGTCAGTATGTGGGTTGGTTACATTTTGCATAAGTAGGTCCAAATATGACCTACAAGAAACAGAATCAAAGAAATCTTTACATCTTAAAGATTAGATGTTAATAACATAAGTAATGAAAATTACCTGTCCTAAAAAAGTGAAAAATATTTTTATATATGTATAGGGACACTTTAGTATTTCCAAATTTATTTCCTTTGCCGGTCATTGTGACGTAACTAAACAAACAATACGTATATATTTACATTCACGGGGTGTCACAATACAATACACAAATATGTCATTGAAAATAAAAAAAAGTAAAAGTGTCATCGATAAATCTATAATTTAATAAAATTATAAATTCGAAAGTTTGGATGGATGTTCGTTACTCAATCAAGCCAGAACGGCTGAACCGATATGGACGAAATTTGTCATAGTCTACTTTTTATCCCGGAAAAAATTAATGCTAACGGAGTAACGCAAAAGCTAGGTTGTTGTATATAGGTCAATGTAAAATAGAAACAGTATAAATATGTTTCTATGTCAACGTAACACGTTAAAGAAACAATATGTAGTTGTACGGCATGCGTACTCATGACACACGCCATGATGGCCTACCTGATGGAAAGCGGTGACTGACGGTTAAGGACGTTTACGACAGCAGTGCTCCCGGTCTCAAAAGATTTTCAACGATCCAATTAAAAAAAAACTTCTTATCTAGAAACCTCAGCTAGAAACTCACTCAAATTCAGACATAAATTTTTCTCATTCTATCTTGGCTTGACATCTACCGTGGAATAAACTGGTTGGTGAAAATTTAAATAGTTCCTCTTTTAACGTTAACACTTCGAATGGAACAAGAACAGTAGAAAACCGGCGAATTTGAAATCAGTTCCAAATCTTGTGAAAAATTTTAAAACAGAAGGAAACAAAGGCCATTTGACTATACCATCCATAACTCAAGGCTTCAATTCCCTCAAGACCGCTAAAGGCGTGAAATGGCTCACAGTACTGTAATTAAACCTAGAAACATAGAACACCAGGCAATTTAGTATAACTTGCTTGAGCGTAACATAGTAACTAATAGTCTAGGTTGTCGCAGTGGTTAGGTGCTTTAATGTATATGTATAAATGAAGTGACTGATGTGCTTTAATGTCAACTAACTGTGTCCTTTCGTTCGTATGATATTTGAACTAAACGGTTAGTTGTGATATATCTCAATGAATGAATGAATATGCTTAAAGTGTGTTAAAAGTCAAGTTAACATATTGTTACAATTGGGCTACCTGTGTATTTGTAAACAAAGCACATTTAATACCCGTCGTCGGTGTTTGAGCTAATAGCATTGAAGCGCTATTATGACGTCTTCTTTTGTTTACTTTGTGTATAAAATTTGTGATTGGAAAAATAGCCCATTGTGTATTGTAATCTTTTGGGGCCCATTGTTGTATTGTGATCACTTCCAGGTGTCTCGTATTTAAAATACAAGTTGGTTCTTAGAAATTCTCCACGCGGCCGAGCAGATATATTGTATCGGTACAATATAAAGACATGCCCCAACTGAAAGATGAGGGAATCGAGCGATAAGCACAAGCGGAGCAAGACTACATTCGGTAATCTGTTTAGTGAAGGACTTGCGCGTGTTATTATATTGTACATATATACATACATAACTTCACGCCAGGTCCCTTGCGGGGTAGGCACGAACAACAGAGTTATTATATTTGTACCTGTGTTTAAACGAGTTTTTATATATAGTATTCTATAGTTATTCTAAGCGCATTTTAATTCGAGTCCTGCAACTCGTAACAATGCAAAATTTTACAGTTTAATACGCTGTCTTACCGCTATTAGCGATTATATCCAGACAACTTTGAATGGACAACCAGTTTGATAAGAACAGTGGTATGTTGCATTATCGTCTTATCTATCTGTCTTTTACTTAAGAGCTGTGCCCTTCTCGATGGAGCCTCCTGCAATCTTTTCTATTATGGGCCAGTTGTTTTACACCTTTGTATAAAACAACACCTACTTTTTTCTTTATTTGATCCATGAATGCTCGCTTTAGCCTTCCTTTGTCCTTGCTTCCAATTTAACTTCGATTAACGTGTCGTATAGTAGTAAATGACCAATCATGTTCCCTCTTCTTTCTTTCAGAGTTATTAAAATTGTGCATTTCTCCTTTACCGTGTCCGATAGTTTTACATTCGTCTTATTTTCTTTCAAACTTATTCCATCTATACTATAATAAATTTGTTGTATTAATCGTACGAAGTAAACACTCCCAGTGTTTGGTTCGTATGGTTAATACAGCAGGTTCCGAAAATGCAATATATACATTTCTTATCTGTCTTTTGGAGTGACGTGAAAATTACTACTCCGTACAGAGTCATTTACGCCCCTGGTCAACATTTACTTTGTATTCCGATAAATGACGTCATTTAATGGTAGATATCGCTGCGATGAAATGCGGGGCGAGTATTTTACTGGGATTCCATACAGATTTAAAAAAAAATTAACTTAGTATTTATTAAGAAATTTTTAAAGCTTTTAATGTAATAGAGCCCAGCTGGATTCATCATCTTGGTTACTGTTTTAAGAGCCGGCTCGATCGTGAATCCACGCTCCTATAGAATATCAGCGTGAAATGATTAATTAGCCTTGAGCTAGTTTTTTGTGCAATGAGTGAGAATTCCGATAGCCTGCTTCTCCCTCTCCCTATTCTGTATTTCCTATCCCATTCTCCTATACTAATCACATATCCCTCTATCTCATTCCTCCTGTATGACTCTTCTATCACAGCCCCCTATATCATCTAAAGGCTGATAACACGATGGCTTCGCCCCTAGTGTTGCATATGTCTATAGATGACGGTAACCGTCGGTAGTGGGTTTATCCGTGCACTAACGGATAAAGAATACTAACTCCTGTGGCCAGGCGGCCTGTCATAAGAGACGAGAAAACAAGCCATAGCCAGATGGTAGGGAATTTGCCCGTCTGAATGGCTACCACCCCTGGTCTAGAGCATGCCGCCGTAACATCTTTGACTTGTGCTCCGGCATTAGTACCAGGTTCCAGACCCATCTATGAGACCAGCAGCATATTAGTAGCACCATTAGTGTTGCAAATCGTCACAGACACCAGTAACGATTTTCCATTACATTTGGTCGTCCGGTCTGCTGTACTCTAGCAATAAAAAAACACTTTCCAGGCGCTGGGCCGTCTGCATGTTTACCAGCTTCGCAATAAAAAACTCAATAAGCCGCTTGCACGAAAGACCTATTAATCCGAACTTCCTGCTGTTTAGTGGCCTTAGTCACAAAGCGTGAAGGCACCCCGCTGCAAATGCCTACACGCAATAAAAACATTCCTTTATGGGGCGTAGTAAACAAAATTGCCCAGTAATGTCAGACAGCGAGTTTAAAGGCAGGTTTAAAAGGCAAACGACGCAAATGTTAAGTGAATTATAAAGAACATCTTTATGTTGTTGTCTTTGTAAGTAAAATGCTGGGAAGTTAAGTCTGGGAAGGACTTCTCAGTAACGTAAATATATGACTACCAGAGGTCTAGTATTCTCGCTTATAAATACTATGATAAAGAAGAAGAATGAGGTGAAATTATTATACAAATAAAGACAATCATTTTATTTCCGACTGTTCCTCGGATATCTAGTAATTATTGGGCAAATGCTTATTTTAATCGTGCATCAATTACCTATAATCTTTTAGCTGTTACACATAATATAGATTTATTTATTACTAACTAGATGTCCCGGCAGATGTTATCCTGCCCGAAAAAGATATATATATATATATATGTTTGTGTGTGTCTGTGTGTGTATATCGGATAGTATATCATAACAAGAACATGCATTATTATATAAGTAGTATTTTTTTCCTTTTTAACTGGTATGTATAGAGCTAGTTATAAGTGACCTATGTATGTACGCCCGGCCATATCTTGTCCACCTGGGAATACGAGTGAAAAAAAATCACTGAAACGGCAGGACTGATTTTGACGGGACTTTCACTTTCAGTTGGTTATAACACATAACGAATAACTTGGAAAATTTGTTAAAAAATGAAAGGACCACGACCAGGTGCGGCGACGTGGGCACGTGCCCACGTCGCCGCACCTGAAAGCAAATTAAATCAAATTCCAAGGGGAACAACTCGCGGGTATTCGGGCTAGTATTCTATGAATGTAATTATTTAATTAAATTGGACCATACAAATGTAAGCGCGATTTCCTCGAACGTAATATTAAATTCCATCCAGAGTATAATAAGAACTAATAAGCTGTAGGTTTTCCGTTTTCCTTGTCATAAAAGTGTCATATGGTTGAAGAAAGGAGGAAATGTTTATTAACGTTATTTCGTATAAGCCGATTGTCGTAAAGGTTTCTCGGAAGTTCTTTGTTCGTCCGGAATTAGGGTACGTTTGTCTCCTTACTCTGGTCAGATTACAAATCCTGTTTACCAAAATGTGAGTAAATTTGTTATTTTTGTCAGGAATTATGTTATTTTATGATCCTTTGTGTGGTGGTTACTGGAATGCTTTCAAAACTATTGTTATACAACGTGTTTCATTTCAAATGACAATAAATCATAATTTTAGCAGTCTTACTCCATACAAAGTTTTTGGTACTATTAAATCAACCGTAATGTCAAAATTTTAAAAAAGCAATTTCCGAACAAATTATTTACGATAAAAAGACAATAAAAACAGAACATCTTGTAAATATTGGTTCACTGACCTTGGTAAGAATGAACATCTTCCGCATTTAATGATGAAGAGACGAGCTGGCAACATGATACATTTGGTCACTAACCTACCGATTTAGTCACAATAACAGATACATGTTGTTGTAAAATTCTGAAATGCAAAATGAGGTCCTGTGGCTAAACCTAAGAAGCTACCTTGATTCGTTTTTGTATTTGGGTAGAGTACGTCATGACGAAAACGTGGTCTGATATATTGTCGTAAGGTCTGAAACACGCTGATAAGGAGTTCTGATAATATTTTTTTACAATAGTATTGCGGTAAGTTGGATAGAGTAGACGAGTCGAGGGCTACAGGGATAACCAGAACAACAAATGTGCTACCCGACCTCAAAATAATTGTTTAACACATACTTTGAAATTCTCATAACGCAATATTGATGAAAACTTCAGCGCGGAGATCATTCAAAAACTTAAGGTACGTAAAAGAAAATTATTATTTAGTTTTGAAAGAAAGAGGAAAGAAAGTTTGCATAAAAACATATTACGCGATGCAGTAAAATATGTATTTATTGCCTTTTTCCTGCACCATCTACATTGCCTGATTCAACTGTCTTTCATTTACGTTGCCTGAAAAGATCGTTTTGAGTTATAAGGCCGCTATTGTATTGATTAGATTGTTTTTGTAATTGTATATTTGATGTGCAATAAAGTGTAATCTCTCCTCTCTCTCTCTATCTCTCTAAAATGTTTTGTATAAAAAGTATATTAAAGTTTTCGCGACTTGTATACATAATAAAACTACGTTTTAACGGTTTTAAGCGCGGTAATTTATTTGATTTTGGTTGTTCTGACGTTTCGGCCGCTTTCAGTGGCCGTGGTCAGGGACGACAAAGATGACAATTGTCCAACGAGTCTTGTTAAAGTTTTATTTAGCCTACCGCCAACTTGTTTATTTTAATTATTTGGTTTTAATTTTGTTTATGGTTATTATTTACTTTATGGGAGCCTAATCTAATTTAAATCCAAACCAAAATCAAATAAATTACCGCGCTTTAAACCGTTAAAACGTAAAATGTATATTATTTATTTAATAATGAGTTACTGTAGTACAGGTACACCAAGCTCTCTTGATGGATAAAAGTTATTCTCACTTATTTTTTTTTTTTTTTATTGCAGGAGTTCAGCAGACAGGCAGACGGCCCACTTGTTAGAAAGCGGTTACCATCGCCTATGGACATTTGCAACACCAAAGGTGCTACAAATGCGCTGCTGGTCTCTTAAGGGAGACTGAGACCTGGTCACTAATGCCGGAACACAACACAATGTTGTTATGGCGGCATACTTTAGACCAGGGGTGGTAGGCATCCAGTGTTTTGTCGCCTCTTACGAAAGGCCGCCCGGCCGCAGGAAATTGTATTCTTTCTCCGTTCCTGCACGGATATAATAATATCAGGCAAGTGTGTGCAGTCCATTATCCGTGCTGGAATGGATACAGAATACAATTTCCTGCGGCCTGTCGTAAGAGGCGATAAAACAATCCACAGTCAGGCAACATTTAACAACCTTGAGTTGTGCTCCGGCATTACTGGCCGGTTTCCAGTCTCCCTTTACAGAGCGGCTGTATGCTGGTAGCGCCTTTGTTGTTACAAATATCCATAGGCGATGGTAACCGCTTTCCATCAGGTGTCTGTCTGATGAACTCATGCAATAAAAAACGTTCATGCACACCGAAGAAAGAAAGCAATTATTCAAAGGTAGGACATATTTACACTTACATTACATATCATCATGATTAAAAAAACATTTTCATGTTTAACTAAGCAAACAGGTTTGCAGAAGCCTTATTGCTGTACCGGGAATAGGTATTTTTTTATGTTTGCGTGTAGGCATACTGGCAGACGGGTCCACTTGATGGCAAGTGGCTACCGTCGCCCATGGACATCTGCAACACTAAGGGAGCCGATGCGTTGCCTACCTCGTTGAGACTTTAAAAATCTGTTTACGTCCTTTTTGAAGAGCCCCATATTGTAGCGCTCTGGGAAAACCGCAGGAGGGAGCTCATTCCACAACTTGCTCACATATGGCATAAAAGAGCGAGCGCCACGTACAGTGGTTAACTTCCAGGTGTCGAGGAAGTGTGCATGAACTCCCAGTCGCCGGCGAGCAGTGCGGTGGTAAAATGGCGATGTAGGTACCAAATCAAACAGCTCCTCAGAACACTCCCCATTACACAGACGGTAGAACGCGCTGAGAGCGCCTACGTCTCTTCTGAGACTTAAAGGTTAGCCGTCTGTAAGTTCGGGATCGTCGACAATCCGGACCGCGCGGTGCTGCAAGGAGTCAAGTGGGATATATCCGAACAATACTGGTTTTTAGTGAGGCACGAACAAATGACCATCTTTTTAAACCTAATAAGGATCTTATTCAAACCAATTTTCATGGAAAGTTATTTTTAAGTTATACACCACTTTGATTCAGGCACATAATTGGTTGACCTTTGAAAGTGTAAGTACTTAGTTGGAACGTGGGGCAAGTATAATAGTTTTATGAAAATTAGGGACCCACATGTTTGTTAAGACCGTACTTATCTTGAATGCCATTGAGGTTAAGCGTGGCACTAAGGAAAAGGCGTTATTTTTAGGATAAAAACACCGTTTTAAGTATTATATTTACGCAGGATTAATATTACTACATTTTCTCTCCCGAGTCTTCTTCCCCTTTATCCGAAAAAGGTTAGGGCCTCGAGATCTTACCTCTTTACCCTATTTTTACATACATACATACATATTATCACACCTTTTTCCCATGGGGGTAGGCAGAGACGATAGATTTCCACCTGCGACGATCCTGACACACAACTTTCGCTTCACCTACTTTCATTAACCTCTTCATACATGCGCGTTTATTTGATATGCTTTTTACCTGACCTCGTTTTAACACTTCTGTTATTTGATCATGGTGTGAACGTCGTGGTCTACCGGTACCAACTCTACTATTCACAATACTGTCATGCACATGTTTTGTGATTCAATTTTCATGCATTTTCTCCACATGCCATTTTTTTTACCAGGTGAAATCCGATTGAGAACCCCTCACAGTTAGGGATACCCACTAAAACCCCTGGGTGTTTCATCCTGCGCCTTATGCTACGGGAAAACGGGAGTCCCAATTCCACATGCACTGGCAAACGGGACTCGCAAACAGGCCTCTTCTACTGCCGGGGCCCATTTTTATCCCCCGGCATGTTCCAGGTCTAATCCGGCGTGGGGCGGTTGTAACGCACCCCACGGGAGGAGAGGTGAGCCCGCGTGGAACAATCGCGTTCTAATCTGGACGGTACCTCTTTACCCCAGTTTCAACTCAGTGGGCAACTACCCCTGGTAATCGAGTTTGTACCCGCTGGACCCTTCTCCGCATGACGATGGCTTCGCAGCAGCTCACGTTGGCCAATTTGCGGCGTCCGATGGCCTTCGTGGGCTTTGCGCTGGCTACTTCTGCGGCTTGGTTGGCCATCTCAGGCTTGTTACTGGTTTACTGTTCTATCTCTTTAGGGTTTTGCAATATACCTATTTTAGAAAAATGGGATCTACTTACAAAAATCATCATGTTTGTTCGTCTGTCTTTTAAGTTTCATTTTTTTTCGGCAACTACTGGATCAGTATGCATATATTATTTGGATATTCTACATATCTGCATATATACAATGCTGTAGCGAAATTGTGGAAAAATAAAGATTTGACGACTTCACCATATATGCAACTGGGGATGAAAAAGTACGTCTTTTATATGTTAATAAGTAGGAGATATCAGCTATTGAAATGATACGAAGTGTATCCTTTCTAATTTTTGAATTACGGGGTAGTTTAAAACAGATTATAAAATTTTAAAAGTACTTTTGGCGAAAATTAGCTTGAATAAGACCCGATGAATAATTGTTAATGGTTATGATAATTGATGTGTGCGTAAGAATAAACCTGTATGGCGCTCTGTTGTTCGTGTCTACCCCGCAAGGGACCTGGCGTGAAGTTATGTATGTATGTTATGATAATTTATTTACCGAGTCAAATAATATATCAATTATGATATAAAAAGTACCTAATTAAAATTATTTCTATAATTATATTTTAAAGGTGTGTTGATGACATGGTACTTAAGAGTTCCGCTCTTTTATATGAACACTAGCTGTGCCCGCGACGTCATCCGCGTGGAATTTGTTTTCAAAACCCCCCGATTTTGAAACATTCCTTATTGGTGCTTCGCTCCTATTGCTCTTAGCGTGATGATATATAGCCTTTAGCCTTAAGAATTTCTCAAATCAGACCCTACTGGTCTGATTCCTGAGATTCACGCGTTCAATCAAACAAACAAACATAAACACAAACTCTTCAGCTTTATATAATAGTATAAGGTTGTTTCAGAACTCATTGTGAAATGCGTAAACTACTTCATTATTTAGAAAAAATGACTGTGACATGACGGATGGATAAACACGACGCTTTTATGTTTTTGTCGAAATTGCTACAAAACCCTAAGGCCTTGTTTAGACACAGCGGAGTCTGCGCGGACGTAAACCGCAATTTCAATCCGCTAGGATTGAAAGCGTTCAAAGGTGCGGTGAATGTGAGAGATGAGGTAAGGTGACGGCCGCTTCATTTCAATAATGGAAGTCGTAGAAGCAATATGTGTTTACTTATTACTTCGTAAAAAAAGAAAACGGCAGTATTGGGTGCATCCAATTTTTCGTGACCGATTAACCCATGGTTAGTTTTTGATATTATATCCAAAGTTGAAGAATTTAGTCTACTTTTTTAATGGCGAATGTCAATAAATTAATTTGATGAATGAAATGATCAGTGAACAAATTGTATTTTTTGAAACCCATATGTCATGTAAATCGAGTCACCAAAAGAACAACTTTTTCAATAAAATAATTCCGTTTTGTAGGGATTCCACAGACATCCCATACACGCGGATTCCACGGAGCATAAACGCGCCGAGGCACGTCAGGTTCATCATAGTAATAGATCCCCAAGCGACTCCGTAGCTTCATTTTCTAGCAGTCGAGTGGCGGCTACCGCAGGGAAGCATCGTCCACGCGATGTAGTATGAAGAATCCGCGCGTGCGTGATCCGCGCGGTTTGCGTTTCGCAGATTCCGCCGTGTCTGAACGAGCCCTTAAATGAGATTGTTCGCTGTAATAAATACCATTTCAAGTAGAAGCTCTTTTGATCCACATCACTTCCCTTTCGGTTTCCATAAACATCATTATAGAATATAAAGCTAAAATATCAATGCGACTAAAAGATGACATTAACGAAAATAATTCGTTATACGGGAAATTTTCCACACTGTTTTATTAAGAGAAAAACTTCAGCTGATAAAGCTTTCGTGATTTATGATTGTCTTTATTTATTTTGTTGAATGTTTGTCGTGAGAGATGAAAGATCGCTTTAGTCTTGTTTACGAAAAGATGAAATGGTGACGTAGCGGGTTCTATAATTCTTTTTCTTTTTCCATTTGAATCTAGATTTGGAACTGAATTGGATATTAAATTAAATTGCTATAAATTGACTATTAGGTGAGATTACGAAGTAATTGAGCTATTTTACAAAGTAATTCGAAAACGACATAAAAGAATATACTTAAAGCTGACGGTTATACGATTTCACTTCTCTCTTTCAATTTTGATAGAAATGGGCAAAAAATAAAATAGAAAAATAAATGAATAACCAAAAAAAAAAAATAAAGAAAAAAAAATGAATACCCATTATTCCTACACCTTGTGTTGTGTTCCGCATTAGTGACCAGGTTCCAGCTCCTAAAGAGAGCAGCAGCGCATTCGTAGCACTTTGTGTTGCAATGTCCATAGCGATGGTAACCGCTGTCCATCAAGTGGTCGTCTGCCTGTCTGCTGATCTCCTGCAATAAAAAAAAAAAAAAAAAAACACTGTCTTTTATAAGTGTCGTTTCTACTTATTATTTAAGTAGACAAAACTGTTATCTATTTATTAATACGTGAAGCAAAAACTTTGTACCTATATATAAAAATGGATGTTTGTATGTCCATTATAGAATCGTAAACTATACATTGGATCATGTGATGATCTCTAGCAAAGTTGTTGTGCTTGAGCCAAAGAAGTTGTCTGAGTTAGTTTACAATTGGACGGTAGGTGGCGCTGCTGTCGGTATACCGATCGAAGTTTTTCCGGGCAGGACGATTTCTGCCGGGACAGCTAGTAGTTTATATAGAGAAGAAGAAAAATACATTAAATCAATAAAAAAAAATACATGCACGACATTTGACACACACACGCATACATACCCTTTTGTATATTGTTCAAGTCAGATTAACAGTGTAGCTTTGGTGAAATCTGTGATTATAGAAGTCTATTCCAGTATAGTCTTCTGACATTAATTGTTATGGTCAAATTTCGACCACGGGCGACCACTAGTAAGTATAAATTCGCTTTTAATCTACCAACGCCTCGCCAAAGTACTGCAAAAGCATTTAATTAGGCTTGTATGCCTCTTGAGTGAGTGAAATGGGTTAAATATAATTCATCCTTTTTCGTAGAAGATCGATATACCCTGCCGGTCACGCAGGTACTTAAATAAACAATGTTTCGAGCCTTCTCAGACATTGTACTCCAATTTGGGTTAAGTCGAGCATTTTATCGGCTATTGTATCCAGGTAAATATTAATGCTTTTTTTAGTGTAGTTTACGAGATGGAGAAAGGAGAATCTTGGCAATTTATTACTCTTTATCCGTGCAGGAACGGAGAAAGAATTTATCCGTGCAGGAACGGAGAAAGACTTTATCCGTGCAGGAACGGAGAAAGAAAATAATTTCTTGCGGCCAGGCGGCCTGTCGTAAAAGGCGACAAAACAACCCACAGCAGGTGGTAGGGCTATGGCCGCCTGGATGGCTACCACCCCTGGTCTAAAGTATGTCACTATAACAACCTTGAGTTGTGTTTCAGCATTAGTGACCAGGTTCCAGTGTCCCTTAAGAGAGCAGCAGCGCATTTGTATACATTTGGTGTTGCAAATGTCCATAGGCGACGGTAACCGCTTTCTAACAAGTGGGCCATCTGCCTGTCTGCTGAACTACTGCAATGAAATAAATAAAAAAAAACCTCTTTATTTAACAACGCTACATTATTGCCTAATTTGTGTTTCCCTAAGTATCCTAATTTCAGACTATAATCTATCTGGAGACGCGATCAGGCAATCTCCGCGGGTGGGGGTTATGTGTTCAATGTATAGCCTTCCCTTATTCCCCAATTGAGAAATGGTGCCCGGAGAATGTACAACCTTGCAGTTGCCTCCCAGTCAGCCACCAGCCCACGACAGCGCTGGTTCGGGAGATCTGCCGCTACTTGTCACGTGGCGATAAAGTGGCAAAGTCCTTTTACACATTTGGGGAGCGACAAATTTATTGGATTAGCCTACTTCACCGCGGCTTTACCACGATGAAAACTGTAATAATTATATAATTTGAACCCATGAAAGCAATAAATGTAGCGAGAGGAAATCCGAATTGCATTTATAAACAATTCACATAAAGGCTTGCAATGGACAAGTACATTAACAATCTGCCCGTAAAAGTTCCAGTTAAAATTTTGTTGCGATTTGTTTTGCCACTTGTCCGTTGCCATTTGTTTTGCCACTTGTCCGTTGCCATTTGTTTTTCCACTTGTCCGTTGAAGTTTCACTTCTACTATGTTCTTTCATACTCCTCTATTCCTCGTCATATTACAATTCATCATTCAACCTTCACACAACATGTCCATCTCTTTTTTGATCTACCTTCACATTTGACTTTCAAGTCAGTGAATAAACTGGAAGATTGATGGTATGGGATCACCATAATACGCTTATGGCTTAGTGATTTTCAAAATATAGTAATTTTTATGTTTTACTTTGCACCGCCTTCAAGATGTTTTCAATATTATATATTAATAATAATAGCTTTAGAAATAAGTTTTTTTACTTTTTAGTTTTTGAAGTCGGTTTTTTTAAACGAAGGTTCTTTATTTTATTTGTTACTTTTTAGTGTCTAGCTATGTATGGATAGACCTACGAAAGCACAATAAATTCAAACGTAATGCAGAATGTCGTAATTCAACAAAACGCGCAAAGTCCGTCACTATTAGATTACCGAATGTACACACGTCACGCCCGTATCGTAATCGTAGCTCAACTGCGTCCTCTCTCCACCAGGCCTACGTTTTATACTACACAAATTGAAATGTGTCCGCCCGGCACGTCGACACAGTTTCGTAGAATTAACTTGTTACACCTGG
Organism: Dendrolimus punctatus; assembly: GCA_012273795.1. Lineage (NCBI taxonomy): Eukaryota > Metazoa > Arthropoda > Insecta > Lepidoptera > Lasiocampidae > Dendrolimus > Dendrolimus punctatus. Next base: position 15,931,631 of record CM022538.1, read on the forward strand.
CTAATGATGATAGTGAGTGAGTACAATAGGACAATAGGCTGACCTCCACTAGAAACGTATTCCAATAAATAAGTGAACAAAAAAACGACCATAAAAGGATTACAACTAGTTCAAATGCCGACAGTTATAAAATGTGATCTTCAGTCTTTACGTTGAATTTGTCTTTGTCGGAGCCTAGGTTGTAACAATAGTATAGGCAACATTTCGTACTATCGAAATCACCTCGTTTGTAGTCAATCGAGTCAATTGTCAGTCATTTGCGGTCCGAAGCGGGCAGCTAACAACGATATCCGCGCTCGCCTTTCATTCAATTTGGCACATGATGGGTTACTCGTTTCTTTTGTTAGAGAGTTAAAGGTGAACATTTATTGGCTTTTAGAACTATGTAATACTAGGCATTACCCGGCAAATTTATGTGCATGCATTTTTTCACTGGATATACGGCTGTATCTAAATTAAACCTTTCATTTAAATAAATGCTACATCTTAAAAGTCATAAAATTCAATCTAATCTAAGAAATAAGACTAATAAGTAATTTCAATCTGACCAAAATGCCAGATATTATTAGTATTTATATTAAGAATGCATCCAACAATTTTATTATTATCTCAAATAAGGGAAAGATGTGTTGAAATTAAAACATTTAATCATTTTTATCTACTACTAGCTGTCCCGGCAGACGATGTCCTGCCCGGAAAAGCTTTAATCGATATGCTGACAGCAGCGCCACCTACCGGGTCCAATTGTGAACCAACTCAGAAACCTTCTTGGCTCATGCACAATAACTTTGCTAAAGATCATCACATGATCCAATGTATAGTTTACGAATCTACAAAGGACATACAGACAAACATTCATTTTTATATATCAAGAAGAAGAAGATTTAACAGAGTGAATTGTATAATGATGATTGATGATTTGGCAAACACAATGAAATATTTCCTTTGTTCCTTATCAAAATTCTATATATGAATTTTTATTTCCTGACTTTAGAAATTTTGAGTTACTTGAAAAGTTTTCATTCTCATTGCCTCCTCTTCATGATATATTTCGAGATAAATAACCTTGCGTACAGTGAGGATTTAAATGAGCTCCCGGCCGAGGTTTTTCCACAGCGGTACGAAATGGAGTTTTTTAATAAGGGTGTCATAAACATTCTTCGAGGCTGGCAGCGCGTTGGTAACGTTTCTGATGTTGCATACATCCATAGGTGATGGTAACCGCTTTCCACCAGGTAGGCCGTTAGCCTCTTTGCTGTACTGTAGCTATAAAATTTTCAATGTCCTATACCAGGATATAGTTTTTCTTCCTCACAAACTTTGATTAAAATCTGTTCAATAGTTCAGTCGTGAAGAAGTAATATAAAGTTTACTGCAGTGTGTAATCTGGTCAATCTACGAAGTATATTATGAGCATCTTAGGCGCCATTTTGTAAAGTTCATAAGTTAGCCTCGTCAGTCTAGACGAGTTACTTCCGAAAATACAAGAGAACTCACTTTGGTGATTTGTTTTAATTTAAACATCCTGAAACAGACCTTATCAGTATGAAAAATTATTTCGGAGACCATACGTTAAGTTCCCAAATACTGAAGTCCAAACTACCCACTCCAGACCAAAACAAGCTTTATGCTGTAGGTTTTAATTTAGAAAAACACACAATGTTAACGAACGTGCCAATGTACGAATAAATAGAAAAATGAAGCACGATTGCACTCCCTCATTTTATACCGCGCGGTCTTTCATTATGTACCAAATAATTACATACGTCTGAATTTAATTAATCCGACACTTGCTAGAACAAAAATACATTCGTTACCAACAACCTTCACGGTTTCCTATCTCTTTCTTTCGAGTGTTTAATTCATATGCGCGAATGAAACGGGAATACTATAAAAGTAGTTTTTATATGTAGCAACGGAGCTTGTTAACAGACCCTTTATTGCTGAGTCGTATTTACTTAGGATCCTGGTTGTAATTTCGCAGGACTCTATTTGCTATTCTCTTTTTGCAGATGAAAAAATATGTAGAATTTACTTAGATAGCAAAAGGTGTGTTAATAAAATAATTTCTTTTGTATTTATAATATATGGGATTATATGGAATTGACATGAAATTCCCAAGGGATTTCCGGGACACAAAGTGCCGTGGCATGTAAAAAGTAATGTAAGCAATAATTTTAGTGAAAACTGTCATTTGTAAAAAATCATCAAAATCAAATCAGATTCGATAACCCACAAATCTTCGCGAAAGAGAATAGCTTAATACCTAAAGTGATGCGTCAGGCTATGAAAAAAAATCACCCAAATTTCAATACAGAAGATTGTTGAAAAGTACCAACTGGTTGGGATCCGATCATCAAAACTATTAAGGCCCCAAAACTAGCAAAAACCAACTGCCAGACCTCAAGATACTATATAAAACTTTAACAATATTCGTTGACAGTTGACATCTTTGCTTCCGTGATCACGGCCACTGGAAAGTGGGCGAAACGTTAGAATAACAAAAATCAAATAAATTACCGCGCTTAAAACCGTTAAAACGCAGTTTTATTAAATATAAAAAAAAATCTATACGCGATAGCAAAAATCAACAGCAGATTTAATTCAGCATGTTAAATTCCATATTATTATTTTTATTTAAACGAGGATTTGGTTGCGGACCCACTAGTTCATACATTTACCACATTAATTACACTCAGCACATGCAGTATTTAACTACTTGTACTTATACAGACTTATGACGACATGAGTTTATTAAAATATTTCATTAGTCCAGCAGACAGACAGCCCACTTGATGGTAAGCTAGCTGCTTTCCATCGTCTCTAGAGATTTGTATCGTCAAAGGAGCTAGCAATGTGCTGCCGTACTCTAAAGGGAGCCTACAACTCAAGGTTATAACCTACAACTCAAGGTTGTAGGCTCATACAAAATCTGCAAGGCCACGACATTTTCTAAGATGATAAAAAAGTATCTCGGTTAATTTAGATACCTACTTTCCTATTATTGTGATATATAATCTGACGTGGGTGAATATCTAAAATTAACAACTTGGGGCATTTTCTAGGATATTAGACCGAGTTCATCGACATGTTGATTGGGCCCGTCATAGCGTACGTGCTTGATTGTAGCCTCGTTGAAATTCTCAAGGGATCCATCTCAATTTGAGAGCGTGCGGATGTAATTTCTGTGAACAGCGAACATAATGCGGCTATTGCGTTTAGCAAAAAGAATTTCAAGGTAAAAGGGGAAACGGATATTCCTGTGTCCTATAACCAATTAAAAATATATAGAGCGAGTTTTTTGGCGGGACCTTCCATGGCGATGTTTTGCTGTGCACATTTATTTTTATTTTTTCCTTTGTAAATATTTTTGAAGTGAAACTTCTATATAGAGGGGGTCTTACGGATTTTTGGCTCACGAAAAGGTGTCACAGTCACGTGGTCACCGTCACTAATTCTTACATTTTAAAACTCGTGATATCTTTCGAATGGAATGTTCGAATTGAATAATTCAAAAAGTTATATAAAGGTATTGAAGCAGTCTTGAATATGAAGTAATTTATTTTGATAAGGATTAATACCAACATACAAATAAAGAGCCTTTTCTAGCGGCCGCATTTTAATTAAATTTTTAAAATAAAAGAACACTTATTGTGGCATAACTATAATAGTTAGACATATACTGTCGCAACACTTTTTGTAGATAATGATGTGTTCTACAAAGTCGTAGTACATTATTTTATCCTATCATTAATAGTTTTCGCAGTGCACGCGATTTTAGGTAATTTTTACACCTTGCGTTACATTATTGGAGTTTTAGTAAGGATCCCTATTTTTTTGTAAATGTAATATAGCCTTTGTCACCCGGGAATAGTGTAGCTTGCCAACAGTGAAAGAATTTTTAAAATCGGTTCTGTAGTTTCAGAGCTTCTACAATGCAACAAACAATCTAACCTTTCCTCTTAAAAAACGAATCGCAACGGACAAGTGGAAAATCGTCAACTGATAAGTGACAAAATGAATCGCAACAAAATTTCAACTTGAAGTGTTACGGGCAGATTATTAATGTACTTGTCCAATTTGAAAACCTGCCCGTAAAACTTCAAGTCAAAATTTTGTTGCGATTCATTTTATCACATGTCAGTTGAAGATTTTCCACTTGTCCTTTGCGATTCGTTTTCTTTGTATGCTTGTTCTCTAAGTGTTCCTAAACAACAGATCAGATTGTGATGAAAATTTGATGCCTGAGATAGTTTCTAGCCCATAAAATCTATATAAATAAATGTTATTGTGTATAAAAATGCACTTAAAATCAGAATATACAAGCAAACATTTTTTTACTTTACATGGCATGTAGCAAGCATGCCGGGTACAGCTAGTATTGGATCCAAATTAACAATAGTTGTTAAATATTAATTATTCTTAACGAACAATGGTACGTACGTGTTAACTTTTGTAGTTATTATATTTGTTAACTGTTTAGTGAAATATCTATTTGAGTTGCCAGAATATGTCTCCCTCATTTGGCGTCATTTAATGACTTACAATTTGAAACATGATCAGTAAGATTTTGATTATTTTTATTAGAAGCTTTTATTTAATTTGCAATGGATGTATGTATGTAAGTTCGGATGGAATCATGCAGATATTTACATTAAGTATAATTCTAACACAATAATAATTATAAAATTATATACCATTGAATACAATGTAAGAAAACTTAACTTATTGTTATATATGCAGATTAAATTTGGTCAACTTCCCGGTTTCCGATTAAGCTGAAATTTTACAAGCATATGTATATCGCGTGACAATGCAATAATATGGTTCCGTGGAGCTGATCTGGTGATAAAGTCGGAAGGTGGTCATAGGAACTCCTGTACTAAACAAGATAGACGCGTCGTGTTTGGGCTCATTTTACTTGGCTAGCACTCTGCTGCTACATGATATCTAGGATCTCAAAATATGTATTTAAAAACCTTTTTAAAAAAGCTTATTTAAATAATAATGAATGTGCAGTTTTGACTCGTTACATTTATGACGCCATAACTTTATACTCTCGTAGAAAATCTAGGAGGCTACGACGTTTTTTATAAAAACTAACTCAGTGACTTGACTCTCATCCAAATGACATTTGAATAAATATTTTTATATTTAAGGAATAGCTGCGAAACGTAGCCAGAAAACCGAGATAACAAGTTTGTCAGCAATTAATACAAATTACCCTGACAATCTGGCATGTTATCATAGAAGTATACATATGAAGCTTATTAATATATGAATAACTTTGAAAAAATATGGATCTAAGAAATCATAGCAACATAACCTATAGAACTAAACCCCCATACAACTTTTACAAGAATAATATTGTTACAATCTAGGCGCCGATACATACAAATTCACACCTGCATACCTGTAAAAAAATAAAAAAGTTTTTAGTGTCTAGCTATTTATGGGTGGACTTACGAATGGTGCCGCGCTTCTTAAGAAATATAGGTCCCAAGAAACGAGAACAAAAAAATGTTCGTAAAATGAAAACTACTGGGCCAAACTATGTCAATTTTTTAGGGGACCACATGGCAGCTATTGCGCGTCGACCAAAAAAAGAATCACGTAAATCGAATCATAAAGCTCAGAGTAATCGGTGCACATATGGAACGAAAAGGATTTTTTTTTCATAATAAATGTTCATAATATGAAAACTACTGGGCCAAACTAAGTAAAATTTTTAGGGGACCAATTAAAAGCTATTCCGCGTCGAGCAAAAAAAGAATCACGTAAATCAGATCATAAATCACGGAGTAATCGGCGAACATACATAAAAAAGCAACAAAAAAAAAGATCCCGACGAATTGAGAACCTCCTCCCTTTTTCGAAGTCGGTTAAAAATACATTTTCATACCTTTGGGCTTTTGAACTAATTCTTTTATGATCTTCTTCTTGTTTACTTATTTATTGGCTTGACTTTACTAATTATTCTAGCAAACAGTCCTTTGTTTTATTGTACTCGTTTATGGGCGTTGCGGTCGAATCATTAGCCAGGTGTTACGAATTAGGTCGACTTTTATTATAGTATACAGTCATATTGTATTTGTGAGGTATAAAATCAGAGCCCGATATAGAGACCAGACATTCGAGCGACAACCACGATTAAGGCGACATGTTTGTATTACGACCGTCTGCATTACGTTTGGATTTGTTGTGTTTGGTTATATTTGTACCTGTGTTATACGTGTTTGTATAGTACTAATAAACTCTATAATAATTCCAACGGCATTTTAATTCGAAGTCTTGCAACTCGTAATAATATTTTTCACGAAAAGTCAAAAAGAAGATTAAAATTTTAATACATTAATATTGCAGAGAAGCTTATACAACATCAATCAAACAATTCTGTCATCTTACGTGTGCAAAGAGGTTCTTTAATTGATATTTATCAAGGCGGAGGCATGTTCACATACAAAGCGAACTTTGTGACCTCATCCAACTGAAAGGGATGTGAGGTGTATTACTCATTGAGGATTTTTAAGTCCTACCCATTCGCACGTATTTTTATTGTAGCAGTTCAGCAGACAGGCAGACGGCCCACTTGATGGAAAGCGGTTACCATCGCCTATGGACATTTGCAACGCCAAAAGTGCTACAAATGCGCTGCTGCACTCTTATGGGAGATTGGAACCTGGTCACTTATGCCGGAACACAACTCAAGGTTGTTATGGCGACATATTTTAGACCAGGGGTGGAGCCATCTAGTCGAGCAAATGCCCTACCATCTGGCTGTGGGTTGTTTTGTCGCCTCTTACGACAGGCCGCCCGGTCGCAGGAAATTGTATTCTTTCTCCGTTCCTGCACGCATAAAGCGTATGTAACCGTATCCATACAGGAGGATATTTGTTTGGATGTTGTTGAATTTTTTCTAGGGGACCATTATAATTATGGTACAAACGGAGCTTCAGTCAGAATTGGACTAGTCCCTGTTACGCATGCTACAATAAGGTTTTTTTATTCTATTTTACAAACATTTTGAAGTGAATTTGTTTGGGTGTTCTTTATCGGGAAGTGAATTTATTTGGGTGTTCTTTATCGGGAAGTGAATTTGTTTGGATATTGTTTGTTGTTTTTATAAGGCCCTGTAGTAATGTCAGCAAAAGTAGAAATCTGGTGCAATCGTCGCTTTCCTGCCTAGGTGTGTTTCAATTATTTTTAAACTTTTGATTCCATATATTAAATATGTGGGAGTGAATTTGTTTGGATGTGTTTTGTTCAGAAGTGAATTTATTTGGATGTATATTGATTTGATAGGCTCTGTAGCGATTATCTCAAAAAGGAATTGTTGTGCAACTGTCCGTATATGTGTCCAGTTATTTTAGTTTAAATCTTTTGATTCCATATAAATGTTTTTAGCAGACAAATTTAATTGATGAAACATGTACAACAGTGTGTGTGTGTAAATACTAGATTATTACTATTTCAAAACTTATGATTAAAAATTCTTGGTACTTCCAAACACGGAAAAAAGTGGATTTTTGTAAAGTATAACGATGTTTCTTACTGTTTTATTTAAACCAACATAGAGTAGCGGCGATATTAGTAGCTAGATATTAGCGGCCAAAGTAAAACTATTTAATATTTTCATTATTTCTGGTATGTATTCATGTATTCTTTTGTATCTGAAGTATATTAATACTAAATCCAAATAAGTATCTTAACAAACTACGTTCATATTTACATATTAATATTCCACGGACAGCAGAAACTGTTAAGATTGTTTGATACTACCCTATTTATCAATGTTATAATTCGTATCTCCCATTTGACGGGAGACCTTGTTTGTTCTTGTATAATATTTACAGATACATATTATGACCTAGAACGGTTGAAATTATTAACTATAAATCTTAGTTATTTTTTAAGACTTGAACTTTATCACGGCAGGGATTTTCTTGCAAACAAGAAGAGTATTCGAGCAAAAATAATAATTAATATTTTAGTACTACGAGGCATAGTAGGTTGTAAATCTGCTGTCCCAGTTTTATATCTTGTCTCCCCCATTTCTGCGTAAAGGCTGGCTCTTTGTTACTTTGACGCCTGGCCTAGTTGCCTTACTAATAAAGCGGAAAGAAGGACAAGTCATACATTTGGAAAGGAGGAGAGAGGGTAAAATGGAACAATTACATTATTGTTTATTTATGATATAATGTTAGTCACGTGTGTTTAGAAAAATGAAAAAGAATACATAGAATTACAATAGCATAGCAAAAAAATGTAATTCCTAAATCTCCTGGAATTAATAGGATTAAATCGCGTCACAGATTATTCTTTTCTATCACTTTTTGATACTTTAATATTAAAATACAATAAATTTTCATATTATTTTGTTAAGTTTTTGCGACTAATGACTACTCAAATTGGCCTATTGTAAACATATGTGAATAGATAATATTTTATCTCCAAAATAATAAATATAATAATAAAGCCTCTACCTGTATTTTAGGGAAAATAATAGCCAACCTCATCGTATAGGATCTTTTGGCAACCTAACTTAAAAGGTAAATATAGCTAAACTGAAAATAGAGAGATTCTTATTTTTTAAGATAAAAATACCCCAAGCTTATGTTCCTAATCGAAAGTATACGTCTATCAAACTTTATAATAGTCGATCATTATTGTAGCTGTGTAGAAGGAATAGACATTAAAATAAAGATATACACAAGTAAAATAAATTTTAGGTAAAAACAACAAGTTAGTCTCATACATGGTATCATGGAGTACCAAGATATTATTTTCTGTTCAGGCTAAATTACCCCACTACCCTCGTAGTCTGGATTACATTAGACGTTATGAAAGTAGATAACCTACATTATTTTACTAGCGTTATGATAGAACCTTAAGGTGAGTTTATATACTAGCGGAATACAGTAAGCTTAAAAATTGTTTTCTTTTTAATTTATTAGTTAAAGAAAAAATTATAACCGTACTATACGAAATAATAAAATTTAAATCTAGATTTATGCACTCACTCACAACTAGTAAAAAATAAACTTTTAAATAAATCCTGAATTTTTGTCGTTAACTAGACAGAAGGCGCTAGATGTGATTTTCCTCACATTTTTTAAAATCGAAAACCCTAAAATTTTCAATCGATGTGTATTTATGTAACATTCTTAACATTAGCATGGGATCAAAGAATTATTGTGATATTTAATTCTAAATGAAGTATTTTCTAAAATATCATACATATAACATATTACTTTATCTTTATAAAACGATTATATTTAGACTAAAAAATCGAATTATATTATGTTATGAATCATAGCATCACCAATATCTCAAAGCAATTTCAAATGAAATCTATAAAAAGAAAAAACTTAAAAGGAGGTCACTTTGTTTTCTTTTTTGTTTTTCAGGTGGACACTCCTAAATGTTTTCCTATAATTTATTATTCAGTCGGCCTTAAGATGTTTTAAATATCTTAAGAAAGAATTTTATAATATTAATTATAAAACTATAAACATGCCACGTACATTGAAGCTATTAAAAAAACAACTGGAATACACTATATAAACAAAGAAGAACACGATGCAATCTTTTTAGATTTTATGTTAATAATAAAACTTTAGGAAAGATACACCAGTGTGTAGGCACCTTTATATCGTCTAATGGGGCCGTTTTAAGGTTTTATGCTTTAATGCACAGTACGTCTTAGTTCATACATAAATTCTAGTATAATACGAAGAGTTTTTGTGAAACATCTTCTTTAATGAGCAACGTTTTTCTTTTTAAAAAAGTTGATAAACAACGATATCATTTTTTTACGCCTTTCATAGCTTTTTGTATATGTTATTTAATGTTATTTTTTATCTTTGCATCTTTATACATGTTATTTCGTCGGCACAATGTAGAATGTTCCTAGGAACTGTTTTATCTGGTGGCAATGCCTTGATTTCTTCACTGTCATATTCAGCTAAGCCCATAACATGTTTAAGTGTATTAAACAAGCTCAATTATTCCGCCTATGCTTAACTACTTCGCCTTTAACGCTACCCCAGGTGTAATCCGACTTGAACTACCTACCGCTCGGAATAATGTTGGACTTCCGATAGCATGCTAAGACGTATTAACAAAACTACCCCGGTGTCCCGTCTCGCCGTCGTGTGTCAGGAAGTCGACAATTCATTACATGGCCTAGACCTGATCACGATGTTTTCCTTCACCGTTGTGAGCACGTGTAAATTGTAACAATAGGCACATTAGATCAGAAAACTGACTAAGTGGTGCATGCGTTCTGACCAAGATCGAATCGCGTGCGCCAGCCTTTACGCTATCACTACTTCGTTACGCTATCACTGCTTCAACTACTGCAAGATTAGCCATGGGTAATTATCACTTGTCGTGGTAGCGTAATGGTTAGCGTACGCGCCCCTAAAGCGAAGGGCGTGGGTTCAATCCTGACCGGAACGCATGCACCTCTTAGTGAGTTTTCTGATCTAATGTGCATATTGTTACAATTATCACGTGCTAACAACGGTGAAGGAAACATCGTGATGCAACCTGCACATCGAGATAACCGATATGTCAAACCTGCCAAGCCGCCTTGGACAAGCGTGGCGGGTATACTGTCCGTTTTCCCCCTATAATGGGAGGCCCGAGCCCAGCAGTGGGACAGTTATGGGCTGAAATTATTATTATATAATTATAATTATCATTTGTTTAATTTTATTTACTTAATAAAGCTCTAATAAAATATATTTTCAAAACAGAACACAGATTACCTATAAAAAGCACTTCATTATTTTAATGAGCAGCTAAAATATGCTACTAATTAAGTTACGTAATTAAATTGAAGACGCACCCAAATGACTGTTAATATTTAGCCGGTGTAATTCAATTTGGCTAATGGAGGGCAACTGTTGACAAGTTCAACTAAATGTTTGCGCAATTAGGACAACTATTATTCAGTGTTATTCTTAATATTAGAGTCATTAAGAGAAACTTGATCACAAAGAAAAGTGTATCGAAGAGACTCGAATATTTTCTTTCAAATCAGCTGTATAACTTTTCAGATTGTCAAAAGTCTTTATAAGTCTTTTCATTTTTTGATCTTTATTTTTTTGTACTGTTTTATTTTTATTTCATTGCTAAGGATCATGACCTTGATGATTGTGAATGGTTGTTCTCTTCTACGGAGTTTGGCCTACTTCCTAATTAGTTGGACATGTCTAAAAACATGTCCAACAAATCAGGAAGTAGGTCAATCCATCTTTTTAAAGATCTCCACCTCAAGGTTGCTACTTTTCAACATTCTTTGTGATCACAAGATTTTCCATAATATCTGAGTTCTTTCAGGCTATGTGGTAATTGTTCAAACTGCCCTCCTTTTATTAGTTTTAGATGTTTGTATTTGATTTCATAAATTCAATAATTTTAATTTGTTCATGTTCGTATAATTAGCGACAGTTTTCGTTCTGGTTAGATTAGTGTTTCTTTATCGCGCGAGCAGTGAGGGTAGAAAACTGCGGCGAGAGTCACTCGCTGCGCCCGTCGTATACGGCACACATTCGATAATTATCGTTCGTTGAATTCGCATCAAAAGGGACTCATTTCGTATTTTGTGGAAATATTCGCGACTTTAGAGCACACACACACGACGCGTTGCGGCGCCACACCGCAACGATTTCGCCATATCGGCGGGTACACGATCGGTACGGAGCCGCAGCGTTGTTATGTGGCAGCGGTGCCGTCGGCGCCCAGCAGCCGTTGGACAGTCGCTTAATAAAAATGGATCGTAAAAGACGTCTGTTGTTGGCCCTACTATGTGCCCGTGCGTGTGACGCATAAACCAACTGAGCGGTGCCACCCGACGTCGCAACGCATTCACCCCTCCCCGCCTCGTCTCGGTGGTTGCAAATCCGGTGCGGCGCCGCAGCGCATCGTGTGACATGCCACAGATATTTCTATGTAAAATGACGCAACGACACCGCTCCGGCACCGCACCGCCGCCGCAACGCATCGCGGCCCCCGCCATCCAGTGTGACAGTGCTACATCCTCGTCGTGAGTGGTATGAAAACTACTCGTTTGAACTAAATTTGCGTCCACAAAGAGGGAGTCGGCGCCGACCTTTGGGCTTGAAACCGCTCTTCGCAAGGTGAGTTCACTACTCGTTGTAAGATTTGTCTCTCTGGCCAGCTCACCGTTCGGATTCGGAGATTCACACAAAATTCCCAGTAATACAGTCCGCTTAGGTGCAATCCCAACATTGGGGATTGTAAAGTAATCTTAATTATAAAACTGACAAGAACTTCGCAACAGCACGTTAGCGAATATTGTTTTTACACCTAATTAATGTTTTATACAATTTCTAGATGTTGTTAGTGATAATGATTTAAATAAATACATATTATTACATTTAAATGATCTGATTTCGTATATAATGTGATTATTTTATGTGAAAGCTACTCACTGACAGCGTATTCCAGATTGATTTATGCAAAACGATCGAATTTCATTTGCATTTTTAAGGGATCTTGTTGTTTTTCTTTATATAACACCAACTGAGGCGTGGGTGGTCCACGCCGTTATTTTTGTTTTGTTCAAACGACATTGCCGAAGGAAATTCAAATGGAAAAGGTTATTTATGATTAAGGATATAATCAATTAAGTAAAGAAAAACTTATACACAACACTTGAAATTAGTACATTAATGTATTTCGAGATTGTCTATTGTCGAATGATAAAAATCGTTTAAAGTGCCAAAAAATATATAAAAAACAGCCCACAAACATCCCACTGCTGGGCCTAGCATTAAGGTATGGAGTTTAAAAAAAATCTTTGAGGTCAGCAAAGACTTGCAGATGTCCACAGGGGACGATAACCATTTTTCATTGGGTGGACTGTCTACTATACTCCAGTAATAAATAGGCCTTGATTATTATTGTTTAACGAAGATATACCATCACCAATTGCAAGTTAGATCTCACAACTAGTCGTCAATATATGAATTTTGTGTCTTTATAAAAGATAACTTACCATTTTAATAGGGACGCGGACAATATAACAAAAATAGCATCTATTCATCTTTTTAAGCCTATTTTATTTAAATATTGTTTCGTACTTAACTAATTCTGAAAAAATACAATTAAGTATAAAAAATAAACTAAATTATAAGTAAATATATAAAGTATGTAACAAATCAACAAAATAGAAACAATTTTGACGGCCTCTGTGGTTGAGCGGGCTAAGCATTTGTCGGCTAACCTCACGCAGAGGCTCCAGGTTCGATTCCTGGTATAGTAAATTTCTGAAACGTATTTTCTCCGTTATTTACCATGGCCTGGGTGTCTGGGATCGGCCCCAGTGTGGTTTGTATATTACCCATAACACAAGCGTAACTTGCTTAATTTGGGATTTAAAATAAATCGCTGCTGGAGGGAAGCGTGCATAGAAGTCTGGCTGTATTGCCACGTTGTATGGCAATGTTGATTCGTTGTGCGAAATACGAACCAGCCTTCTGATTACGGGTGGTATCAAAGAATCTTCTACAAACTTCGAAGAAACCCTTTGCCGATGGACCCCACGAACCTAAAGTTTCAACTCGAAACTAAATATCTTAATTTTTTAAACATCGCGATATAACTAATCAAAAATGAATGCGCTATTTGATTCCTTTTATTTATACATACTTAAATAGCGTCTTAAGTATATACGGTCGTCCACAATCAATGAGGCGGTGACATTTTGTGAGACGATAAAAAGTACCTTAGTTGATTTGACTCCGCTCCGCTGTTATATTAAGTGTGAAGAGTCGGTATGATAATGAATTGAACCCATCATTTATAAAACATATAATTTTCACTTTAATAAATAGGCTTCATACTATATAACCTTTTTCCTGCACCACCTACATCGCCTGATTCACATTTCTTTGAACAAGTTTGCCTGGAAGAGACGCCTTGAGCAATATTGTATTGCCTAGAAAATATTGTAAAATATTATTTATATATTTTGTCATTGTATATTTTGGTGTGCAATAAAATGTTATCTTTCTCTAATACCGTTCATGGTTCAATCTCGCTCCGGTTTCGAGTTGAAACAAAAACGTATTCACACTGTCGTTACAAGTCATGACAGGTCCGATCTCGCTTGAGTGAAATATTTTTTTCGACGAACGGTACCGGCGTGAAATTGGATCGGTACTATAGGCGATTCGATATTTATTTTTCACAGATTTTTTTGTTTAAGTATATTTGACTGGACCGGCAACGAATGGAAACCGGAGTAAGATGAACTAAGAACGGCATAATAGTCATCATAGAACGGAATAGCTGATTTTGACTACTGAGGACTAAATGAGTGCAAGTCATTAATTACAACAGCCAGGAAAAAAATATTACTAAGAACATTATTGTGTGTTTTATCTGTGTATACTGTATGTATTGGACTGTATTGTCTTGAAAATATAAATTATTATATAGTGTGAATTGAGCTTTATTCGCCATAAGTATGAATCTGCACCAAACTCAAAACTATCCTTTGCACCACGTAGAAAGAAAACAACCCGTTAAAATATAACTGATTTCTCCTTTTATATTGCTAATGCAATAATGAGAATCGAGGTCGGAGCAACAAACCGATTTTTCCGCATCCGTGGCGGGAAGTCGACAATACCGTATTTACGGATAGCATTGCTGCATTCATCCCAAGCTCTGGAAGGATAATTCTTTCCGCGCTTTTGTTGTTGCGTCGAAAAATCAAGCGCTGCGAGGTTATTTCTTATTTGGGCGCTGAATTCTTTTCATATAGAAAATATTTGTATTTATTATTACAGTGGTCGAGTAAAGATGTAAAACAGAGTTGTAAGGGTAAAAATAAACGGCCTTATTAGGCTACTTTAAACAAAAATGAACAGGTTTCAAAAGTAACGAAAAAGTAAAAAAAAAATGCATTTATACATTTTTTACAACGTCTTAAAGTCCGTGCACGTCGCAATAAAAAATAAAAATGACTATATTTTGCAACATTTTTGTTGTTTTTTTATGTTTTATTAGATTAGAAAATATTTATTTATGTGCTTAGCTACTCTTGAAGTCTGTGTCTTTTTGTATGTAGTTTTTATAATATATTCTTTTTAAGTCAATTTAGTTTTTGTTAGTTTGTTTATTTTATACTTTTTAATTATCTACGCAAATACTTAATAGCTTTAGAAAATAAAAACACGTTGTACGTGATTATAATAATAATTGAGGGTTGCTCTCGATGTCTCTGGGTTCCACTCATCAGAAGGAAGAAGAAAATTAATCATCATCAAATCAAGAAAATTCGAATAAAAAAAGGGAAAATTGTCGAGTCGAAAATATGTAGTAGTAGTTAGCATAGAGCAAAATTAAACCACATTGTTTAACGTAGATCATTTTAAGATCGCGCTATATTATTCAATCGGAATTGCTTTGTAGATGAAAACTTTTTCGATCATCATTAATATCAGCTCAGAAGCGCCCAATTACCGCTGAGGATTAATTACACAATATTGTTAATTACGCATTGCACTGAAAACAAAACTTTGAACGTCATTGTCAAACACGAATCTATACTACTATGAAAATAATATATATAGTCAAAGGTCGATATGCTCTTCCCGGAATGACTGGTTTATTAGATTTCATTAAGGCCTTTCGACAAATCCCTAAATATTTTGGCCTTTGACTAAAGTATTTTTAGTCAAACGTCGAACGTTAAATAATCCGTTTCGGGCTTTGCGTAGTAGAGTCGTAGAAGCGACAGGCAGAGTCAGTCAAACGTCGATTCGTACTGCCCTTGTATATGTCTAATGAGTGTATAAATTAGGTTTCCTAGGTTAGACAAAAATTCTTTAGTCAAATGCAGAAAAATAACATTTGTTTGGAGTTTGAGTTATGTCAGATCTAAGGTTTGACTAGTCAAACATAGGATCGTCACAGCTTCGATGTTTGGATAGAATATATTTTATATATGTTTCTCTGGCGATAGCAATACTAATTTACATTTCTATCCATTGAAAAGATGTGTCTTAGCTACTAAGACGTATAGGAACCTATATTATTGATATGGCTAACTTACTTATACATGTATTCATAACTTATATTAATATTGTTACACTTAACTTTGGCCCAACATATTATACTTTTTATTTCATTCAAAAAATATTTTTTTTTTACAAAAGCCTAAATAAAACCGGTTCCGCCTAGTTTTGCTGTTAGTTAGTAAACGTTATAAAATTTTGTTTAAGATGAAAAATGCACAGTTCGAGTTTGTGAATTAATGCAAAACTCTTCTTCTCTTCTTCTTCTGTACCTATATATATTACCTATATATATTTGGTGTCAGTAAAACATTATTATTATACATTTTATCTCAGCTCTTAAAGTTGCTTTTAAGATAAATGAAAATCTATCTTTTTGCTGAAATTCATTTAAATCCCTACAGCAACAGCTGTTAGGTTAGGTAGTTGTGCAAAAATAACAGTTAATTTCACGTCTATTTTCGTATGGATGGATTCTAAAAATCTTGTTCCATTAAAGTCCATCAATATCCTAAAGAAAACGTGTCAAATAAGTTACGAGGCGACAAAAATTCCACCATAATGGATCCGCCTCGCCATAAAATAGATAGATTACTTTACGAATTGTCCCAAAAACTCATAAATTTTATTTATGCGTTCACGAAGAGAATCCATTAGCTCAGTACTGTCATCGTGACTCAGCCGACTTTACGATTATCAATATCACTCTTCGTATGATACTGCAACAAAGTTTATATAAAAATATTGTACAATAAACTTTTATGACATACCTATTTTAATGTGCGACCATAACACCGAAATCTTGATAGAGTGTAAAGTTTAGTGCACAAACGGATCTTTGCGAACTTGGATATCATACGCGAAGTTATATTTGGGGGTTAAATCAATTAGTTTTGACGTAGGGTTAGTCTGGATACGGGATACACTGGGTCTTATCACACGCGACGCCGCGGCGCTGACTGCGGGAGCGGCGCGTGGCGAATGACGTAGCGTCCCGCGCGCAGGCGCCTGTCTTCCGTCAAATTAAAGACTCACGAGAAGGTTTGCGTTTGCTAAACGCTTCTTTTTTTTATCGACAAGGTTTTAATACACTTTTGCCCATCGGTATGGAAATTCAGAATAGTACGTGTTTGTGTGCGTACAGCAGGTGGATTTTATAAAATCCTCCGTGACGAATTTATAACATGTAATGAGTAATTTAATATTAAGATTATAATATTAAGGCATTACACCCCCGTCGCTATATCGATATGCCATACTCAATGCTAATGCGTCAAAACGCGTCTTTTCTTTAATACATGAAAAATATTTTTATGGTGTGTGATTTCTTATCATTGTTGTTTTTTTTATTGGATTTCTTGCTTCATGCTTACTCGCATTTATCCAATTATAGTCCACTAAAGTAACACACATAGGTTAGATAATATATAAAGTCAAAAGCCAAGTAAAAATTCGGGAAATATATATTTTATAATATATAAAACTTTTATTTATCACTACGAAATTCTGTTAGAAAATTGACAACAGTTAATATTTTAAATATGTCTGTTTATTTTTTTAATATAAAATAATCATAATTTATGTGTATAAATCAATAAATTAAAACATTTATTTAAATTATTTTTTATTTATTTACAATACAACTTTTGAAGACAACTCTTACTGACTTGGTGAAAAACCGTCGAGTTTTAATAGAATCTTCCGTCCCGTATGTCCCCAGTCACACCATCGTGCCATCACCGCAAATTTTTCTCATCGGAGTAAATTGCGAAACCGCCAACCGACCGTTGAAGGTAGGATTCTTCGGGAATGTAATCACCGGGAACAACAAGCCGGGGTAATGAGCCCTGCCTTTTTCTTACGGCGATGGCGATTCGCACCAGCTTTATCCTATAATGAGGGAGGTTTAAGCGATTGCGGGTGCTACCGGTCGTAAGGTTAAGTCCTGTATTGTTGATTGTAGATATATTTCGATTACTTAGATGTTGTGCTACGTACTGATAAACACTTGTTTCCTTTTTGAAGTGAACCTTCTATATAAACGGGGGGTCATCATCATCATCCGAGCGTTAAATCCCGGTTGCGTTCGGAGAGTTCACTCCGACGCCCAGGGTCCGCTTTCCTACTTTTTCTACTCCACTTCGCGCGGTCTTCAGCATCCCCCGTTTTGAGACCATTGGCACGCATGTCATCCTTCACGACGTCAAGCCAGCATTTCTTGGACCTTCCCCTTCGACCGGGACCTGGCGGAGGTGGTTGGCTAGACATTTGTTCCCCACGTAATTAGCCGGTCTGCGTAAAACGTGGCCGTACCAGCGTAAGCGACACTCTTGCAGTTTGTCGCTATTATTATGGGGGGTATTAGATTTTTTTCTGTCACGAAAAAGCGTTACGTCCGTGTGGAGGGGGTAGAAGGTATATCGCTGATGTTCTTTAACCTAACCTAAACATATAATAATTTACAGTAAACCTGCAAAAAAAGAAATGTGTGCTGGGACACATGTTAGAAGTGAAACCTCAACGGTGGACAAACGAATCACAACGGACAAGTGGCAAAATGATTGGTAACAGATAAGTGGAAAAAAATTGCTAATGTAGGTACTTGTCCAATTTGAAACTGCCCGTAAAACTTCAAGTTAATTTTTTTCTGCTATTCGTTTTTCCACTTGTCCGTTGAAGTTTCGCTTCTACTATGGGTTCCAGCACAAATTTCGTTTTTTTTCTACCTAAATTGTTTTTATTTTATTGCCAAACGTAGGCCAATAGGCAGACGGATCATCTGATTGAAAGAGATCATTGTATCCTATGGACATCTGTAATACCAGAAGCATCGCAAAAGCCATGTTGTAGTGCCGAAGGAAGAATTCGACAAAAAGTTCTCTCCAGATCATTGTTGCATGCGCAGCAAATGTTCTTTTTGTACTCGAACGTGATAGATTAAGGATTATAAGTAACTTCACTAATAGACTCAAAAACGTTTTAATAGACACTTTCTTAGTATCAATAAATACTCCTACACAGCTAGATTATTTTTAAATTACTTATTAATCTTTTAAGATCAGATTGTATTTGCAATATATTCTGAAAGTACAATTAGAAACTATTTTTTTCAACTATTGTAAAGGGTGTAATTTAAGAAGAATTTAATCTGTAAGTATGGAAGAAGAAAGCTACGCGCTAATGTATTCTCCCAGTGCATCAGTGCATTAACATATTTTTCATTTCTTAGATTCTTAAAGTACGCTTGGAGGTTTTCAATCACTGGGATGAAAAAAGGACCTACTTTTCGTCCCTGAGAAACGATTTTCCCTGCTTTCAAAAATAGAAAAAAATGCGAACCATATATATTGCATGCGACTTATATATACATACATTCACTGTTCCAGTTAAATCGCGGCATATATTATAATAAAAAATATCAACAATTTTGTAACATCATTTTATACTTATAAATTACTTTCCACAAAAATATTTATTAATTATTAATGACAAAAATAGTAGCTGGTAGAATGCCACAGACAGAAAAAATGCTTGACGTTTGATATTCTCATATTAAGAAATTGATTTAACGCCTGATTTTATAAAGAAGTAGTTACTTTTTGCTTAAACATTATACAATTTTATATACTTTCCTTATATTTGAAACGAAAAGCAAAGTGTTAACCTCGGATGAAAGACATATTTAGGTGCTCAATATATTAGCACCCCAGTGTAACAATCTACGATTTCAAGTTTCAATAACATATGCGACCCGTACTAATTCTTAGTTTTTTTTTATATTTCTACCTTATTGGTTCCATATAGACAATTACGGGAAAATCAAGGTAATGTTTTCGAAGAGTTTAGATTTGACAAAACTACCTACTTTACTACTTTATAAATGTTCATATCGAGGGCTTTATAACAAATGGGCGTACAGACAAAAGTGCAGTTTTACACAAGAGTCAAAATCGAGAATAATACAAAACCAGTTGTACAATCAACTAGTTTTGTTTTATTTTCAATTGAGGTTGAAATTTGGAATGCCATTCTATTTAGGTTCACTTTCATACTGGTAAGACTTTCTAAATTGTAATATGCATAGATATTAGTAAACAACAAAAAAAATATCATTTTTCCGTATACGCCCATTTGTTTTGAAGCCCTCGATATATAATATCTCACTATATCTTTTTTCTCAATAACCCACATACATCATTACACTATAAAACAAAACAAATTAACGCACTAATTAATACAATATTTCTTAACGCTCCACTTGGTTTTCTCGTTTACGCGTAAAACATTACTAGGTGCAAGTCCCTTTAACTTAAAATTTATGGTCAATAAAATGTAAACTGAAGTCGTGTAAAATATTTACGAGCAACACTTGAACGCCATTTTCGAAAACATAATAATACGAAATTACTTTAGTACAAATTTATTTTTGCAATGTTTTCCGTCAGGATATGATCTAAGTAACTGAGATATATTTGAACATTTAAACATTTGCATCAAAATTTTGATTTTGTGAAAACCGATGTTGATGTCTACAAGTCAAGGTTATATTCGAAAAAAACTAATAAAAACTGTAACCTTGACCTGCAGGAATACATATCATTATCTCCCAACAGGTTAAACTTTAGGTACCCAACAAAACAAAATATTTAGTATTTAAAAGAAACGAATAAAGAAGTTCACCAGTTATATTCTATATATTGTAGAGGAATTTTGATCTGGCTTAAAGGCCTAGTTGCCAAGCCATAAATATAAAAAAGCGGAATTTTGATCTGTCCCAAGTATGCTCACACATTTAATTTTATTTATTTGATATTTTTATTTCTTTTAACCTTACTCTTTCATAAATAAACACTTTTTTCTCAATAGTGTTACGACCTAGGTACCGATAAAAGACAAATTTACACCTGTATACCTGTACACATTTTACATTATTATATTACCTTTTCGGCATTTGGACTTCTTTTGTTTACTTTGAGTTTAAAAATTGTGATTAGAAAAACAGCCCATTGTGTATTGCAATCTTTTATGGCAGTCATTAGCCAGGTGTGATTCTAGGAAATTCTGTCTAAGCGGCCGAATAGATATATTGCATCCGTGCAGTATAAAGGAATGCCTCGACTGATGGACGCGGATGTCGAGCGATAATCACAAGCGAAGCAAGTCGTGTGTAGATTCGGTAATCTGTTTAGTGACTTTGCACGTGTTATTGAATTGTGCATTACATTTAGACTGGTTGTGTTCAGTTAAATTTTTACCTGTGTTAAACGTGTTTGTATAGTTCTAATAAATTCTATAATAATTCCAACGGCAATTTAGTTCGAGTCCTGCAACTCGTAACAATAGTATATTTACTATAATTAAAATATTTTGGTGTCTAAGATGAGGCCGATATTGATTCTTAAACATTCAGTCCAGTGGGATTGATATTGACACATTTGTTTAACTATATTAATAAAACTGAAGTATTTGTCTATGATTTAAAAATGTGAAATTGATCGTGTACTAGCAGAAGGTGATGTCAGGAGCCTTAAGAACAGACGAGCGTGCATGACAAGAACTATGAATGTCCAAGAAGCAAGTGAGGTGTGTAAGAATAAGCCTAAATGGCGCTCTGTTGTTCGTGCCTACCCCGCAAGGGACCTGGCGTGAAGTTATGTATGTATGTATTTAAAAATGTGAAACTAGAAAATGTAAATTAACGTTATAAAGCCAAAATTCCAAGAAACATACTTTACACAGTGTTACACATATTAGTAATCTAGAGCATTATTAGGATTTCGCAGCAAAAAAGTGTGATAACACAGGATCGCTTTTCCTTTATGTTAATACCCGTCATGCGATGAATAGTACAAATATTTTAGGTGTGGAGGCTCCTCACGTAACTCCCTGGAGGTTCGGGAAATGCCGACACGTGCCGCTCTGCGATATGAATGCTCTTGACCATTGATATTACTATCGTTTTAATTCATGCCTGGAAGTGGCAATAGGAATATCATGCATTTTTTGTTATTTATAAAAAATAATTCTGTTTATACGCCTAAAGGCGTATAAAGCAGTGTAGTCGTTATAAGTCTAATTGATTACAAGCTTTACAATGAGCTTGTTGAACTCCTTAATATACACCCATATCTTCAACGGTTTGGAGCTGTTAAAATCTCTATAAATATTATAAACGAGAAAGTTAGTAAGAATGGATGTATGGACGTGTGTGTGTTACTCTTTCAAGCAAAAACTACTGAATGGATTTTGAAAAAACCTGACAGTAATTTAGCTTACTCATCAGAATAACACATGGCTATCTAATATATAAAATTCTCGTGTCACAGTTTTCGTTGCCATACTCCTCTGAAACGGCTTGACCGATTTTGATGAAATTTTTTGTGCTTATCCGGTATCTATGAGAATCGGCCAACATCTATTTTTCATCCCCCTAAATGTTAGGGGTAGTCACCCCTAAATTTTTTTGTTTATTTTTTAGCCAAAATTTTTAATTTCTATTTTTTTATGATACAACATACAAAAATACATACAAGCCTAGATTTTCAACCCTCTACGATCAACCCCTATTTTTTACCGGGCAGGACGACGTCTGCCGGGACAGCTAGTAATTTATAAAGATTAGTGTGAAATATCCAAAATATAACGAATTTATATTACCACGCGGGTGAAACCGCGGGCTGTTATAATATATTATTTAAATAACACGCATTCTTAGAAGCACGTTCTTGCGTATGAATACTTGTATAAACAAGTAGTAGTATTCTTATTTTTATACGAAAATTGTTCGAAGTCATTCATCAGTTTTTATTATATTTTATTTTTGAGGATTTGATTCTAACGTTATTGAAACTAATTTAGGTAATCAGTCGTTATTGTTCATGATAATCGAGTAATACACTCAAACTGTAACAGAAAATGTATTTATATATTTTTTCAACTACGCAAGTTCTATGGGTATAACTAGTGTTAAGTTTTCCCGAATATTTTTATACTCATCTTCAAGCTAATAGACACTTGGTGAAATCTGGACTCATATAACTATCCCTAACAGCTTCAATCCAATTGTAGGTGTATATGACGCTAAACAATATCAGGAACAAAGTTCACAACGTGTAAGCTCACATTGCACAAAACAGTTCAGATATTATACCCAAACACGTAATTCGTGGTAAAAATGTATACACACAAACATGGTGTGTCTATAGCATTACCTTCTAAGTTAATGTTTTCGATGTTATTTTTCTTTCTTGTCATATGCAGTCTCATGCGCGAGAAAACAAATTTATATAAAATATTGATATAAATGTGCCTTTGGGCGCATTATGATAAGTTGAATATATATTATAAGTAACATGTACAGATAAATAAAATTAAAATGTTTGTTTATAATTTCAATGTGACAATTTTTTACTAAATGCACATGAAAGTATATACTTTTTAAAAATATTGTGTGTCTGTTTGTCTGTTTGTTCCAGTTAATCTCTGAATCAGCTGGACCGATTTTGAGGAAACCTTCACTGGCAGATGGACGGACTCGCGGACACAGCTTGTACGAAATATTTTAAGATTCAATATAGTTTTGTTTTTTTTATAGTTGTAGTTTTGTTATAAACAATAACACTAAAATAAATTTAAATGTTTATTTTGTTGACGTAATTTATGGCTTAGTAAGTTCTTCGAAAGTATTTACGGATTTCAAAATAAATATCCATTAATTTATCATCAAATTCTCAGTGACAAATTAATATTGCATTCAATTTAATGTTTAAAGTTAATTCTTTAAGTATATTAGTAAGTTTCACTACAAAAGGAAAGGAGTTAGCTGAATAAATAACCATTTACCAGTGCAATATGTGTTTTATATGCTGCAAAATAATAAATGAAATATTATTATATCCCACTACTACACAAGACCGACTTTATCCATCTAGACGCCCCGGGCGAGTCCTTTTATAACCTATTTATATTACAAATATTAAACTTTCTAGATGCATGTTTCGCACTCTCCCACGCATTAACTACTGAATGGATTTTAATGAAACTTCACAGTAATATAGGTTATGTATGTATAAGAAATTAAGTTGGTGCCCGTAAGCCCGAGACAAACACCCTTAAAGCCGGCACTGCTGCTATGTCATGAGTAAGTTAACATATAAAGGTTAGTAATTAGAAACATTCAATCATTTACTGTTACGAGTATATTAATTCAATTATCTTTTAATTCATGCTAGCCACAACTAGTATGTCTCTATACCACCATTTATACAGGTAGGCACTACGTCTCGATGTCACGGAATACATTCAAGCGTGCGATTTTAACGGCGTCTCCATATTCTTCGACCATTGTTGGTGCCCAATGGCCATCTGGGTGGGTATTAAATGGGGTATAAAAATCAATGTCCATTGGCCCAGTTTAAGCTAACTTGATTTATATTCTCACTACTCTTTTACGCCCCATTCTCGATTACGCCGACGCAGACAGCAGGAGATCTGGATTTAACCGTTGAGTAGCTGAACAAGCTTGAGCGTCTCCAGAATTTCTGTATCAATGTTTGTATGTTTATCTTCCATATGCGCCTTAATAATTGATCAGATTATTATTATATTATATTATATATTTGTTAGGATCTTCTGATGACGCCCGCAATTGTTAAAAAATTATATATCTATAGAAATAAAAATAATGTTTGTATGTTTGTCCTCAATGAGTTTCTAAAGTAATTTTAAAATATTAATAGAATAATTATAAATAATAAAAAAATAACAGGTAGGTGGCGCTGCAATACATATATAAATCTATCATACGACCAGTCATGCTTTACGAGTCCGAATGTTGGGCCACTACAGTGATTAACCACAAAGGTCTCCACTCAGCTGAGATGAGAATGTTGAGATGGATGTGTGGTGTTACGAGAATGGATAAGGTGAGAAATTAGTACATAAGGGGTTCTTTGAAAGTTGCACCCGTGACTGAAACATTGAGAGGAAGAAGACTAAATTGGTATGGGCATATAATAGGGAGGGATGAAAGTCACGTGACAAAAAGAAACTCCATATTGTAGTTTCTTTTACAGATGTAAAAGTTAACCAAAAAAAAGATGGATAGCTGCGTGAAGGATGATATGATGAGTTATGGTGTGACAGAAGATGTATGTCAGAATAGAAGAGTGTGGAAGGAAAAGAGATATTGTGCCGACCCCAATTAATTGGGATATGATGAAAGAAAAGAGAGAGAGTGGCACTGCAATCGGGTTCCAGGATTTAGGTGAAATTATTTTTGTGTGTGTTCAAGTGGGTTTCGGGATGGTTTAGATTCACGATTAGACCCGGTAGGTGGCGCTGCTGAAGTCCGAAACGGTGTGACCAATTTTGATGATTTTTTTATGTTTGTTCAAGTGGAGCCGAGAATGGTTTATATTAATTGGTCTCAATAGATGCCACTACAATTCGGTTCAAGATTTTAACTTTTTAAAGGCAGGACAACGTCTATCGAGTCAAGCTCGTATTACATAATTACTTATTTATCAGTAAAACTACCTAATGTTAACGGAGTTAGGATGGCATTATTATAATTAAATGTAATTTAAAAAATGACTAGTATTTAATTTTAGATATATAAGAGATTAATTAGGGACTCCAAAACTATTTCCCTGGTTCATAGGATAGTGCGGAACCCTCATAAATAACACCCTCGTTTGTTCCAACCAGAGATATAATCGTCATCGGCCCCTACCAGAAAGCCTTGGCATTCCTTTTACCTTAATAAATTTGTGGGAAATTTCTAGTTGTTCAATAAATGCATCTTTTTTCTATCATCGGCATGTCTATTTAACAATGTAAATATTGTTACCACCGATGAAGACAAATTCACACCTGCATACCTACCTGTAGAAACACATTTTATTACCTTTCGGCATTTGGAATTCTTTTGTTTACTTTGTGTTTGAAAAAAGCCCATTGTGTATTGTAATTCTTTACGGCCTTCACTGCCAGGTGTCTCGGATTTAAAATACAAACTGATTCTAATAAATTCGGTCCACGCGGCCGGGCAGACATATTACATTTGTGCAGGATAAAGCTATGCCCCAATGGGGATTGTTCACAAAAAATTACCCTCTGATTTTATATTTTTATTACGTAAAATAGGATATTTTAAGATACTAATTTGAATATTTTTGTATTTTAAGCGTTAGTTTTTTTATAATTTGATTTTAAAGTTATTTCTCCGATGACGTCATAAGGGACAAGTTTACATTGATTTCTTTGCCTAGAACACAAAAATAATAAAATTAAGTTTTATCTGTATATAATCATAGTAATCTGTGCTACTATTTAAATGTCACTGTCATTACTCATTACGTATCGTGATCATTTTAGTGTTTTTTTGTCGCTAGGCTTATAATTTTTTGTGTTCAACCATTATTATTTTCTATAGTTATCGTTCAATTTTTTAAAGTGATATTTAGGGAAAAATCCATGTTACAGAACTTAAATCAAATAATGTACAGCTAGATTTTTTTTTACACCTGAAGCAGGCAAACAGGCAGACGGCCCACCTGATTGGATTTAATAAGGTCAAATAAAGGTGAAACGCATTTCTTACAAAATACAAGAAAATTTAAGGTTTAAGTTTTTTGGAATTTTAACTAGACAGAAATGATTAAGTACACTATTCCTTGAAATGGTTTTTCAAATAGCTAGATTGAAAAAAAGTGAACAATCCCAATTGAGAGATGGGGCAGTCGAGCGATAACCGCGAGCGAAGCAAGGCTTGTGTACATTCGGTAACCTATTTAGTGACGGACTTTGCGCGTGTATTTCAATCTCGTTCTTCTGCATTACTTTTGGACTTATTACGTTCGGTTATATATGTACCAGTGTTATGTGTTTGTATAGTTCTAATAAACTCTATAGTAACTAACGGCATTTTAATTCGAGTCCCGCAACTCGTAAAAATATATTGTAATTAAATGTTGAATCATAGGATATATTGAAAGATTACGATATAACGGTTTTGACTGCGGCATTGTATTTCGAAGTTTTGGTCACTTTTCAGTTGCCGTGATTACGGCATACAAACGAAATGCCGCGCTAAACCGTTACAACGTAATTCAATTGTGTGTAGTGTAGTCACGAAAACTTTAGAAAATACGAAATAATACAGGTTCCTGTACTATCTTCGTGTCCGGTAACGCATTGATAGCAGTTTGGTGTTGCAAATGTGCAAAGCAACGGAAACAACTTTCAATCGCGCCCTCACGTCTACTTTACTCCAGCAATACAAAAAACCAGGTATATGTCACACAAATAAATCTTATCTAAATATCTATAATATTGTTACCACCTGCAAACAAAGCCCATTTATACTCGCCGGCGTCGTTTGAGCTAAAAACATTGAAGAGCTTTTATGACCGTCTTCCTTTGTTTACTTTGTGTTTAAAATTTGTAATAGAAAAACATCCCATTGTGTATTGTAATATTTTATGGTAGTCATTAGCCAGGTGTGATTCTCAGAAATAACGTCTGCGCGGCCGAGAGACATTGTAATTTTGCAGTGTAAAGCAATGCCCCAATGTAGAGAGGGGCAGTCGAGCGATAACCGCAAGCGAGGCAAGACGTGTGTACTACGTTCGATAATTTATATAGTGACGAATTTTGCGCGTGTTATTGAATCGTGCATAACGTTTGTACTAATTGTGTTCAGTTATATTTGTACCTGTGTTATGCGTGTTTGTATAGTTCTAATAAATTCTAAAGTAATTCCTACGGCATTTTAATTCGAGTCCTGTAACTCGTAACAATATTATAAAATTCTAAACATGCTATGTGGTCGCGCATATTTAATCATATTAAAATTTCTTAAAGTAATAGAATGAATAGTGATATTTCAAATCATGTTAAACCACCTCCTATCTTTTTTTCCTCTTTTGTACATACCCTAGCAAGCGAAAGAAAGGAGACGGCATGCGACGTCAACTGCAACTGCGTAATAGTGGTCATCATTTAAAATTCAGAGCAAGGAACTCTAAGTAATCTTTCAATTATTTCATGCCAATGTATTTCGAAATCAAAACAAAACAAATCCAGGTCGCATTGCAGATATAAATTACGAAAACAAACGCAGATCATCTGAATACCCTTTTCAAGTCCCCAAGAATCCTGAACTTAGTATAACAACCAAGATTGGGGAGCTAACCCCGAAAATAGTCATGGGACCCCCATTAGCATATTGTAAGTCATGGTCCGCTATAGCCCTATAAACCCTTGATTTATGCATAACATAATAAACGCCTCATGCTTCAGAAACTATGCATAGTAAGCCAGATTAATTTTACGGTATTCAAATACTGTTTTCATTTGGAAATTCAAATTCAGTTTCGTGTTTTTCAAAACTTACCAGAAATGTGTCTGACTATACTTTACTTAATTGTTTCAATTATATTCAAAAGTTAAAGTATTAACTTCACTGTGACTTTGTCTGCGTTTCTTCTGAAAGTCCGCAATGTGTACACAACCGTCTTTGTCTTTTCATCTTTCAAACCTCAAACTATAGTGATATCCTGTGTAACATTACTTATTTCTATTTCCTGCTTTATACCTTCTCACGGGCCCTTCTGACATTATTTAGCTTATCGTATTTATTGGTGGCAGTTACTTCTTTTTTGAAAATTAAACCTGATATAATGGACTGTATGATTATTATTACTAAAATATTATATAAATTAGAAATATACATGAAGAAGTACGTATGAAAAATTATGCGAGAGAGTGGTAAGTCGTTTTGAAATATTTTGCCTCCAAAGCCGCTCTTACATCCCGCGTACCGTCCGACGCCTAGCTGCTGATTTTGCGAGCTATTAGCGTCGGCGGGATGCGGGTCGCGGAGAGTTGGTGTGTTTCGGTGGGCGGGTTAAGTGCTCTCTGTCCGCCACAATATTGTTGAGTATCTCATTTTTTTCCGAGCATGACACCCAGCATTTTAGTTACCGATACGTTAACACCTTTTGGCTTGGATGTCCTTCCCGCTCTTCCCATCTCACGCATTCTAAAAGATCCCTTTTTTCACAATAAGGGCATCTGTCTGTTCTTTACTTCTCTTCATTCTCGCAAACATTCATGGGCAGTTAATCCCTGCATCATGTTGTAATCTACTTCGCCAAATTCCCTTCAGTATAATTTTCTTATGTTGGGTATATACATCTTCTGTCACCGCCCTATGTTATGCTTTTGTATTACCTTCTTTTCCAGATATTTACAGTTATCCGAGCTGTTTCCATGGTTTTCTGCCTTTTGATGTGATTCTTATTTATATTTTTCCCTTCCTTCGTGTTACTACTATTTTATCGTGTTACTATCAGTATGTTGTCACATGTCTGCCCACCTTCATATCGGGGACTCGGCGATGACGCGAGTAATTTTCCTTGCCCACGCCTTGCGTGTAATGCGCATAGGCTGACGCCATAATATGATTCATAGCAGAGGCATTATCACTTGATATTTATAAGTTTAATATTTTTATAAATTTGACACATGTTTGTAAGTTTTAGCATATGTTATTTTGATGTATAAACTATATTTCTATACAGTTTTATTAAAATTCATTCAATAGTTTTTGAGTGAGAACGTAACAAACATCTATCCACACAAACCTCTTGATTTACAGTATTAATAGATTTTACTACTGACACTGAATACAGACTGGAATGAACATTAAATAAGAACGTTAATTGTCGCAATTTTATTACTGACTAGCTTCTGCCCGCAAATTTGTCCACGTGGAATAGTTTAAAAATAAAAGTAAATTCAAGACCCCTCGATTTTGAAACTTTCTTTATTGATGCTCCGCTCATATTGTTTTAGCGTGATGGTATATATCCTATAGCCTTCCTCGATAAATGGCCTATCTAGCACTGAAAGAATTGTTCACATCAGACCAGTAGTTCCTGAGACTAGCCCGTTCAAGCAAACAAAGTCTTCAGCTTTATATATACCAAGATTATCCGACTGCAAGTAACATGAGTCGCAATTACGTACAGTTCTTTTGATGAAGTCGTTGTTTAAGTAAAAGCAATTAAAATATTTATCAAGAAACACAATCTTCACTGAGAAAGCAATCAAATTTGTATACAAAGACTAAAAATAAACAGTCTTTGCAGCGTGCTTAGATGGCAAGCTTAATAAGACTATGTGAAATTAAGTGAACTTTTAAGTAAGTAACATTACTCGTGTAAATCTTATTATATATAGCACTTATTATGCTAGTACTGAGTGCCCAAAGCAGCGAGGCCTGTACCTTTTTTACTAATATAAATGTTGTTTTAAGACTCCGTGGCCATTTTGAAAGAATCCTTTGTAAACTGTCATATTCGCAACTTTATCGTCATATAATAACTTTTTGTTATTTACTCTGGTCTGAGTGTCTGGGACGGACCCCAGCGTTGTTTGTTGTATATTTATTACGTATAATACAAGCTCAACTAACTAAGCTTGGGAATATACTGTGTGTTTGGCAGCTGATTTACATATTTTTTCATCGATGTCAGTAATTTATGCAAGAGTAATTACGTAAAACTTATTTTATTCCAATTATTTTGCAGTTTTATGTATAGTATAATATAACAGCCTTGCAGAGTTTGGATAACAAAGTACCAAATATTAACTATTTGGGCAGGGTTTTCCCTTTATTGTTCAGCCTTTGATGTGACTATTTACAGTGCACAGTAAGCAATAAACACCGTCTACACGCCAGTACACCTTTTATACGAAAATGCTGCCCTACAATACAATAGCATTGCATCATTGCTAAAAATAGGAATTACATCATAGTGTTGCCAGAATACAATTATAATAATTAGTTACTGATGCACTAAATTATCTAGACGATAATTTAGTGGGCTTATAAAATTAACTAACCGGTAGAAAATGGTTATTTAATTATAAATCGTGACATCTGTTATATCGACTAAAAATATTTTTATCTATGGCAACCGTCTATGTGATATTAGTGTACACTATGGTTCTTATGACCACTGTGGTGGATATCTTGCAACAATAGTTTGTATAAAGTACTAGCTGTCCCGGCAGACGTCGTCCTGCCCGGTAAAAAAAAAAAATAGGGGTGGACTACCCCTAACATTTAGGGGGATGAAAAATAGATGTTGGCCGATTCTCAGACCTACCCAATGTGCACACAAAATTTCATGAGAATCGGTCCAGTCGTTTCGGAGGAGTATGGCAACGAAAACTGTGACACGAGAATTTTATATATTAGATAGTGACACTTTTTAAAATTATTATCTTAGTTATGTAATTTAACTTTTATTTTATTATTTTAACGTCTAGATCGGCCGGTTCGGCGGCGGAAACAGCGGAATCACTCAAGCGGCGCAAATATGCAACCCTCAGTGAGAGTTATATGTTTGTGCCGTTTTCTGTCGAGACGCTTGGACCGTGGGGTTCTGAGGCCATGAGCCTCTACCAAAATTTATCGAAACGACTCATTGACTCTTCAGGTGATCAGAAGGCTAGTGCCTACCACGGCCAACGGATCAGTATGGCGATCCAGCGAGGAAACGCAGCTAGCCTTCTGGGCACCTTACCCATAGAAGACGTCGATCTGGGCTCAGTATTCTACTTATAGTCTATGGGTAGAATACAATACAAATAAGTTAAGTTTTCTTACATTGTATTCAATAGTATGTAACTTTAGTTAAGTTATTTATTTAAAATAAAACTTTTATTATACAGATTGTCAAAATAGCATACCAGAACAATATGTGAATCGCAAATAAGTAAATTATATTGTATTGTATATGCGATAGATAGAGAAATTATGAATTTCTTTTGAAACAACTTTTTCTTTGTACATCGCATGTCAGGATGTAAATTCGTCCTCCGTATAATAATACAATGTTAGGAAACCATTAACCTAATTCCAAACGCGAATGGAACTGCCGAATGCTGATACTCTGAATCAAATGTAAATCAAAGCAATTAACCAGATTACATTGCAATAAATGCATCAGTATCATAAATTATATCGAACTGACTATTGACGTGACTATGATATTACATCTAAGCAACCACTATATATAATATATATCGATGGGTGAAAGGCTATTTGTTTTAAACGACACTCTTTAAATTGTCGAGAGAAAAGTTTAAAGTTTCTAATGACCCAGAAAAACACATCACTAACGAACTATGTCCCATATTTAAAAAAAAGAACATCTGTAGACTGAAACTAGAGATCAGGTTCTTTATATTTCTTTAAGTTGAGACATTGGGATTAAAAAATCCATTGTGTTAAGTATCGCACAAAATGTCGCTTAAAACAAATAGCCTTTTATCCCTCGATATTATACAAATAATTGTTGTTGAGTTCAATTTTGCATTTATTAAGACTTAAATCAAACAGCGTTATTCATGAAAATTTGTTAATTAACGTTGGTTAACTAAGCAACTGATTGCACCTTAAACATTATTTTAAACTTTCACAAAAAAAAATGAGTAGGGTTTAAACACATGTTCTTTAAATAACTGCTAAAAGTATTATTAAAAAAATAATTAACATTTATGAATAACGCTGTAACTATATAATAATATGTTCCAATATAAAGAAACATTTGTTCCAGTATAAATTAAAATTTAAGAAATTTCATATCATTAACAGTAATGTATATATTCGTACGACCACGGTGACACTAGTTAATTATTATTTACCAACTATTTTAATTTATTTACATGTTGATTAATTTCGCTTCATTTGTTGTCGACATACATACCTAAAGCTCTTCAAATACATTTCCATTAATTTCTTTTCCTTTTGATATTTGCACACTGTGAGATAAAAGAGTACGCACCTTGTACAAATTGTCCGTGTCCTTCGATAGCTTAATGAGCAGGTACCAGTATAAACACTCTCACATCTTCTAAGTTTGATATATTAATGTTTTACACACGTCGCGGCGCGGATATATTGATTTTGAGCACTTATTTTAAATATTTTGAGTTTAAACTTTTTAGTAGGTCTGCGTGCGTAGCGAGTGAGTTCTGCAACGCCTCCTTTTGGTGCGGCAGCGGGGTAGAAGGGGGAGATTTTGAATACGGAACGGGAAGGAGTGAACGAATGGAATGAACGGCCTTTACACACACCTATCAAGTTGCGCATTTTTTTAAATAAGAACTTTCAAATGCAAATTAATTTATTCAATCCTTACTACACTTACATGAGATATAGTTACACATTAATTCGATTAGGGTATATATAGCATGTCATTAACGTCAGTCATTAATGGCATATCTTACTAATGTTACAATTTACATAGTTTTATGTCGACATAGTCACTATTACTAATAGTGGTGTTGTATGAGTCAGTCTTGCCTTAGTTACTATCGTTCGAATTTTAACATTACCTGTATGGAGTTTGTGTTAAAATTTAACCCTTAAGACACTGAAAGTTGTGAAAAGTATGCCCTTAGTACGTAACTCTAAAACTTCAGGTAAATAATAAAATGTTACATGAATATTATGTAAATAGAGAAAAACATCGTGCATTTAATTATAATGTCACTTTCACCAGTAATAAGTATTAATTTATTTGTATATACTTAATTGAAATTTATCGTACTGTACTTGATATATTAATATAGCTAAATACAGGCCATTAAGTATAGGCCAACATGCTTTATTTTATGTACATATTATTAATTTTTTTACACAATCTAATAATCCGAACTTTCCAATAATTCCAGAATCCACTAGTTTTTATTAGCGCCGGATTATTAAGACTACTGTAATACTCGTACCTATGTTCCCCAAATAATTTTGAACCAAATCATCATCCTTATCTAGCACTTACGCGGGCAATAAAGTTGTCCAAATACACCGCCCGTGTATCCACTATCAGCAAATGCGAAATTGTCAACGAGCCTGGTATAGGGGCTGACAAATGACATCGGAATATGAGGCCAGTGGCGGACAATGATAATGTCGTCAGTAACAAATGGTTGGCTGCAGCGAACGGCGGGCAGACGTGATTTGAGAATCGCTATTTATTATTGCCACGGCGTAGTGAATGTTGTTGACATGCAGCGTTTACGATTGGTGTAATAACTAGCTGTGTAGACAAGATTTATTGGTAGAAAATTGTTTGTTGCTATCAATAGATAGCATGTAAAATCAATATTAGACGATTCATCACTGTCTTCCAATTTGGATGAATTAACTAAAGCGATTCATATAAAAACAGACTAGAATAATTCAATGTCATGGAATACAAAAAGTCGTGGTAGCGTGATGGTAAGCGCACGCTCCCCTAAATCGAAGGGCGCGGGTTCGATCCTGACCGGAACACATGCATCTTTTAGTCAGTTTTCTGATATAATGTACATATTGTTACAATTACCACGTGCTTAAAACGGTGAAGGAAAACATCGTGATGCAACCTGCACATCGAGTTAAACCGATGTGTCAAACCTGCCAAACCGCATTGGACAAGCGTGGCGGGTATACTGTCCGTTCCCCTCCTATAATGGGAGGCCCGAGCCCAGCAGTGGGACATTTATTATATATCGAATACAGTCAGCTAAGTTTTTATAAATCTAATTGATTCAATTTAGTTGATCCATCTAATATCAACATAATTTAGCGTAGCATAAAGTAACAGCAAATTTGTTACAAAGCTTGTAAAGGTCGCCATAGGGCGCAATGTTTCGTCATGTCAGGT
This sequence comes from Dendrolimus punctatus, assembly GCA_012273795.1. NCBI lineage: Eukaryota > Metazoa > Arthropoda > Insecta > Lepidoptera > Lasiocampidae > Dendrolimus > Dendrolimus punctatus. The sequence continues at coordinate 15,966,414 of CM022538.1, forward strand.
GATGAGAGTCTCATAGCTTGAGATGATGAATAGTAGGTGAGTAAGAAGGACTGTGTAAATTATACACAAGGTAGCACAAAAGTACATGACTCGTTACACGTGAAGTGAAGTGAACACGTGACGTGAAGTCGTTACTACTTACTACTCCCCATTCATGATTATGCTGACGCCAGATATATTGATTTGTCTCGAGAGCAACTTAATAAACTTGAGCTCATTTTTTTTGTATTTGGTTCATATTTGGGTTACACAAATATGACCACATCTCTGAATTTCACAAAAAACTCAAGTGGTTGCCAATTTGTTTTCACCGCAATACACATATCTTTTCACTCCTTAACAGTTTGTTGTTTATCCCCACAACTTTTATTTTATTATCTCAAAGAACGCTATGAGTTCATCTCTTACTCTAGCAATTTACAATCTTACTACTACTAATCTTAGATTTAATCACCTCACACAGAAAGAAGTTAAGCAGCAAAATTGATGTCCTGCCGGCCTTATACTAGACAAGGACCGAACAACGATAGTATATTTTCATAATAAAATATTCACTTTTATGAGATTTACGAGCTCTGAATCAACAGTATACTAAGTTGGTCTTAAATAAACAGGCTTTCGTATCTCATGGTAACTGGTACATTGCCAATAAATAAATATTATTACGGTCTTTTTCTTCATCAATTAAAGAACTGCCGTTAACACAATGTAAAAAAGCTAAAAATATGGTTACTGGAAAAATGATATATTCTATTAATGATTTTCTTAAATATGACAAAAAGATGCTATTTTAATACTATTTTATTTATATCTTTCGCTTTGACATTTAATTTATTTGGTTTTCTTGACATTATTTTATTTCTATTTTTTTATATATTACAAATCAATTAATTTTATACTATTAGAATTGTTGTGATTTTTTGTTTTTAGATTAATTCAAATATTTGTATGACCATGTGTAGGTCAAATACAATGAGGACATCTGACATTTCTACCATCCTAGTTATAACTACGATAAGAAGATACGATATACGAAAGTGCAATTCAACTAAAATTTTATCCAATAATTTATCTCGTAGGAAAAAATCAGCTCATAAAAAATGAAAAACATTTAATAATCGAATTATTGTGGACATTATAAGAAATAACAAAGGAAGGCTACGTTTAAAATTTTTATGTGCTTAAACAAAAGCACATAAGTATCGTATTACTGTGCACTAAATTAAACTTAAAAAAGGAAGACTTAAGTGCTTTGGTTTAATGTCTTCATTTATTTAAACAAAAGCACACAAGTATCAAACTTTTGTGGACAAGAAATAACGCAAGAATAATTATTATGAAGTAATCAATAACTATAAAGATGTAAAGCTTCGTGTACAAAAGGCGTCCACTCCAAATATTTTTCCCATTGAATTCTTTTCTTACACTTCCATACTTTTGAAGAGACTCCTCTTTAACTGTACCGGCATACTTTATTTCTTTTGTGAGTGAGATTTGAAAAGGCTTCCGCCAGGGAGCGTTTTCTGGTGTTTACAGGATTAACTAAATACGGAAACTGTCGATTTTTGCAGTCTCCTATAGCTATGATAGGAGATGTACAGATGTGTCACAAGAGAATGAAATTTTCGTGTTTTGCCAAATAAAATAACAAATAAATATGTTGACTTAAATAATTGATAAGAACAGTAATTAATACACAAACTATTTTATATACGAAAACACAAGTGTGCTGTAGTATATATATTTTTTGCAGTATTTAAATTTATGCATCACCTACAACGTCAGATTAGCTAAGAATATCTTATAAGGTAGGTTGCCTGGAAGAGTTCTTTTGAAGCAATAAGGACGCCTATGGTTCTCAAAAGATAATGTAATTAGTATAGTCTTTATTACTTTTGTGTGTAATAAAATGTTATCTAATATATTTCAGTGATCAAAACAAAAGTGTGTATTGAAACTAAATTATACGCTACTCGACCCTAGAATTTGTATTAGATAAATCTATGTCTTAGACGCCGGTGTTTTCCCGCAAAGAGGAAAAATGTCACAAGACTAATCCTAAACACTCTATGTTTGTATTTTTCAGATTACGTATCCAAATAACTAATATTAAAAAAAAGATTTTTTAAATCTTTATTTCGAAAGGGCTTTGCGTTTTTTTGCTTAGCGACCATGTCCCCCCGTAAAGTACCTAAATAACCTAATATAATCTCTGATTAATTTGAACTAATATTAGAATCGTGTAGTTTGCAAAACATCTTGGCAACTCTCGATAACGGATATGCCAGAATGCTATTGCATTCTCCCACGGCAGACAGATTTTGATTTCGAAGTAGCTGTTTGAAAAAAAAACCGAATATTTAAGTTTTCAAGTAATTTATGGAGTATATATTAGGTTGAAATTATTATAATTCAATTTAGAATCTTGTCGGGCTCTTGTCAGCGCCGGCGTTCCAGCTGTTCTCAAACCGAACGGCCTGGTCCACGACGATGGCAAGAGACTCGACGGTATGACTTCCTTGGACCTTGGGAAGGTCGCTTGTGTGAGACGTTACTTGTGTCGACACACTGGCTCTTTCTCATCTCCAGGAGTCCAAAGTGGGGGCTGGTCGCACTGCGACTTCTGCCGAAAACCTCAAACGGCTCAAATATACCCTTGGAATAGGTTACATATTTGAGCCATTTGAGGTAAAGACTTTAAGCACATGGGGGCCAAGTGCCCAAGTTTTTAAGTTTTTAAAAACGTCTGGTCGACACAACAAGACATCGGAAGGCTGGAGCGTACCTCGCTCAAAGGATTAGCCTCTGTATTTAGCCAGCGAGGTAATGCTACCAGCCTTCTAGGTACAATGCCCAGCAACAGTAGTCTGGTGGGACTGGAGGGGCTTGAATATAGTATTTTTATTTTTAAGTTAGGTTTAATTATAGAATTGTCTTACTATTTATTACTTAGTTTATTTTCTTATTATTATTATTTCTTATCTTTAAGTTAGTTTAGGTTTTTTGCCTTATTGTACTAGTATAATAATTGTTCTATATTAATTATTTTAGTTTAAATTCTGAACAATACTGATTTAATGTCATTGTATGACAAAGTTACGTAAATATAGCCCATATTTACGTATAATGTACTTTTGATTACGAGGTTGAACGTAGGTCAGTTTTTATTCTGTGAACTGGGTCAGCTCCAGTGGGATACGGACTCGATTTTTCTATAAGAGGAGCGAAATGTTAAATCTTCTTATTTCCCATAATCTAATTGAATAATGATTTTTTATACAAGGAAAAACATAACCTCTGTTCTGTTTACAAATAAGATAAACAACACTTTAGTATCGATATGATATTTTTTAAAAGCAAAGTGTTCGACCTTATCGCATCAAAATATTTTTTTTATTAAAAATCTAGCAAATAATCTTAATATATATAAATCTCCTGTCACGATGTTTGTCCGCGATGGACTCCTAAACTACTCAACCGATTTTAATCAAATTTGCACACCGTGTGCAGTTTGATCCAACTTGAAAGATAGGATAGTTTTTATACCGTTGGAACCGGTAGGTGGCGCTGAGATCGGGTTCTAGAATCCTCTTAACAACGGGGAGCGATTTTGTTTTTGTGTGTTTGAGTGGGTCCCCGGATGGTTTAAATCCACAATTGGAACCGGTAGGTGGCGCTGGGATCGGGTCATATTTTTTCAGAGCAGGACAACGTCTGCTGGGGCCGCTAGTATAATTATATATTTCTTTTCACAGTATACTGAGTACTGTAACTATAAAAATCGTATTTTGTTTTTGAACAATAATTTAGAAACACTTCAGAGAACTTTGGTTTTTCATATAACGGTACATTGATTATGAAAATATGTACATATAATTATATTATATTGGATTATAATATCAGCTGAAGTTTGTAAGCCCATTGGAAATTTCAATATCTAATTTTGTGTTTCGAATTTATTATGTTAAGTCTAGCAACACTAATGAATACCTTCACAAGGTTCTTCCAAAGATCGTCACATAAGTACATACAACATTTCCGGCAGTTCCGGTTGAAATGTCGCCTTCACAAGTTTGGTCAAGCATTCTTAACTTGGCGAGTTGTGCAAAGAGGTATTTTCAAAAGATCCGGTATTTAGGAAGGCTTGTATAAGTATGAAAGCTATTTAGTTACATTTAAAGTAAATAGAAAATCGTATGAGCGTAAGTATGAATGGTTCTGAAAAGGTAAATGGTGCTCATCATTTTAAGAATTAGCTACAGTGTTGTGACATGCTTTGAATTTCTTCACCTTCTTCACTTTTTGCAATTTGCGCTCAGATAGATATTGTTATGAGTTGCAGGTACGAATTAAAAATGCCATTAGAATTACCACAGAGTTTATTAGAACAATATGAATACGTATAACACAGGTACAAATATAACTGTACACAACCAGTCCAAACGTAATGCACGATTCAATCACACGCGCAAAAACCGTCACTAACGTCTTGCTTCGCTTGAGGCTATCGCTATACTGCCCCATGTGTCCATTGGGGTATTGATTTATACTGTATAAATACAATATGTTCGCTGGACCGAATATCTTAGAATCAAACCTGGCTAATGACTGCCATAAAAGATTACAATACACAATGGGTTGTTTTTGTAAACACAAATTTTGAACACAAAGTAAACAAAACAATTCCAAATGCCGAAAAGGTAGTAGAATGTGTTTCTATAGGGCTGTAGTTATCTTTGTCGGCCCTTTGGTCGTAACAATATCATAGACTCCTGACACCTGTACACACTTCATCCTTTTATGATAATTCTTTTACAGAGCAGGCTGTTAAACTCTGGAATGCTTTGCCTGTTACTGTCAAAGAGGCTACAACGTTACCTACATTTCGGAACTCACTTAGAAAGTACTATCTGTTTTTAAATAAATATGTGTAATACCTTAAATATTCACTTATTTTTTTATTGATAATATAAAATGCTTGTCAAATATAATGTTAATGTATTTATTTACATTATTTTATATATACGTATATATTGGTATTCTATAAATGTGTCTGGATCTATTAGTATTAAATTCATAATTAGTGTAAGGATGTACATTTAAATTGTACAGTCATATCTTTCTTCTGCTCCACTTACATCGCCAGATTAGCTAAGAATTTCTTTTAAGGTAGTTTCCTGGAAGAGATCGTTTTTCGTGATAAGGCCGCCTGTTGTTTTGCCAAGAAGTATTGTAATTATGCATTTTGTTTCTGTATTTGTGTATTTTGGTGTGCAATAAATGTTATCTATGACAGAATGAATATGCTTTATTGTGTTTACAATACAAGAGGCGGTCTTGTTGCTATTACCGATTGCTTCCTAGAAGACCGGATGGACAAAATTTTTATAAGAACAGACATATGCTGCGTTATTCTCACTACCGAATCAGCATCTTATAAGTGTACACTTGCACTAATAAAATTAAAATTATGATAAAATCATACTAATATGCTTCATGTAAATCTAATATATAAAATTCTCGTGTCACAGTTTTCGTTACCATCCGAAACGGCTTGACCGATTTTGATGAAATTTTTTGTGCTTATCCGGTATCTATGAGAATCGGCCAACATCTATTTTTCATCCCCCTTAATGTTAGGGGTAGTCCACCCCTAATTTTATTTTTATTTTTTAGACAAAATTTTTAATTTCTATTTTTTTATGATACAACATACAAAAATACATACAACCCTAGATTTTCAACCCTCTACGATCAACCCCTATTTTTTACCGGGCAGGACGACGTCTGCCGGGACAGCTAGTAAAATATAAAATACACTTATAAAAATAAATATAAAAGTTGAACAAGCTGACAATAACTGCAGCTGCAGCTTAAATAAAGCTATTTCTGCTATACAACCCTTCACAAGTTCATTAAAATAGTTTTAATAATATGGGCTTAAAAGTTTTTTCTACAACGAAATCAAAGTTAATTGATAAGAAATACAATATTTATATTGTAACATAATATTATAATCCTCAAATATAAAACTGAGTAGACATATAATGTGTACATAATGTTCATAAACGTCCCTTTTAGCTTAAGAGCCAGTGATCGACTACCTGTATGTATTTGATCAGACCTGAGGTTTTGTACATTGAAGCACCTATACCTACCATGCATGGTACGGGGACTCACTAAGCGCTAAGTGGTGGACGCGACGAGCGCTGAGGTAAGACAGTATCGATTTTTGACGAATTTTAAATGCATTTGACCAGGGCTGCCCAATGCCCAATGCACAATCAGCTGATTTGAATGTCAGCTATCCAGTAATAAAATCAATGCAGACACTTATTAAAATAAAATGTATTATATGATTTAAAACAGCACATCTGCTTCAAAACAATATTCACTAGTATATGGAGTACAATAAATTATACGCGGCGTTTTAATTAGTTCTGTTAATCCCATATTTAGTTTCGGGCATTGCCCGTGCGTGTTGTGGCAGAGCAATGGATTACGGCCACTTGATGAATGAACACGCCTAGTTTTGGCATTTGCGGATATTAATCCCACACTAATGAAGTGGCCCGTTTCTTACTATGATAGATTGTTCAGGTAAACGACGATTAGGGACAGGACCACTTTACTACAAGCACTCGTTTTACCCTAATTCATACTAATACTCAAATAAACATATTTTATGAAAATGTCTTATTATTTGTTTTATACGATGATACTAATACGTGCTCAAAAGATTGGAAAATTGCGATTTTTGAACTATTTTTATTTTCGATACGGATTTTAGTCTTGAAAATTAGCTCAGTGGGCAGCACCAATATATCTTCAGACATATCTGCGGGGATGCCCTGGTTTTATTTGTGTAGGAATGAAGAAAAAAGACTAGTAACAATGGCAAGTCTTCAGAGGCGATAAAACAACCCACAGTCAGGTTGTAGGTTATTTGCTGGTCTAAATGCCTATTATTCTTGGTTTAGAGTATGGCGCCATAACACGTACATAACATAACATAACCTTGAGTTGTGTTTTCGGCACCAGTGGCCAGGTCCTAGTCCCTGTTTAGGCCGGCAGTTCATGTAGCATCTTTAGTGCTCAGACCATTAATTGAAAAACTTGACTCTCAAAGTGAAGCCGTCTAAAGGATCTTAGAATAAACTGATAACTTAAGTTTAAGCACACAAGTTTTTGTGAACATAGGCTCCGTTTACAGTTTTATTTCGTCTGAGCTTTGGTGTTATAAATGTTAAAAGGCGAAGGTACCACTTTCTATCAGGTGGGCCATCAGCCTGTCGATTGTACCTGTACTCCAGCAATATATTTTTTAAACGATCTATATTTTGCATCTGCAATCTTATCATTTGAAGTTTGTTCACATAGTTTCCCTCTCTCTGTACTTTTATTTCGTCTGACGTTTAGTGTTATAAATGTTAATAGGCGAAGTCCATCAAATGGCCCGTCAGCCTGTCAATTGTACTCAAGCAATATTTGTTAAAGCGATCTATCTATATTTCGAATCTGCACTCACATCACTATTACCATACGATCAGAGAGTCGCGCAGAAAAGCATTAACCAATGAATATATTTAAAGGGCACAAGTAGAAACGGTTGTCGCAGGAACTGCGTATAATAATTTCTTTGAAAAATATCATTTCATAAAGGGCCGAATGGTAGGCGAGAAAAGCCCGTAAACACCTTTTGATGTTTTATTAAACAGGTGAAATATTTTTATTAGAAAACGGTTTTTCCTCGTTTTGCTCGTGCAGTGGGCGCTCGGTTTGTTTCTTAATTTCACGAAATGATATATCGCTGGGTGTTGTTTTCTAATTTGATGTTGAAGTTTTGTTACGTTTTAGGTTTGCGTGTTTTAAGTTATTTCCTTAGGTTCATTTGAGAAGTTTCTTAATTTAGCATAATTGAGATTTTAATTTAGAGTTTCTTTTGGTTGTTTTTGGAATATAAGCGATATTAATGTTAATACTTATTCATCCAAAGAAACAATTTTGTGAGCCTAGCAAGGTGCTGTTAACGCCGACCTATTTGGTCACCGCTTTTTTGTTTAATTTATCTTTCCCCGCGTCTATTATTATGTAATATGACACAGTCTCCGTTCGACCGCTTATCGTACCGCTGCTTCCACAAAAATTTCGCCGCGATTTGTGTGTTGTGCCACATTCTACACCCGCGTGCTGGAAGGTATCTACCAGTAACCAGCTGGTCTACTCGTTTAAGGAACCGCAAGATGTGAAGAAAGGATTACGAAGACGACGTGCCTGCCGCTGCAAAGCCCGCATCGTGTCTCTATAGCGCGTCTGGTGTGGTGACCTATCCTGCAACACCTTTCTTTCTCTCTTATACACCTTTCTTTCTTCATAGGCCAAAAACTGTAACTGTCTGCGTCCTCCAAATACAAACTTTGAGTAGTATTTATTATTAACTAGCTGTCCTAGTAGACGTCATCCTGCGCGGAAAAGCTTCAATCGATATGCCGACAGCAGTGACACCTGCCGGGTCAAATTGTGAACCAACAACTTTGCTAAAGATCATCACATGATCAAATGTATAGTTTAGGATTCTATAAAGGATATACAGGCCAACTTTCATTTTTATATATAAGAACATGACTTGCAGAATTTTCCATATCACAACTCGACTTCAAATGGTTATTTTTAAATTAAAAAGATAATTTAAAAACTTTATTGAATGGAAATGTATGTAATTGAATGGAATTACAAGAGTGGTAGTCAAAAGACGAAAACCTGTTATGAGCTTTTTAAAAATGAATATAAAGTAGCTTCGGCGGCCTCTGTGGTTGAGCGGGCTAAGCCTTTGCCGGCCTACCTCACTGCAACCAAAAGGCTCCGGGTTCGATTCCCGGTATAGTAAATTTCGGAAACGTATTTTCTCCGCTATTTACCATGGTCTGGGTGTCTGGGATCGGCCCCAGAGTGGTCCGTTGTGTATTACCCATAACTCAAGCGTAACTTGCTTAATTTGGGGATATACAATGTGTGTGTTTGTCTGCCGATTATTATTATTTATATTATTAGCTACAGTACAGTCTCCGTGAGTGGTCAATCACTGACGTCATAATGACACCGTAATAGTTGATTTTGTATATAAAAGTAACCATTATAGTGCCATAGTGACATCAGTAAACGATCATTCCAACACAATTGTAATAGCAGAGTCAGGGGCTTAGATTCTTAGATCTAAATAAGAGTTTGTCAAAAGAGGTTATAAAAGTAATATAGAAGCTTTCAAAGAATCTGTTTATCTAGTTAACAATTTTTCATTTAAAATAGAGATACTAAATTATCTTGAAAAACTTACTTATTCATGTTCGATAGACGCGGAGCAATGTCCAAAAAATTGTTGGCAACATGATGATAATAACTTAAGGACTTGTTACAACCAATAGCTTTCAGAATAAGTTGTATTACACCCTTTTTTTATTGCATGAGTTCAGCAGATAGGCAGCCGACCCACTTGAAGGAAAGCGGTTAACATCGCCTATAGACATTTGCAACACTAAAGGTTCTACAAATGCGCTGCTGCTCTCTTAACGGCGACTGGAACCTGGCCACTATTGCCGGAACACAACTCAAGGTTGTTATGGCGGCATACTCTAGACCAGGGGTGGTAGCCTACCAGTCGGGCGAACACCCTACCACCTGGCTGTGGGTTGTTTTGTCGCCGCTTACGACAGGACGCCCCAATGCAGGAAATTGTATTCTTTCTCCATTCCTGCACGGATAAAAACCTTTTTTTTTTATTTAATTAAAAAATAATTTGTATCATCACTTGCAGTGTTGGGAATTAATCTCATTTATGTGACACCAGCTGACCCGTGTCCAATTCTCTAGGCATCAGAAAAAAATTATTAATCAATATCAAATATACCCTATGTCACTCAAAAATAATATAGCTTCCCACAGGGGAAAAAAAAATCAAAATTGGTTTAGTAGATCCAGAGATTACCCCCTACAACGTCACAAACTCACAAACTTTACCTCTTTATAATATTAGTAGATACCGTAGAATATATTATATTTAATAAATGTTGGTTTCTATACAATAGGATTGCAGTAGAAGAAAGAAAGGGAATATATAATTTCAACAAAATAGGAACATAGTTTACAGTTTGCATTCGGCTTATTTTTGTACCAGACTCGTGTAGTTTATTTCTGAAAATTAATAAAAAAAAATAACAAAAAAAGCTATTCTCTATTACTCCAAAGTTTCATCAAAATCCATTCGGCAGTTGTTGCGTAAAAGAGTAACAAACATACATACATTCTTACAAACTTTCGAGTTTATAATATTGGTAGGATTTATAGAACTATAATATTTTTACGATGGTATATAAAACTTTGAAATGGGCACACCAAGGTTTTTATTTTTTCGAAGACGGTTGTGAATAGACCCTAAAAGTCTGTTCATAAAATTCTCCCTTCAAAGTGATATATTGGTTAGTGTACGTGTCCAATCTGGTTGATTTACAGTGCCAATAATCTGCGTCATCGCGCGACACCCGTCAGGTGTCAGGCGAAGTCGCGGCCCGCTATTGTCACGTACTCAACAATGAAAACATACGGAGAGAAAGGTTTTTTAATGACGCTACGAATAAAATCGATGTGTTCGATATTCCGCCGTAGTAGCTTACGATAATGACATACCTGCGGAGTGTACCGCGCGGATAATTCCGCCGACGCTACACTAAGTGGTTAGTGCACTCACGTCCCAAACTAAAAGGGCACGGGTTCGAATTCTGGTCGACAAAAACATAACGCACCACTTGGCAGTTTTTAGACATAATGTACATATAATCACAATTACCGTGGTGAAAGAAAACAACGCGATGCAACAATCTCCAAAGCTGAGAACTATACTTTTTTTAAAATTTTTCACTTACACTACGAGAGACCTGTGTTCATTGTAAAAAAACGTGTGCGGCTCAGAACGCCCGACAGAAATGATAACTTGCGTGAGAGAGAGGAAAGCCACACTGGCGTCGTAACGCGTTATGTAATGGTTTACCCGCCCATAAAGAGTTATCACTTTAAAAGTATCTTAGTTTTTAGATTTGAAAAGCAAGAAAACCTTTGGATATATTGATTTTTGTTATAAAAATTTACACATTTACATAGTCATTAAGATTATTCAAATAGTTGAGAATTTCTCGCCTACTATATATAAACGCAGCATAATAATTCAAAATTTCTACACGTGTGTATCCACGTACCGTTGCATTCCACTACAAAAAAGTGACAGATTAAGGTCAGATACACAATGTATCAGAAAACTGATGCGAAAGATATTTTCTTCTATTACTCAAAATAACATTGCAGCAATTTCAAAAGTCAAAGTGACCTTTCCTGATCTTGTAAAATAAAAGACATTGAAATTATACAATATAATTGTAATAGCTATTCCTGTAATGAATATAAGCTTAATCAATAATGTAAAATTTATTTAGTGATTTTTTTGATTATCAGTAGCTTCGGCGAGTTTATTAACGATGTTTTCCTTTATAGTCAATGTTAATTATAACAATACAGGTACCTACTGAGGCTTTGTGGCGCAGCCTAAGGTGAGTAACGAGACCTGGGACCCGACTCCAGGGGGCCAAGGCAAGGCCTCCGTGCTTGCTTTAGCCAGCCAGCACGGAGTGGAGATTTTTGAAATCGGTCCAGTAGTTTTTAAGTTTATTTGTTACGAACATACAAACATTCAAATGTTCCCTCTTTATAATATTAGTATAGATAAGAAGCTTATTCGCCTTCTAATAAAGGTATTACTTAATTATTCTTTGCTTCCAGTTCAATGGAGCGTATACAAGGTGTCCTAAAATTGGCATATCCCAATGCGACTATCCGAAATTCAACATTGTATTTTGAGAACGAACGTCGCCTATTATTATCCGACAAAATTTAATAAGCCACTAGAGAACGTTGCCTAATTTCACATTCATAGGATTCCTGTTGGCGATTACGTAAAGTCTCGTAACGGAGCGGTAAATAGATTAGTGTAGGAAGCCTTTGGTGTCCCGAGTGCAGTGAGAATTTGGCCTTTTTCCCAATTTCGGTTGGAGCTGTACAGTATTTAATGCAAACTAACTTCCCTTCTCTTTTCGAAGTGAACTAAAATTACATTTTAACGGAATAAATTGATCACGGCTACTAAAAGATGGTTGAAACGTTATAACGAGTTTAACGGGACTCAAATTAAAATGCCGTTAGAATTATTATAAAGTTTATTAGAACTGTGCAAACACGTATAACACAGGTACAGATATAACCGAACACAACAAATCCAAACGTAATGCAGGAGGTCGTAATTCAATAAAATGCTCAAAGTCCGTCACTATTAGATTCCCGAATGTACACACGTCGCGCCCGTATCGTAACCGTTGCTCAACTGCCCCCTCTCTCCACCAGGCTGTCGTTTTATACTTCACAAATGCAAATAATTCGATGAGCGAGTACAATAGGACAATAGGCTATTCTCCACAATGACTAACAAAGAAACACATGCCAATAAATAAGTGAACAAAAGAAGACGACCACAAAAGGACTACAATTAGTTCAAATGCCGGCAGGTGATAAGATGTGTTACTGCAGATTTGTACGTGGAGTATGTCTTTGAAGGTGACCTATTTAGGCATAAGATGGTTTGGCGCACGAACGTAGCGAAGGCGCTAAAAGTTCGAATGGCTCATGCCGAATGCCTCGCCATAGCTTGTGACCTGCCACACACTTGGCAGATTCATTAAATAAACTAATAATAATAGCAAAGTAAAGAAAAAAACTGAACTTCAAAACCAAATATTTTACAGCATGAAAAGTCATTTTGTGCTATAAAATGTAGTTTAGCATTAATGCATTATACTTTTTAGTAAGAAGTCCCGTTAAACAGTTTTACCTCACTTTCATTTTCTTCTTTATAACTCATATGAGTTTTTATTCTTTTAATAACGCTAGACAAAGATTTTACTGGCGGTAGCTCTTAAGTTGAGCACTAAATTTTATTTCTAAGTGTTTTCTTTTGGGGTTCCATTATTTTTATTTTTTTTATTGCAGAAGTTCAGCAAAGAGGCAGACGGTCCACTTGATGGAAAGCGTTTACCATCACCTATGGACATTTGCAACACCAAAGGTGCCACAAATGCGCTGCTGCTCTCTTGGGGAGACTGGAACCTGGTCACTAATGTCGGAACACAACTCAATGTTGTTATGACGGCATATTTTAGACCAGGGGTGGTAGCCATCCAGTCGGGCACGTGCCCTACCACCTGGCTGTGGGGTGTTTTGTCGCCTCTTACGACAGGCCGCCCGGCCGCAGGAAATTGTATTCTTTCTCCGTTCCTGCACGGATGATCCATGGGCGTTTAATTCATAAATAATAAAAATCATGATATTTTGATTTTTAACACGTAATTAGTTGGTCTTTTCAACGGCAATTTTCCTCAAAAATAGTATGGAAGTTAACCTTATAGAAGGTGTCTCTCTGAAGTAAAACATAGATTTCACCTGATTTTATCTGTTTTACATTATGTTCTACATTATATTAATCAAGTATAAAACAAAACGATTAGTAATATTTCTCAATAATATTAGATATAAATGCTTATGATTGTAATGTTTTATTTCAGACTAACTGGTTTTAGTGTTGTATAAAAGTTTAAAAAATCACAGTTTCATTAATTGTTGAGATAAAATTATTCGAAGCATCATAATATCAGGGTAAAAAAATCGTTCATGTAATTGCCATGGTCTTTAACTGTGCTAAATTATACATCAATTAATTGATAGATAAAATTTGAAGCAACAAAAGCGAAATGTCCTGAATAAAAATCTTCCTTATAAATGATCACCCCATAAATCCCTAATTTAAAAGAAGCCGCATCTGCCCTTTTTGGACGCATTAAAAATATTTCCTTAAAGCGCAGAACCTTAAAAGCGTAGCGTTAAATTAAAAAATATGGTTCCCTTAAGAACGGAGTGGTTGTCACAAAAATGTGTGAATATTTCTCAACAAAGTTAAAATGCTTTGCATTAAGGGGGAATAATTTAGTTCAAAAGTATATAAGCACTTCTGAATGAAGTGAACGAATATCTTAAAAGCTGAGGTAGGAAGGATGTTATTTTATCAGCATTTATAAGAATTGATTTCTTTATTTTCAATGGAATAAACTAATAAAAAAAAATGAGTTGACAAATAATTGACAGCCCCTATTTTTGAGGGGCTATGCCTTTGCTGGCTTCTCTCGCTGCAACGTGGAGGTTCTGGGATCTATTCATGATATGGTAAATTTTGTAAACGAATTTTCCGCTATATACTACGGTCTAGGTGTTTGGGATCGGCCCCAGGGTAGTCCAGAGTTGCCCGGACTTTCGGAGGGCTTGCGTGGGAAGGCTAACACGTAGAGGCCTCTTGACAGATTTGATGTACATGTAGCGTGACTCTGACCGGCTATTATCTCTGTCTGTACCAGATAGTAGTAACATGTGTGTCCTTGGAGACCATGGCCCATAAAATGACCGGAATTTTTTAAGGGCTTGTGCGGGGCCATAGGAAGGCCAACACGTAAATGCCTATCTATATATAGGAGTACAGTATCATCATGTAGTAATGCATCTAAGGCTAAGCCTCTGTCAGTGTAGGGCTTTGTAGGAAATGAAAACAAAAGCTACCGGGCTATTGGGGTGAATTGTTAATAGAACTAGGGATTTGAATCTATGGGAATATGCCATCTGCGCGTCGCAGTGTTCGGGGAACATGGAAAAAATAGACAGTCAGAAGACTCGCCACTTCCTTCATGAGCCCAGAATGCCGTATAAGATTCGCGAGGGCAACAAGGTTATAGTGGCTACAGGGTGTGGAGAGGTGGGCTGCAGGTTCACCGAAGCTCTTCCAACGCTATGCCATTTATCACTTCCACCCCTGGAGCTTAATGAAGTCTAAGCTCTACCGGTCTCCACTCCGTGCCGACTGACTAAGGCAAGTGAAATATTAACTATTATTATAGGCAACCGGTCTAGCTGATGAAAAATGGTTACAATCACCAATGACGTTTGCAACACCAGGGGCAAATTGGACACATTGCCAGCGTCTAGGATGTGATAGAGGGATCAAACAGGAGGATGGGATATATAATAAAATACGAGGATAGAATAAGGAAAACGGGATAGGAGGGTGAGCAAGTGGGTCATCGAAACTGTCACTCATCGTACGAGACACGATTAACTGAAAGCTATCGATTCACGTCGATGTTCTGTGAAATCGTGGTATCACACCGATAAAGTCGGCCCTAAGAGTCATAATCAAGATAATGAATGCTTTCATCATGATTCTAGCACCCCAATAAAATAAAAATGTTTTTTGTATTAACGAAAAGAGATGTACATAAACATCAGGTGTTGTCAAGTAATGACCTCATCCCTAATATAATAAACAAAAGGATTCTAATAAGCCTACACGCATCCTGGATGTTATATTTTTTATTTTTAATATAAAACATGGGTAAATATTGTAGGATAAACAAGGGCAAGGGACTGTCATGAACTTCACAGGTTTTTGTGTTTATTGAGGTGTTGGTTCTTGGGTTCGTTTTAATAGCATTTTTTTATTGCACGAGTTCAGCTGACAGTCAGACAGCCCACTTGATATAAAGCGGTTACCATCGCCTATGACATTTGCAATACCAGAGGTGCTAAAATGCGCTGTTACTCTCTTAAGAGAAACCAATGACGAAACGCAATTTAAGGTTGTTATGGCGGCATATTTTAGACAGGGGTGGTAACCAAACAGTCGGGCAAATACGCTACCACCTGGCTGTGAGTTGTTTTGTCGCCTCTTACGATATGCCGCCCCAACGGAGAAATTGTATTCTTTCTCCGTTCCTGCAGGGCGAGATGCTTTTATCACACTTGTCTGATATTTCAAACTTCAATTTGACGTTTGGACTAATTTCTAGTAAGTATGCACACTAATCGACGGTTTTTATATTTAAATGTTCTTGTCCTATCATGAGCAGAAATTTGACATTACTTGAATGGAGTTTATGTCGAATTTTAATCATTAGCACGGGAAAGCAACGATTAGTATGCTATAGGAACTGGGCATAAGTAACGTGATCAAAACTCCAGACTTAATATGCATAATAATATCAATGACAAACTTAGGGCCGCTTGTTTGATGTTTTTGTAAAACGTATTAACAGTTCTTTAAACATATTTAGCGGTGAATTTTGCATTGTGCAAGACGCTAATTGTATTTAAGGGGTAAACGCGATTTATGTTTCTTAAATAAATTTAAGTAACCTTATGCAAGCTAGACTTAGTTCAAATATGTGTATTTATTTTTATTGTTATGTTGAAGTCATTTTAGTAATATTTACTAATATCGAAGGCTTCATAACAAATGGGCGTACAGCCAAAAGTGCAGTTTTACATAAGGGACAAAACTATGAATAAAACAAAAACTTGTTGATTGTATAAGGCTGAAATTTGGAATACCCTTCTTTTTAGGTACACTTACGCATACTGGTAAGACTTTCTAAATTGTAAGATGCATATTTTTTAGTAAACAATAAAAATATGTCATTTTTGCGTATAGATGCCTATATGTTATAATTCGTAAAAGTTATAGCCTCCAAACTCTTTTGAGGTAAATCGGTGAATTCTGCCCTCGCAGTCACGTAGTGTCCCATGACGTCGTTTGTCAAGCTCACCTCTTAACATCACTCTTACTGTGACGTGAAGCCGTCTTATTCAGTTTGGTGCTTTTCTTTTATCGTGTCGTTGAAAGTGTGTCCTCCCACGTCTCACTTTTGTGCATAAAAAATTTTTTTGTAGAACGAAAAAGAGTGGTAAATAATATTATAATTCAGCAAATTTTCAGATGTGTGGTATTTTAGATTGGCAAGAATGGAAATTGAGTCTTCTCTTAGGTGAGATGAGAATTTTGAAATGGAAGTGAAGTTGCAAGAATAGATTAGGTGAGAAATAAATACATAAGAGCATCTTTAAAAGTTGCACCCGTGACTGAAGACTTGAGGGGAAGAGACTAAGGACTGGTATGGGCATGAAATGATGTAGGTTGAAAGTCCCGTGACAACAAGAATGGTAAACTGGATGTTTGATGGTTAGAAAAGTATAAGTAGATTTAAAAAAATGGATGGATTTTGTGAAGACAATAATGATTACTGGTATACCGGAGGATGTATGATAAAACAGAGGAATATGGAAAGAAAAGACACATTGTGCCGAAATAAGTGGGAGGATGTGAAAGTAAAGAGAGGGAAGAATGTATATTCAATAGCTTTTCTTCACCTTTCAAAGCACGCACTTGATCGATGTTTGCTGGCTATCATAGCTAAGTATGTGGCATGAAGACGCTTGCCGTAAAACTGCGTGTTGTTAAGCGCAACACTCAGCAAAGCTGCCGCCTATCTTGGCAACTTTTTGCCGGCAGTTTGAGATGAGGAACAAAACTATAGCAGCTGAGCGCTTGCATACGTAAGCCGCCGAAATGCCACCAACATTTAGGCGGGCAGCACGTTGGGACATGTTGCCGACATGATATTTTTCGTATAGGTGGCCGGATTGTGTCGGCTGATCGGCGGCTTTGGTGTGTATTGCGCTTTACTTTGACATGTTGCGTCAACAGATGTTACGTTTTCTTCAGGATATTGGTCCTAGTAATTGTAGGCTAACGGTGTAGGCTCGCGGGTTGTAACCGTTTTACCCGTGCAAGAACGGAAAAAGAATACAATTTCCTGCGGCCGGGCGGCCTGTCGTAAGAGGCGACAAAACAACGCACAGCCAGGTGGGAAAACATTTGCATGACTGGATGGCTTCCACCTATGGTCTAGAGTATGTCGCCCAAGTTTGAGTTGTGTTCCCGCATAAGTGGCCAGGTTCTAGTCTTCCTTAAGAGAGCAGCAGCGCTTGTAGTATCTATGGTGTTGCAAATATCGCTGTTGAACTCCTTAATAAAATTAATCGTTGTATCCACATGAAATATTCTGCCTTAATTTTGTATTTATTTAGTCCTCATATTTAAATCTAAGTTTGTAAATTCTTAATTCAACCAATGATCCCTTTCAATGACATTCTTGTGCATTGATTTCAGTATAAATGAAACAATAGTCTATATAAATCAAAAATATTGTTACATGCCGACAAAGTGAATGCACACCTGATTATTACATTCGCGCATTTGGACTTCTTTTGTTTACTTTCTGTTTAAAATTTGTAATTAGACAATAATAGCCTATTGTTATTGCACTTATTTATAGCCGCAGGTGTGGTGGAGAATGCAGTCCACGCGATCGAGTGTTGTATTGTATATTTTAGTAAAAAAATACTCGGGGGGGGGGAGTGTGAGGCGATCAATTAAGTGACGATTACGATAAGAAAAGACGTGTACATTCGATGAGCTATATAGTTACGGACTTTGCTCATGTTATTGAATCGTGCAGTTTGTACTGGTTGTGTCCAGCTATATTTGTATCTGTGTTATACGTTTTGTATAGTTCTAATAATTTTGATTCGAGTCCCGCACTCGTAATAATATGCTGACGCTTACCTACTACACGTAACTGGGATAAAAAAAGATTGTACAATGTATTCCATAGACATTAATTAAATTTAAAATAACTGTTCCTCCAGTTAATGAAGCCCTCATTTAAAAGACAAAAACAAAGTAATGGAAATGGGGAGATACCGCTGAAATCATTACCCACTTAACGACAAGCACGAACTCAATCCAGGTCATTACTCTAAGAACTTTACTTTTAAATGCAAAAGCGTTTAAACAGTTAGGTAATGGCTCGAGAAGTTATCTTTGCTGGTTTATTGTACAGAGTTTTTCCTTATTACATTTGGTATGGTTTATACATGGATATATTTTAACTTTTTTAACATCCGTTTCCATATTAATTTATTTAATCAATACTTATATTATACATATATAATACAATTACACCTATGCCGATAATGTAATCTATAAATAATCTTAACAATATTATAATAATAATAATTTATTTATTTCACAAATTATCATGTGTTAGCAGAAGGTGATGTTAGGAGCCTTAAGAACAGACGAGCGTGGATGACAAGAGCTATGAATGTCAAAGAAGCAAGTGAGGTGTGTAAGAATGGGCCTGTGTGGCGCTCTGTTGTTCGTGCCTACCCCGCAAGGGACCTGACGTGAAGTTATGTATGTATGTATTTATTTCAGACACAAAGATCCATCATAACAACAAGTTGTATAAAATTAAACAGAAAATATTATTATTAAATAAAACCAAAAAAAAAAAAACAATAATTGTCCATCAGTCAGTCGGTCAGTCCTTTATTGAAGCATTTTACTAATATATATTTTATAAATAATATCAGCCCATAAATGTCCCACTGCTGGGATCGAGCCTCCCATTATATGGACAGTATACCCGCCACAGCTCTCTAAGGCGGCTTGGCATGTTTGACAAATCGGTTATCTCGATGTGCAGGTTGCATCAGGATGTTTCCTTCACCGTTGTTAGCATGTGGTAATTGTAATAATATGCACTAAGATCAGAAAACTAAGTGGTGTATGCGATCAGGCCAGGATCGAACCCGCTCCCTTTGAGTTTGGGACGCGTTCACTAGTCTTACTACTGGTTAAAATTTAATGTGATCTTCACATAAATAATGTTAATCTGCTACCAGCAGCAAGAAAGATGTATTTTTAGTACCATATAAAAATTAAGTTATGTAAGCTTCAAAAAATGGTTCGTTGGAATTAAAATTTCAGCTAGTATTTTTAATATTTATTCAAACAGCTCAAAGTTATGTATTTAGAACAGGCCGAAAAACATAAAAGTTATTATTAAATCTAAACAAACCTGTGACCTAGTTTACACGCGTGAATTAATGTCATTCAACAACACGAATCATACGAAACATTGTTTAATTAAAAAGTAAACGAGAACAATGTTTAACACGCCTCTTCAAAGTGAAAATAAATGAATAATTTACTTGAAGAAAATCAAAATAAGTAAACTCGAGAAACCTAAGCGTTGCGCCTAAAATAAACATTTGGAGATTAATTGCGAATACCGTCTGTGTTCGTGATCGTGAGAAATACGCAACACACCCTTATATTATTACAGTTAATTTATTAACAGTATACGAAGTCCGAAAAGTGAAGAGAAGATTATATCTGTAAGATTTTATTTTATTTTATTGCATGAGTTCAGCAGACAACTGACAGACGGCCCACTTGATGGAAAGCGGCTATCATCGCCTATGGAAATTGGCTACACCAAAGGTGCTACAAATGCACTGCTGCTCTCTTAAAGAGACTGGAGCCTAGTCACTAGTGCTACTGCCAGAACACAACTTAAGGTTGTTATGACGGCATACTTTAGAAGAAATCCTAAGTTACCGGAATAGCTAGTGATATTAGCAAGTTAAAGTTGAGTCTGATCAAGTTTTTCGCAGAACCAATGTCTGATAGAGCAGACGAGTCTTGGAATGGAGCACGGCTCTTAGTTAGTATAATGTCGAACGCCCTCCAGCCCGATGGACTGACGTCTTAAATGAGCGACCGACCAACAGTGACTTGCAATTTGCTAAAGATTATACATACATACATAGTTCGACCTTATGAAAAGGATGGGGGAATCGGGAAAAACAGTCGAATTTTTACGTGCTGGTTTCAAAATAATTGTCAATATTTAATTTTGAATTATTTATTTAAGTTTAAATTACATGTATGGCAATCGCCCTATGTTTTATGTGACTTCTACAACAACTGTCAAGCGGTATTCAGAAATTTCATCCATAACTACTCAGGAGACTTTAAATAAAATTACTGTTAGGTATATAGATAGATAGAACGAATCAAGTCGAATTCGCGGACACACCTTCCATGATCAAATTGATCATGTATTAGCAGGAGATGATGTCAGGAGCCTTAAGAATAGACGAGCGTGCATGACAAGAGCTATGAATGTCAAAGAAGCAAGTGACGTGTGTAAGAATGGTCCTGTGTGGCGCTCTGTTGTTCGTGCCTACCCCACAAGGGACCTGGCGTGAAGTTATGTATGTATGTATAGAACGAACCAAATTCAATATTGATTATACAGGGGTTCAGTTTTTCCAAAATGTCTACGGAATTTTAATAGGAATTATTTTTCTTCTAAATCTAATAACATCAACTTTTACAGAAACAATCCATATTTGAATTTTATTTATGTTACTTCTTTTTCGTTGATCAATAATTTTGCAAAAAATGATATACTGACATTATTCTTACCTAAGCATTAACTAAAACGGAACAGAGAAAAGCAAATGGGAGTAAATTTGAAGCAGTTTAATGTTTACTTGGAGAATAAGTTGAACTCATACAACAAGGAAATATACGCACACATTCCTTACACAGACATGCATGGTAAACATACGTCAGCGGTTATCATACTTATATGCTGGAATATTTCAGTAAAGTGTTTTTTATTCAAATATAGAGAAATTTAATAAAATAATTCTAAATTTTATATCAAACTTTACCGGAACTAAATCTGAGATATTTAAATATTAGTTTCGTAATCGAGACTATAAGTAGATTTTTTATTTATTTAACTTATTAATTACTGGCGGTCTCGGCAGACGTTTTTTTTCAGGGCATCCTTCTCTGAAAAAAAAAATCTTGAACCCGATTCCAGAGCCAAGTAATTATTAGATTGATGGTTTTTTTTATCGCACTTTTAGCGTTCCTTAATTTTTATATAGCCTATATTAATTAAGGATAATGTAGCATTAGAATGGCGAAAGAATTTTTCGGATTCGGAAATCGGTTCAGTAGTTTTTCAGTTTTTTCGTTACAAAATACAAATCTTTCATCTTTATAATATTAGGAGGATAGAAGTATAGATTACAAATACCGCGTATTTACAGTGAAAGCAAGTAAGTATCTTATGATCATCCGTGCAGTAATGGAGAAAACATTGGTATAATTTCCTGCGGCCGGGTGGCCTGTCATACCTTGGCCTTTTGCCCGTCTGGATAGCTGCTACCTCTGGTCTAAAGTATGCCGCCATAACAATCTTGAGTTGTTTTCTGACATTAATGGCCAGGCTCCAACCTCTCTTTAGAGAGCGGCAGACCATATTCCCTCTGGTGATCCAAATGTTCACAGGGTACGGTAACCGCTTTGTACCAGGTGGGCCGTCTGCCTGTCTGCTTACCTCATGTACTAAAAAGGCTATTGAATATAATATTCTTACGAGCTACAGGGCTCGAATTAAAATACGGTTGGAATTACTATAGACTTTATTAAAACTAAATTTATGTATATAACTTATGTGTATATTTTATATATAGTTATATATTTATTATTAAAATGTATGTAATCGTACAATATTATACCAATCACTATACAAATCGCAGGTAAGATGTACACAAAAATAACAGTACAATCTGTAATGTAAAAAAGTATCTAATACTATCTAAAAATAAAACATAACAGGTACAGATATAACTAGACGCAATAAGTCCCAATGTAATGCATTCAATAACACGCGCAAAGTCACTATATCGGTAATTGAAAGTACTACACTCGTCTTGCTAGTATCGTAATCGTCGCTTGACTGCCCCACCCCTCCGATCGGGCATTGTTTCACTAAACTGTATAATAACGATAAAGGGGCCGCGTTCACTGAATTAATCCACACATCTAGCAAGCTTCAACGCTATGAAATAAAACAAGAATTAGTTCGACACTAATGACGGCCATAAAATAAGTACGATAACTATAGATAGATAGATAGCTCTTTATTGTATACCAATACAAACATAACTAAACAAAATTATATCTAGTTATGTTCAAAGGGCGGTCTTATCGCTAAAAAGCGATCTCTTCATAATGATATGAAATAAAATTATATATATATATATATATATAAATATAAAATAAATAAAATAAAATATATATATAATATATATATATGTATATATATAGACAAACAAAAAAAAATTCTACATCATTTTAATATATATATAAAAAATTTTTTTTGCTGAAGTTTCTTGCGCGCTTCTTCTCTTCAACACAAGTTGTGACGTGGTAAATTAGATTAATAGACTCCATAGATAAATAATATCATAAAAAATTAAAACTAAATAATTAAAATGAACAAGTCTAGCTGAATAAACTTTACATACCGTTACAAATGTATCTTTGTGACACGCAACTGAAAAGCGGCCGAAACGTCGGATAAACCTAAATAAAATAAATTACCGCGCTTAAAACCGTTAAAACTTAGTTTTATTACAATAGGATGTTTTTAAATTTTAAACCCGAAGTAAACAAAAGAATTCCGAATGCAGGAAAGGCAGTAAACTGCGTTTTACGACAGCCAGGTGTGTGTTCTTTGTCGGTATGTAACAATATCATCCTACAAATATCCCTATTTATCACAATGTTTTCCTTCTTCTTCACTTCTTCAGCATAATAAATTATATATCGAATCTTAACAATTAAATATATATGTACATATGTATTATATATATATATATATATATATATATTATAAAAATATATATATAAAATCATGAAGGCTATGTTTTGTGCGATGATAAAAAACGTTTTAGGTGATTTGGCTGTCAAATACCCAAGTGATGTTTTTTTCTCGTTCCTGTTTGAATAGCACGAATTCAGGTAGCTTCAGTCCAGTAGTACCGATAGACTGATATTAGTGTGATGTACGAATATTTGCTAAATACCTCAGCTACAAGCAGGTGGAAATCTTATTTGGAGACAAATCCAAGATTAATATGCAATATTCTCTCGTCTTGCGTATTCAAATGCTGTGTGCAGCCAAATTTGCACATGTCGCGCACCAGAAGGCGTTAATATGTGGGGTAAATTCATTCCATGCGCGTCTTGTCTACGTCTGTCTAGAATTCGCTATCCTAAATCTTAACTTAAACTATGAACGTGGGTGTGAATTTAATCTTCGTTCTCCATACAACGTGGTAATTCGGCCAGCATTTTGGGAACGTTCCCATCCGACGATTGTTTGGGACCTATTTACTATTTGTAGTTTTTATCTTTTCTAGATTAAGCTGTTATATATATATATAGATATTATTAGCACATGTAAATTATGTAAAATAAATTCGATGTTCGTTTATTACACGCTACTAGCCTTTATGCAAATCCTTCACAGTCCAAGCAGTTCGTCTTTGAAACGCGCTGCCTGTTAATAAAGCTCACTGCCTATTTTTAATAGACTTGTGAAGGCTTATTATTGCTCAAATAGCCCAATTTAAGGCTGCAGCTTTTTCTAGTTTTAATTTATTTATATAAGTGTATTTTATAATATTTTATTTACATATATCACATTAATATAATTTTATTAATGTATGTATAATATATCTAATATATAAAATTCTCGTGTCACAGTTTTCGTTGCCATACTCCTCCTAAACGGCTTGACCGATTTTGATGAAATTTTTGTGCTTATCCGGTAGCTATGAGAATCGGCCAACATCTATTTTTCATCCCCCTAAATGTTAGGGGTAGTCCACCCCTAAATTTTTTTATTTATTTTTTAGACAAAATTTTTAATTTATATTTTTTTATGATACAACATACAAAAATACATACAACCCTAGATTTTCAACCCTCTACGATCAACCCCTATTTTTTACCGGGCAGGACGACGTCTGCCGGGACAGGTAGTATATTTATAAGATACAGATTCGGTAGTGAGAATAATTCAACTTATCCTGTTTATATCAAACTTTTAGTCATTCAAAGGTTGTCTGGAAAAAATCGCGATAAGATATTGTATTGTAAAATTTTATATCTGTTAACTGTATCTTTTAAAACACAATAAAGTTTATTCATAAATTCCTACACGCATTTTAAAAACGTGGTAACTGATTTTTTTAGGAATTTAAAGAATTCTAAGTAGAAATTTATCGTCTCTACTTCATACAACTCGATTTCCTATAATTAATCCTATAGATTTATGTGTTAATCTCTGTTTAGGGCCGCTTGCATAACGATTGCCTTTAAATAAAATTAATCATAATAAACTGCCTAAATACGTTTTACACAAAGCGTATTGACAGTTATTTAATTATATTAAGCGGAAAATTTTGCTTTGTGCTAATTGTATTTAAGGGTGTTAAATGCGTTTTGTGTTTCTTAAATTATTTATAACAACCTTTTTTTACATGGGAATGCGTTACCGCACTGTCAGCCGCGGGGATCATGCCGGCCGGTGTGGGGCTCCCGACGCCGGTCAATACGACCGGCTGCCGTATACCACTAAACCCATGGGCCTTCTTCCGCTAGCGCCGGGTCACGGTTGTGCGCGAGCTTAACCGCGACCCGCAGCGGCTGGCCGCCTCATAAGCAGAGGCGCCTCTCCTGTGTGCGGCCGGGATTTAACAACCTTATGCAAGCGGCCTTCACTGTCGCTTTTTAAATGTCAAAGATTCTAAAGAAGTTTCACTTAAAAAATATATTGTTTATTTAGCTTATTTTTTTTATTTTTTTTATTGCAGAGTCAGCAGACAGGCAGACGCCACTTGATGAAGAGCGTTACCATCGCCTATGACATTGCAACACCAAAGATGCTACAATGCGCTGCTGCCTCTTAAAGACTGGAACCTGTCACTAATGCGGCACCTCAGGTTTATGGCATACTTTTTTAAATAACTTCCATTTTTACAGGACCAACATTTAGTATATTATAGATTTATCTAAAAATTAAGCGTGGATGGATGATATACTTCCAAATTATACCT
The DNA here is from genome assembly GCA_012273795.1 of Dendrolimus punctatus. Lineage (NCBI taxonomy): Eukaryota > Metazoa > Arthropoda > Insecta > Lepidoptera > Lasiocampidae > Dendrolimus > Dendrolimus punctatus. The sequence goes on from CM022538.1 coordinate 15,992,223, forward strand.
AAATGAAAAGCAACCTAGGATAGAGATATCGTGTACTAATGACCATGACACCAAATACACACATAAATAACAAAGGAAATATCTCATTTGTGATCCTTATGTTATTTTTTGTTGCGAAATACAACTGATATGAAGTTACATACATCATTAATCATAACTGGGTAGAAGCAAGACCGGATTTTGGATATTACCGGCCTGGCTGGCGTATAATGACTTTTAGGTGGTTCTATGCAAGCGTTACATGTTTTGTCGCCACTTCAAAAATGTATATCTATATTATTTGTGCAAGACAAATAATCTATATATATATAAATCAATAGTTAGCCTGGCTAAAACTTTGATTGGGCTAATTTTGGTTTTGAATTATTTGAGGAAGTCCAGGGAAGGTTTCAAAAGTGAGTTAATATGAAAAAAAATGCTTGGAATATAGTAAAAGCAACAATTTCGCTTTTCCGAAACGATTCCTATCTGTCAAACATTTGATGTTCGTTCGTCGTTCAGAAATCATATTAAATTTTAAAGTATTCTTTCTCATTTTTTTGGTTTTTTATGTCAAACGTTTGATTTTCGTCCCGTCGTTCAGAAATAAACGTTTTTATTTATTGATTCTGAGGTGGTACGAAGTTTGGGTTCGGGTTAGCTAGTATACATAGATAGATAAACTATGTATTGAACAACAAAACAAATTAAATAAACTTCGTTTTAACGGTTTTAGACGCTGAATTTTATTTGATTTTACTTCGACGTTTTGGCCACTTTTCATTATCTGTGATGATATAAAAGAAGAATAGTTCTTTTTTTTAGAAAAAAAAAGAAACAAAGTTTATTAATTCTATTTTTCTGGTTCATTTGAAACTTTAAACTAGGTCTCCTAACACATTTTCAAAATGTCATCTAAATCAACGTCTAACTTTTCGACATAATATATTTATGAAAATAAAATTGCACAGCAGAAAATCCCTGCTTAAGATTCTGTCAAAACTCACGAGGCACGAGGAATGTTTAACCAGGAAAATAGTATGTATTGAAGTGGCAACATGATCTCCTATTGAATGAGATACCAACTCAGATATGAAACTCGTACGTTGTAAAAAAATTAAAGTAGCTCGCATAACAAATGACTTTGTTCGTAAATATATAAAGTAATGAAACTATCCAAGTGTACGAGACAAAGTTGTTGTTTCATGCTAAAAATCTGCCGGTGCATATTTTCATGCAACATAAAGGCATGTGCACAGACATGTACATCATAGGTTTAAAAAACACTATTTTTTTTTAATATCTTTATAATATAATAATCGGCAGACAAACACACACATTGTATATCCCCAAATTAAGCAAGTTACGCTTGTGTTATGGGTAATATACAACGGACCACTCTGGGGCCGATCCCAGACACCCAGACCATGGTAAATAACGGAGAAAATACGTTTCCGAAATTTACTATACCGGGAATCGAACCCGGAGTCTCTGGGTTGCAGTGAGGCAGGCCGGCAAAGGCTTAGCCCGCTCAACCACAGAGGCCGTCAAATCTTTAGATGAGATATTGAAAAATAAATTATTATAGACATATAATAATTATGTTTTTGTTTAGAGAAGATGCAGGTGATTTATATATTACATGCTTAGACATTTATTACATAATGTTTATTAAATTTTTTGTATATATTGTCCTGGGACTATGATAAATAAAAGAATGTTTGGCACAGCTTTTATCTTTTTTATATTATATATATACCAACCCAACCAACCCACCCAACTAACCCAACCAACGCTGGGTTTGGGCTTTTCTACTTCTAGGGAGAACTAACATTATAACCACCATGCTTGTTCAAGGCTGATTTGCGGATCTCGCACATTGTCCTAATATACAGCTTAGGTCAGAAAATTGTCTAACATATATGTTCTTCGATCAAGATTCGAATTCATGTAATTTGAAATGTGGATTTCATACGCGAGTGAATTGTCTACTAAGATACTACTATGGATTCATTTTGAGTACTGTTGCAAAAAAATAAACAATATAATTAAGTGTCAATACAACATACCTTTACATCCTCTAAGTGACCATTGGGACGTGAACAGAATAACGTGGCATGAATGGATAGGGTGTGTGCACATCATTGCTCGTGACAGATTGTCACTCAGCACAAAGGGTAGCGAAACTTTACCTGTTCTCAGTCATTACAGATTACAATGTAGCAAGTGTAATAGACCAGTGAGTCTCTTATAGGTAAGGTTTGTTATACGATGTATCGTATACGTATACATTGTATTGAGGTTTGTAAGAAGTAATTGTATCCAAGGCTCCAAGTCTGCTATTTCAATAGCGTCAGAATTGACATTCACTTCAGAATTGCAATTAGGGTTGCTTATTTAAACAATTTTCTATATGATCAGCGTGGGTATAACTACGTTCGAAGTCTCACGCTCTTCCTGCCATAAGAGCGGGGTACTTGGGAGGACGGTGGTTTTAGTGGAGTATTGCCTATGGGCTACCTCTCCACATAGAAGGAGGTGCCGAGTCTCCACACATGCCCATTAATAAGATTAGAACTGGAACTAGAATCATCCCCGGGAGCAAGAAACTGCCAATATGTCGCCTACCAACGGCAACCGGACAGCCAGTTACCGTCCTAGGTGACACCGAAGTAGAGCTTAATATTGGAGACAAAATTTACAACCAACATGTGTTAATAGCGAATATCACCGATGATTGCATTAAAGGCTTACACTTTTTGAATGTACATCACTGCGTAGTGGATGTTGCGAAAACTAATATTTCCTGTCCAAGAAGTATGTCTAGAAGGAACGCAAGCCTGCAAGTTGTGCCTGAAAGATATGCTGTTGGCCCCTAGATCAGAAAACTTGGTACTAGTTAATTTTCCATCGTAAGTGAAACAAGATTGCTATGTTATCGTTGGTATCATTGGTCCAATCCCTAACATCATTACCCGGTGTGCGAAATGCATTTGACCCGCGTCAAAAAACAAAAAGCTTGCCAACAGTGAAATAATTTTTCAAATCGGTTCAGTAGTTTTGGAGTCTCTTCAATGCAAACAACTTTCCTCTTTATAATATTAGTATAGACGACGCATTAATCAATGTTTGATATAAGCACCTCTCTCTATAAATAAACTGAGGTTATGAGGCCTTGTTTATGTAGGAAATTAATGGGTAACGTATTTTCCCCCAAAACATCGTGTACGATACATCTAATCAAACACCTAAAGCTCAAGGCTGTATAATATTTTGCTTGCCCGAGTGCGTTCACGGTTTATTAAGTAATTCACTTTCTTGTGCCTTTATTGGATTAATAGTAGTTCGCCACGGTTCTTTATAGATTAGTGTGTTGTCTTCAATTTATTATTTGTTTAACTTTGTATACGATTTGGCATTGGAAGAGAATAAATACGGTAAGATAAAAAACGTATAAACCGATTCCAGCGTCGAGTATTTTATGTAATGCTAGCTTTTGCCCGCGACTTCGTCCGCGTGAAATTTTTTAAATAAACAGTAAGTTATATAAAAACCCCCGATTTTGAAACATTCTTCATTGGTGCTCGGCCCATATTGCTTTTAGCGTGATGGTATATACCCTATAGACCTCCTCGATAAATGGGCTATCTGAGACTGAAAGAATTTTTAAATCAGACCAGTAGTTCCTGAGATTGGCTCGTTCAAACGACCAAACAAACAAACAAACTCTTGAGCTTTATATATTAGTATAAGATTGTATTTTGTATTATGATGCGACGAAAGTCAAGTTTAATTTACAGGTTGAATCCTAGGTTGGTACGAGTGGTTTTTTTTTTATTGAATCACGGATTCTTTCGATTGGTTTAAGAGAGTTCAAAAGGTCCTCTGTGGACCTTATACATAACACAGTAAATTGAAGCCAGTTCGGATGAAATAAGTTCGTCTGTGTATAAAGCAAAGTGTTCGTGTTTCGCTTTCATAATGTATCCCTTGAGAGCCCATACATTTTCTTATATTTAATAAAATAATATTAACTCATAAACTTTCCACTGGTAGGCTGAGGCCTCCCTATTTTAGGGTGGGTAGAATGTTATAGCCACCACGTATGATTTCTATGTGGAACTTTCCTTAAAGATATCTTCCTACAGCGTCAATGCGAAGGTAGTAATTGGTACCTTAATTTGTAACTTATTTTCTTAAGTTTTCGCGACTTGCACATGTACTCGCATGTGTGATCACGGCAACAGAAAAGCGGCCGAAACGTTGGAATAACCAAAATCATATAAATCACCGCGCTTAAAATCGTTAAAACGTACTTTTATTAACAATATGTATATCAAGCTAAGAAAATTACCTAAACGTATGCTCTTTACCTGAACTCGAAAGTATTACTAAGAGCCTCTGAAACCCACCACGACTTAAATTTTCTTTTATATTATATTATTCTATTTTATATATTTTCTAAATTTACATAAGATAAAAAAATAGTATATAGTATAAAATCACTGCTTATCCAAACACATTATCCACGAACGAAATGAGGGTAGTACGGGACGTATGCAAAAACTCACACCCACTCACCCACGTGTGTATGTGTGCACACGTGTAAACAAACACACACAACAACACGCTTATATACATATCATATGTGTGAGGGATAAAGATAACAGAGACATAAAAATAATCAATCCATCGTTAATCCATCCAATAAAAAGTTATCTCTCTATCTATAATTTATTTCCATTAGTACAATATAATGCATTTCAAAGTATCGACTTCTTTGGACGAACTAAGACAAACAATTACGAGTTCATTAGATAATAAATAATGATGACACTTAAACTACTATAAATAACATTCTATAACTCTTCAAAGTTTAAGTGTGGTGGTGCCAAGGGTAATTACGAAGGTTCTTCCTCCACCTCCCATATTATGGCACACCACGTAGCGGCGGTTGCATATAGATGCCTTACCTCTTGACCTGGCACGGCCTTCGATAACATTACTCAAGCACAGTGGACGGCAGGACAATCAGATCAATCGTTGTATTCGATTGGGAATATGGGAAGAAAATCAAGCCACTAACCTTAACCTCCCGAATCTGCACTTCTCTCAATTCGGCAAGCCGTTTTCAGTCTGGTAACGGTCGTCGAGGATCAATTGGTTGCACACAGTGGTATTAATTAATCTTTTTATATCACACATAAATGTGGCGGTTATTGAAAATTAGCACAAAGGGTTGCGGAGCGGGTCGGTAGCGCGCGCGCGTTCGTATAGGCGATATTCGATTTATTAAGTTGAAGCGGTGGTGCGGCCTTCCCATTCCCGTAGCCCTGGCATAAGGCGCAGGACGGAACACCCAGGGGTTTTAGTGGGTAGCCCTAACTGGGGAGTGGCAATAGCGTAGCACCAGTTCTGACTGGACACGATAGTGCCACCCCCGATCTGCGAATCCCATAGTCACACGGGTCGCGGACATCCCCCCAGGCGTCTGTGCCTGTCGCGGCTTAGCCCTCAAACGGATTTCGCTAGCCAAAAAAAGGTGGTACGGTCTTGTCCTACCAGTGTCGTCGCTAGACGACATAATATCGTTAGCCAATGAGCCACTTTAGAAGGGCACAGATCGGAAAACGTCGGCGTAATTGATTTCATTTCGATCAAATAATCCAACGAATGAGAACCAATCGAAATGATTGGCCTAAGCCTAAACAGACTGAACTGAATAAGACTCTATGTGCCAGTCTGACTCGTACACGGCTGTTTGTTAATAGTAGGGAATACTAATATGTTATAGAAAAGTGTTTGTATCATTAAGGTCCGTTAGTTGGGTAGACAAGGTTTCATAATCATGAATGCATAAGCATAAGAATGTAAATTCACAGATAATAAACGCTCTTAAAAACACTATGCGGTGATATCAATTAAAATTGTCATTATTTGTGACGTGACAAATGAACTTCAACCGTATCGTGGTAAACCGAATTATAAAATGCACGCACATTTAAATAATATTTTATACATCGTAACAGTAAAATTATGCAAAAAGCAACGTACAGTCGATTAAGCCCACCCACTCAAACGGCCTGGCTAATTTTAACAGCCAATGCAAAACGGTCATAAACTTGAAATTACCACATCGCTAAACCTCATTAACTTGTTATTTGAGGCTTAAAATCCGTAATTTTATTTAATACACACTATGTAATGCTAAAGCTGTTTATAATTCTTTTATTATACGAGAGTATAAAATTTGATTTACAGACTACAGACCACTTTGTTTCAGTTAGTTAACAAAGCATTTTAACGTTATAAATCTAATAAATCCATAAAGCTCCGTTGTTTGATGTCAGGCAATGACATATAATTTCGCTAAAATGTCGATAGGAGGATTATGCCCGTTTGATGCTGGTGCCTAACTAAATATAGTTGAAGATATAAAATATTTATTTCAAAATCAATTATTAATTATGAATATTAAAATAAATAAAACTAGAATGAAACATATGAATATAAGCAATATAGAAAAACTAACCTAAAAGTCGTCTAGCACCATCAGACCACTGTCACTGGGTCACCGGGAACAGTACATAGAAGGTTGGTAGCGTTACTTCTCTAGCTACAAAGACTAATCCTAGGAGATTAGTCTATAAATTGATTATCAGAAATATTTTACACTGGACATATCATGTATGTAGCCAAGATATACATGAAATCACTTTCACGATTATAGAATAGAATAGCATCTACTTTATTGCTTAACATTAAGATACGATTTAAGGAATTTAAGTGCAAAAGACAGAAGGCGGACTTATCACTAAAAGCAATTTCTTCCAGACAACCTTAAAATGGATTAGAAAAAAGATTTAAGATAAAATTAAAATGAGGTAAAAGAACCAAAGTAATCGAATTGCTAAAAAATATGATAGCTAGAGACGTAAACATACGTCTCTTGGAGGACAGAAGGCCGACAGATCAAATGAATCCTGGAGTAGAAGCCACGGCTCAGCAAAAGTATTTGTAAGCCGCCCGGTAGATTGGCAACTTGAAAAAGTCTCCGTTGAGGGCTAGATAAAAAGAGCAAAGAATCAGGCCTAGGCCCAGTAGTGGATTCTAATTGGTTAGCAATTAATAGATTATTATCAAATCGTGTGATGCCGTGTAAAGAAGCAGAAGGTTAGTTTTTGCTATATTCACATGTACTTATTGATTATTATTTATGTTCTTAAATCTATACGAATATAGGCACGTATAAAAGTGATTTTGGGTGGGTTGCATCTTTTGATTGTGAGTTATAAATTCACTTTTGACAGCGGCACAAATAAACCAGTTATCATGAAAATTGTATTAATAATTTAACCTAAAATTCTATAACAAACAGAAGGTATAAAGAAAGCTACAGTTCTTGCTGATAAAGATGACAGATCTGTTCTTTCTTATACTGCATCTAATCTCTCTAAATCTATATTTAAGAAACTAGGAACTACACAAGTAAGCATCTAAAATATTTGACCTATGAACAACTGCTAAGTAAATATAACCTATTGACACTAAAGAGTAGACGCAAATACTTTGAAGCTGATACATTTTACAATATCGTAAGTAATGTTTTGACTGTATAGAGCTAAGTAACACTCTGCTATGCTGTTCCAAGAACTGTCCACAGGAGAGAGGTGCGCATGGGTAGACTGTTTGCTATAAGTGCCTGCCGCAAAAACTCTGGCCTTCGCTCTCCTCTCACACGTATGGTCGACACACATAATAAACTCTTTGAACACATAGACATATTTGCCAATTCAGCTTCTAAATTTAAATTCCTCGTTCACAAAACACTAACACAACAGTAATTCCATCTCTATTTTCTCCTTGCTCCTTCTTTCCTTCTTCTTTTACTAACTTTCTTTTCCTTTCTAGTATCAATAAGTATATACATTTAATATTAAAGCCTAGCGATTACCATAATTACCAAAATCGCTTTAATAATACATACATACATACATAACTTCACGCCAGGTCCCTTGTGGGGTAGGCACGAACAACAGAGCGCCACACAGGCCATTCTTACACACCTCACTTGCTTCTTTGACATTCATAGCTCTTGTCATGCACGCTCGTCTGTTCTTAAGGCTCCTAACATCACCTTCTGCTAACACATGATCAATTTGATTATGGAAGGTGTGTCGTGTTTAATAATATATTTATATTTTAATCTGTGGAAAGCGCTGTGGGCTGCATTATTGATTAAATTTCATTTAAGTTTTAATTTTGTGTTTAATTTTAATAATGTAGCTGTTTGTTGTTCCAATTAAATAAAAAAAATTAAAAAATCTACTGCCCAAATATTTGGTCGCTTTGTGCGTTGTATACGTGCCTTAACTAGAATAGATTATTTTAAAATACGTGCTATTTTTACGCGGAACATTTATGCTAGAAAATGTGTTGGCGTGTACAAAGTCATTTGAGGAACCTGTTGGTGGGTCGTAGATTAAATTCCGGATTTAACGGAGTTTTTCCATGAAGTTGTGGATTATTTTATCGTATTCTCGTAATATATAGGTCGTGTTGCGAGGATTCGTGGTGAAAATAGTGTACACGTAAAGAAATTTTCAACGAAATAGTTTTATTGAATATCATTTCCGCTGTAATACAGATTAGTATGTTGAGTAAGTATTTTATTAAGTTTTTGCGACTAGTATACTATATTGTAATTAAACTAAGTTTTAGTGGTTTTTCGAGTGCAGTAATTTATTTTTTATTTATTTCAGTAGCCTTGCTCACGGAAGACAAAAATCTCAAGTGTCAATGAGAATTGTTAAAGTTTAATTTAGCCAATCGCTAACTTGTTCATTTTAATTTTGTTTATGGTTTATTAGATTAGGCTCCCATAGAGTAAATAATAGCTATAAACAAAATTAAAACTAAACAATTAAAATGCAGAACTTGATACTTGACATCTTTGTATTTCGTGATAGTCAAAATAGCCATGCTACTGAAAATGGGCTGAAACGTCGGGTTACTTTTTTTTACCGCGCTTAAAACCATCAAAACATTTTTGTTTTATTATCTTAAATAAGGTCTTTCAGGTGTTTCTTTTAATTTCTAACTAGACATGAGGTTGTGCATCGCAGAGCAATACACACATATGCATAGTTACCAGTGATTATTTTAATACCAGATAACGCAATCTGTCTGTATGCCTTTCTCGTGCAATAAAAGCTTTTAACCCCAGTGCATTTCCGATGTGCCTTCAAAATGATTATGTTTCTATATTTAATTTCAATAAATATACAAAACATTGATCAAACTGAAGATATTTTGAAGAGAGATCGGGTAAAAAGCACTTGAAATGAAGGTGCATGTATGAAGAGGAGGTTAATGAAAGTTGATGAAACGAAGAGTATTTGCCAGGACCGTATGCGGCGTCTGGGTTTTTGTGGTAGTAACCCACCGCAGAAAAGAAGAAGGAGTCGGTTAAGCCGATTAAAAGAGAATTTAGATTTATATACAATTTATTTTAATTAAAGAAAAGTAGTCAGGGGGGATCCGTTGAGCCGGTTGGCTTTGCACAATCGCGGACACTTACTTAGACCACGGCAGGATATAGATAGATAGGACGGCACTGGCCTGAGCACTGGTAGTCCACGCGACGGGTAGAATGCCGCGTCCAGCTGGCAGCACCGCCGAAGGTAGCAGGCCGACGTGTAGCGTCGACTTGGTAGTTGCGTCGGAAGGGTAGGCTCCCGGCGCTACGGCGGGTAGGGTGCCGTGGTGATAGAGGTGGAACGGGTTGGTAGCAACCCGTAGACTGGCTACACTAGGTCGTAGCCCGTAACCTGAAACCCGTAGGGCTGTAGTATATGGGAGGTTATTTAAATAAATTAACGGAAATATGTTTATAATTCGGACGCAGGTATCACGTTCGGTTGTTTTGGACGTACTGACCAGTGTCCTAACAGTCAGTACAATTATTTTTTCTTAGAGATTTTTTTGTGTTCTATTAGTAGGTAGGTATTGTAGTAGATGTCACTGTTCTCAAATTAATCACCAAATGAATGAATATAATATGTATCTTTATACGCAGTTGTTTTAATACTTGTTTAAGAAATATTTGATATGTTTTTATGTTTTGCAAGCCATATCAGCTAATAAATATATTTTAAAGTGTGTAAATTCTAGTCCTCACCTTTTTCAAATTATAAAGCTCTTTTTAACTTTAATTAATAGATTTTAGATGAATTGTCGATTTACCAAAAACTTATTTCAAAGATGTCAATTATGTCAAAACCAAAATGACATTCCGACTGATACAAGTTACATTCGTGAACATATGTACTTTGTTTGTGTTTTGATTATTTTTCGATAACTTTGTTTGATTCCTGGACTCCAAAGACTTCGCTTATCACGTTTACTAGTGTTCTGTGATCACGTTGGACTTACGCATGTACCCTGAACACCAATTTGCCTAACGATTTGTTTTCTGATGACTTGGATTATGGCTTTTTCTAAAAGAGGTTGTTGTGTGCCCAGATATGGTAAAACTTGTAAGTACATCATCTTAACGGCACCAGATTAGATGTGGATACAAATGATGTTATGAAAATGTATGCCTTTGAATATTTTAATAAAAGGAAACATAATAAATCACGCTACCGCTAAATGGTTGTTTTATTTACTAACAAATAAACATTTTTTGGAAAGGCTTTTGGGAATTGCAGGAGTTATATTATAACTCCCGCAATTTCCAAAAGTCTAATATAAAAATCAAAATAACACTAGACCCCCTGGATGGTTTTTGCCGTTGAATAATGCCGTATGCCGATAGAGTGCGTTAGTATATATATTATGACTGTTGACTCTATACCAGTATATATAAAGTACTCTGTGGTACTGACTCGAGATTCACAGTAAAATGCTGTGATTGGTTCAACGCAATTAGAGTACCGCGCTTTCGCATGTACGCGATTCCGCGATGCGATAAGCCGCGCGCGTTAAGCACGAAAGTCAGTGGTTCCGACTTATTTTAATTATTCTGTATGACAGGTTATTAGTTAAGTTTTTATTATTTAATATTAAATTCTATTGGATATATCTGTGTATTGGTATTGTAAATAAAGGTTTATGAGTGGATTTTAGTTTTTTCTTTATTGGGATAAAATGACGCGTCTAGCACAACGTCACACGTAATAGTTGGAAATCCATCGTACCTACCTACCCTACCTAATGGGAAACAGGCGAGACAGTATCTATCTATATTATACAATTCTAAACATGCCGTGTCTGAACATTAAAATATAGAAATGGAACACACTATATAAACGATGAAAAAAAGAACTCGATTTTTTTAGATTTGTCTGTTTGTTCAGGATTCACGTATAAACTACTTAGCCGATTTCAATGCAGTTTTCGTTGATGGGTAGCTAATTTTTAGACTTAAGCTCTATGCTATTTTTTATCCTAGGATATTTTAGGAAAGATTTAAAATGACCAGATTAAAAAAATCTAAATCAAATGTAATTTTTTTACTGATTGATATCAAATTTAATTTTATAATATGTGTTACATTTTTATCCCGGGAATCCCGTGAGTTTTTTCCCGGGAGGGGTTTATAGTTGTTCAGTTGCGTAAAATGACATAATTTTCATTAAAACGATAGCTTACATTCTTTTTCAAATCTGCGGTATTTGGTGTCCGGGGAATCCTGTGGAATTCCAAGTCCAGCATAGACGAAGTCGCGGGTATATCCTAGTGTATACATATAACAAAACATTAAATGAAGGACCGATTCAGTCACAAAATCTTGTCATTTAAATTCCTTTGAGGTCACATTCACACGCTGCTAAACGCCAAAGCGTTCCAGCCGTCAAGTTAATTGACGTAACATAAGATCTTTGTTCAATAGAAACACCATGTCATTTAACAAGACAGTGTTTAACGCGAAACATTTGACAGGACATGTGTTCGCTTTGAAGAGTATCTCAGTTGCATGTTCCAATTACCAATTTACTTACTCCAATTTAAACCTTACTTAAATAAACCATACTGTTACGAGCTAACGCAGGACTCGAATTAAAATGCCGTTGGAATAATTATAGAATTTATTCGAACTTTACAAACACGTAAAACTGGTACAAATAAAACTGTGCACAACTAGACTAGACACTACTAGTACAAATTGTACGATTCAATAACACGCGCAAAGTCCGTCACTATATCGCTTATCGAATATACTCGCCTTACTTTGATCGTGGTTCTCACTAGAATGACCTTCTCCGCATTGGGCCATTGTTTTATAATCCACCGATGCTATACCTGGCAAGCTTCGACGCAATTTCCCAGAAAGCATAATGTGCACACCTGTGTACGCACTATACAATACAAACACAAACATACAAACAATAATATGAAATACAAACGGGTGCAATACAATAATAGGATGTTTTTCTTAGTTACAAATTTAAAACACAAAGTATACAAAGGAATTCCAAATGCGACAAAGGTGATAAACTGCGCTTTATTACAGGCAGGTGTGCCTTCACCTTTTCGGCATGTAAAAATACTAAATATAAATTGCAGTTGTTATTTCAATCCCTAAAATTATCCGTATTATTATCATTGAAATCTAAGATAAAAGCAATTATTTGGAAATATCCTATAACTCAAAAACTACTGGACACATCTTGTTCGAATAAATTTTGAATAAAGTAAGTGTCGAACGATAATAGAGAGAGCGTGCCCATGACTAGCTGCATTGCCTGGAAATGCTCATTCGCTTTTCCAAATAGAAATCACCATTATGATCAGTATTTTTATGCATTCATAATCAAATTCAAAAGTTTTTATTCAAATAAGTTCCACTGGAGAACACTTTTTGAAGGACGTACATATATGAATAAGTTAAAATGAATTTTACTTCATTCTTTGTACATCGCTTCGCAACGTGTATTACGGTTAAGGAGAAGAAGCGGCAAGAGAATCTCCAGCAACACGTCTAGCTAAAAATTGATTTTCTTTATATTTCTTATTCTATTTATATCTCACGTACGTTACAGAATTACTTTTCGATAATTAATGGAGTGGTGTTGTAGCAAACAGTGCATACTCAGTGAGACAAAGACACAGTAAGAGGAAAAAAGAACCAAACATTATTATTGACATAATAATGACGAGTCAGCAAAAGTTAGAGAGGAGAAACATTTTAAATTGAAACTTCTCTAGAATCGTGCTTTGAAACTTGATAAAAGGAAAACGCGACACTAAAAAGAGATAAATAAACACAAATCTATAGGACAAAGCCTCCGAGAGAATGAGATGCGAGTGTTACACTGTGCAGCACAGATAAGAGTCACTTGTGGTGAAACATAGGTCCAATTTGGGCCGAAATAAAACTCTTAAGGGAGACTGGAACCTGGTCACAAATGCCGGAACACAACTCATGGTTGTTATGGTGGCATACTCTAAACCAGGGGTGGTAGCCATCCAGTCGGGCAAATACCCTACCACTTGGCTGTGGGTTGTTTTGTCGCCTTTACGACAGGCCGCCCGGCCGCAGGAAATTGTATTCTTTCTCCGTTCCTCCACGGATGAATGTGTGAACTGCATACACACATTTTTTAAATTAACCTATATCTATAAAGTGGTCACTACACACAATTATGATACAAAGCCAGATGTAGGAATAATACGATTATATAAGGGTTTCATTTTTGTCAATAAAACCACAGAGCCCTATAACCATAATGAAATTCATCTTGTAAAATGAAAGGTTTATCTCCTTTCCACTGTAGCGGCTTATTATATGACAAACATTTTGTAAGTTTGTTATAAATAATTGTAATTTATTTATTTAAAATGCTGAGATTAAAGCATAAACATTGTTATTGGAAAATCAGCTGATATACTTGTTATAAAAATACAAAAAGTAAAATCCTCATTTCTATCTTTTTTTTTTGACTTGACTTTATGTTGTTGGTCCGAAGACCTCACAACTTTACCGGGGTTTTTGGGGCGAGCGCCTTCGCAGGGCGAAGGCGCTCGAGCCCGGGGCAACTTGCTTGAGGGACCTCCCTAGGGAGTTTTATTCGGCAGGACTGTTGCCATGAGAGGGAGATGAATCTGATGATGCCCGCCAATGGGCGACACAATGAGCTAATTGAGAACGGGCGACGGGTAATACAAAGCCCGAGAAGAAGGATCCCGGCGGACCAAATTTCTATCATGCCTGCTTCCACAGCAGCACAATTTTTGATAAATCAGTAATTCAATTTAGTTTTATTATTATTTTTGTGAAATATGGTTTTGCTTATTTATAACTTTGTGCAATTTAGTTTTATTGTATCTATAGAATAATCTCAAAAAAGATACCAAACAAAAGATGACACTGACATGATGATGGTCTTTGACTGGCGCCAAGCGAAGGAGTTCAGTGGCAGCTCTAAACGTTCCATTATTCCATCCATTTCGTGTAAGATGTTTTAATATCAGCTCAGAAACCTATAGTTACTGGGCATGTGCCTTCTCGTTAGTCGAATAGACAGTATACTAGCTGACCATGTCCAATGCGGTCATAGCAACAATGAGCACATTAAGTCCGAAAACTACTAGAAGTATGAAAAAAAATTATTTCTTTCTTCCAAAACTAGTTAAACGATACATGTTTCTTGGCATTCGAACCGAATTTATTAATTGAGCTTCCAGGGGTCTGATTCTAAACCCATGTAATCTAAATAATAATATTTGTGATAATTATAATTTGTGCGTCGTGTAAGGGTCCGATAAGGGTTTTCCCCACATGAATTCATGCAGCCGATTGAAAAGCTGACTCCTTGAGACGGCTTTGAGTGTTTTTAAAAGAAACTCCTTTGATATTCCCAGTGTGAAGTGTGTCAAATGGTTCAAATTCACATTCGGTCGTGTTTTCAGAATTAATAAACCGAATGGGTATTTTTTATATATTTATCTTAAGTAGATTCATCTTTGAAAGTAGATTACTTCACAAGCCTAATTGAAGACGCTTCGTACCGCTTCCGAGGCTTAAAGAGGATATTGACGACTTGGGACTTGACAACTTACTTTACCTTTCTTTTTTTATAACACTACGGGAACGCGTTTACGGAATCTGTCGGAACTCGAGGGAGGTTTTTGAGTGAGGTTTATGTGGGACTCTCAGTGGCCAACTGTATTCCTATTTCCTGTGCTCCCAGCATGTCACGACAGGAGGAGCACCTAAATGATTAGTGGGTGTTCCAGCATAGCAGCCGGTTTAAAACACCCCACTGTTGATTTTTTAAAAATCTAATGAAACCACTTTAGTTCGTCAAAATCAGCCTCAAGACTGCTTCAAGTGTTTCTCGCTCTTTCGTATGGTTGAGGATTTGGCCCTGAAGGTAAGCTTATTTACGCGATAATATCAGGATGTACGTTATATATCAGATATGAGCAAGACATATGTACTGATTGTGAATCCTTCAAAAACACAAGTAATTTTGGTGGGTAGTTTCAGGATCGTTTCCAGTATAATGTCTCCTTTACTACCGCAGATTACCTTCGAAGAAGTTCATATATCTTTTAGCACCAAAGTTAAAATCTGGGCGTTTATATTGATAGTCTTCTCTCCTGGAGCCCCCATAAATTCAGGAATTCAGTAGATATTTGAATCAGCAGCTGCACTTGAAGACTGCGTAATTTCCTTCCAAATGCGACTAAAACTGTACTTACGCAATCTCTCCTCCTACCAATTCTAGATTACGTCAATTACAAAATGCACACTAACCAGTTACTAAATCTTTACAATGATCTTGTTTACCCAAAAGTTATCTTGAAGACATTGCTTAAAAACAGCTCATCATTTCAATTTAACACTGGTAAGCAGTTTATTATACCATTTAATTAGAGAGAAAACACCACAAAAGCAAATTGTAGACTGAACATATCATCAGGGTTAATGCAGCACTCACTAGACGAAGTATTGGAAATAAGCTTTGTCATTGTGCTACGAGGCTTGGCAAAGGGTCGCGAAGTGCATTGCCTGGCTACACTAAGTAACATTAGTCGATTGATGTTAAGATTACTTCCTAGTTATATATAGGTAATTAAACGAAGTGGATTCTGCTTGGAATTCTTTTGATAGATAGATAACGTTTTATTGTACACCGATACTAAAATTAACTTATAGACTAAAACTTTATCTAATTATGCAAAAGGGTGGTCTTATCACTAAAATGGGATCTCTTCCAGAACACCCCTAATTTTTTTCTTTTTTATAAACTTTTTAGAGTTTTAAGTTTGCCTTTGAGTTTTTTATTATCAGAATAGTATCGTTTTAGGTTCTTCGTTGGTGTGAGATTTATATATTTACTTGTATGTCATTGTCTCACGGCAGTCATACCCATGGTTACGGTCCCGTAGCGCCACATCATAATGCGGAGGGACGCTGGAAGGTTTAATGGGTAGTCTGGTGGTCGGTGCTTGCAAGCTCCAACATTGAACCTTGTGTGTACCACCAGCAGCAGTCTCACATACCCCTTGGTGACATCCCCGGGGCCTGAGGATATGCGCAAATGCAGCAGCGACAAAAAAAGGTAAGCGTGATCCATCTTGAGGTCTGGTCAAATAGCGGACGGGACGGGACGGCGACGCGACGCTAGCGTGACGTGAAGAGTTGTAATATATTAATTAATGTAGAATATGTCGCATAGAGCCTTCGGGCTCGCGCTCGACTAGCGGTCGCGTGACGTCGCTGCCGCGTTCGGCAGGAATGCAATACTAGAGCGGCGGGACGGAGCGCGATCGCGACGTGAGCGCGATGATTTTTTTTGTGTTTTGTGGATATTCATTTGTGTAGTCAAATAGACAGCCCGACGGGAGCACGGGAGAATAATTAATCGAATTCTCGAGAAATCACGCCGAGTGCGACGGGTCGGTCGACGCGTTGCTAGCGCGATCATCACGCTCGCAGTGTGACATCCACGCCGCGATGCCGTCCCGCTAGCGTCGCTTCGCCGTCCCGTCCCGTTTGCTGTTTGACCAGCCCTTTAGACTACATTTCCACCTGACATCAGGCGCAATGTACTCGTACGGTCAAACCCAAATATACAATACGAATAAAGAGACTACAAAACACGCGCGAACGAAGTGGCGGACACAGCTAATGTAATAAACAAAATAGTAATTAAAAGTTCAGCCATTGATATTTGCAATGATAAAAATACCAATTAATTTTTAATAGAAAGCAAATAAATACCAAATCTGTCTTTGAACCCCCGAGATTGCTGATTTGAATATCAATATTGAATTTAAGGTCTGTTTTGAATATGTCAATAACATTTCCAATCAACCTGTATATAGAATTTGTGTGAAGTAATGATCAATTACATAATTCATGATATTTGTATGCTCATAGTAATTTGACATTTCTTATAAAGCGTGTTTATAATTTTAGTTACTGCTGGAACAGGCCGCCGAAACGTTGACGGCCCACCTGATGGAAATTGATTACATTCGTTTATATAGTAATACTGGCATTTGCCCGTGACTTCATCCGTTGGACAGTTAACAAAGATACAGTTATTTTGCTAAATCTTAAAATATTTTCAGCAGGGTAATGGAATTTTTTAGTATGAAAATACTAAAAAAAAGACTCCTGGAAATTGGCCACCGTCACTAACACTAACATTATCCCAGATGGAACAATGACATTAACGTGGACTACAATCACTTCAATAAAGCTGTTTAAATCTTAAAATTAGAATGAAGGGTTCGTATCCGCAGCTAGAGTAACATTTTCAAAAACTTCACGTAGAGTATCCAGCATCACATATCCGGATACTTTCGCCCGATTAATCGGGTAGCACCTTTGATGAGCATTTCACTGAGATCTGCCACCTTGACAAACGGACCTGTGACGTGGGCGTGCGAGAGATAACGTCCCAGTCAACGAATGACCTACCTCCGGAACACACCCGACCGGTAATCGTGAAGGGAAACATACGAGAACAAAATTCAGACGTTACTGCTGCTATATTGTTTGATACTTTTTTTAAACTTTATTATAAGCTAGTGTAGGCACTTCGTATTCTATAGTAAATGAATTTATTTAATGTGCGTGTGCATCCGGGTGAAATTCATGTATGCAGAAAGTCAAACCGTGTCACTGTGTACTCGAAGCATTAATCTTAAATGTTTAAAGGAGGTAGGCTGGGCGATTTCGTAGAGTGTGAAGTGCTTTCGTAAGTGTTACTTGGCTGCTCGCTGTGCGATATTGGACTGTGCTCGCCTCCTCCATTGGGAAATTAGTTTTAAAAAACAGTAAATTTTAAGTGCCTTTTAATTGCCTTATTGTATTCTACCCAAAGTCCCTCAAGACCATAAGTAGAATACTGAGCCTAGATCACCGTCTTCTATGGATAACGTGCCCAGAAGGCTCGTGGCTGCTACTTAAGAATCTTATACAGAAATGTTAAGTTGTGGGTGGGCGTAGTGAATAGGGGGGGAGGTATACTCACCCCTACGACAACCCCTAAGGTCCGGAAGGTTTAAATTTTTTTTAGTTTATAAACATAAACTCACTTATTTTTGTTCTAAAATTGTGCCACTTTTGATAATAAAAAACCGTGATTTGAGTTTAGGAATGTACTCACGAATTGTTTATGAATGTACTCATGAATTACATATAACCACTATAACTTTTTGTAACACTAAAACTGTTTTTAATGTAGAAATAAAGTTTCAAATTTAATTTACGCATAAACACAAATTCATGCTGGACATATAAATAATCGATTGATTAAAAAGTTGTGATTGTAAAAATAAATTAATCAGTATGTCATTAATACTTATCGATTTGTAATTTAGAAATTTAAAATCTTGTAGTTCAAAATTTAGAATTAATTAACATATTGTTTTATATAATTTTTGGAAATCGATAAATTTCTATGAAAAAAAATATTGATAAATATTTTTGTTTGCCGCCTTTATTGCCCCTATTATTGGCGCCATTTTATTCCTTTTCTCTAGTAGTTGAGTGAATGTGCTTTCCTCTGTTAATTTCTGATTCTACGACGACTTGTGCTGTGTTTTATGATAATTTCGATTCCTCTTTTTACGTCGACTACCAGCTTTCTTTTGGACTTTGTTTGGATTACTTAATTTTGGACCTTGGCTTTTTTATTTAACTTCATAATGAGCGATAACGAAATAGCGAAGGGAGCATCTTCTGATGTAGCGATGTCGTCTTCTCATGTAGCGGGGCCGTCTTGTGATGTAGCAAGACCGTATTCTAATGAAGCAGGGCCGTCTTCTACTGCGCCAGTTTTAGATTTTTACTCTGATAGTAATTATGTGGATCGGCGGCTATATGTCAATGAGATTTTAAATATGTGGAGCTTCCGTGACATATTAGAAAAACTTGGTACTAATGAGCAATTCATGGCATTTAGTGAGCAGGAGGGGTTACTACTTAAAGAAACAAGGTGTTCCACACATCGCACCTTAATGAAAATTTGCTTTAACACTGGGTGCAAATCCGTTGGAATGTTTGTATGTTCAAAGTGCACATGTAGAATT
This sequence comes from Dendrolimus punctatus, assembly GCA_012273795.1. Taxonomy (NCBI): domain Eukaryota; kingdom Metazoa; phylum Arthropoda; class Insecta; order Lepidoptera; family Lasiocampidae; genus Dendrolimus; species Dendrolimus punctatus. The sequence goes on from CM022538.1 coordinate 16,011,759, forward strand.
AAAGGTGGAGGCAGTGCTAAAAAAATATCACGAAGAAAAGGAACGTTTTTTGAAAATATTCTAATAGATTTAGTACACGTATATTACCTAATATATGCATATTCTCGTGGATGGTCATACGATCTCGTTATTTTTGATGATCCATATAAAAAAATAAAGTCAACATGTCTGAGTCCAGATACAATTGCTGACTGGTATTCTTACTGCAGAGAGGTAATAGTTATATATTATGTAGAAAAACACCTCGAAGTCCATAGTAAAATTGGTGGACCAGGCAAAATTGTAAAAATAGATGAAAGCAAGTTTGGGAAAAGGAAATACAATAAAGGTAAATTTAATCAAAATTGTGTTATTAAATTCACCTTTTTTGGAAATTTTGTAGTTTTATTGCATAATTTTAATTATTTTGTTTCAGGATGTCATATTGAAGGGCACTGGGTGATAGGTATGATTGAAAATGGGTCAGAGGATCTTCGCTTAGAAGTGTGCCCAGGAAATATAAGATCGGCAGAGCTTATACCTCTCATACAAAAACATGTTGAGGTGGGGACGACTATATATACGGACTGTTGGCGGGCATATGAGTCTTTACCAGAATTTGGATACATTCACAAGAAAGTGAACCACTCGGACCCAGATAGTTCGTTTGTTGCAAAAGATGGGACACACACCCAGAGAATTGAGTCGCAGTGGAGCGTCGTGAAAAAGTTTTTCAAAACAAAGAATATAACGAACACAGAAAACTTTTCCGATCTTATCGTAGAGTATTTATGGAGGCGACGCTTCTTAAATATAAAAAAAGACGCCTTTTTAGAATTAATTGAAGCAATTAAATACATTTATAAAGTAAATTAATTTATATAGACACCATGTTTTATTTAAAAAATCCCTTACCCGATAATAGAGCTGAGCGAGCGAAGCGAGCGTGCCGCGGCAGCGGCCGGCGAGTGTCAGAACCGACTGGTAACCATTTACTATTTTTTTGTACATACAGACAGTTACGACACCTTGAAAGTCTCATATGAAACATTTGTTTTATCTATCAATTTAGTGGACGACTAGCAAGTTGGCTTTTAATACGACAATGAATCAATATGATAATGATATCAATTTTATTTCAATTTCATTACACTGCTGATTTTTTTCATATATTGGTTAAATATAAATTAATGCAATTACGTAAAATAAATATCGTCTTTATTGGTCGCCATTTTGAATGGTTAAGAGTAACCATTCAAAATGGCGTAACAAAACATACAATAGTATACAAATGTGCTCTATTGTGTTTTTTCTTCATTTTTCTCCAATTAAGCTGATTTTTGGGTATTTTGGCTGTTTTTATGTTGATTACTGGCTTTTTTTGAACTTTGAAAGGATTTTTCTATTTCGGACCTATGATAGAAGTGCAACATTAGCAAAAAAATCAGTGAAAATAAGTGAGGTTATGTTTATTAAAAAAAGTTTATTTCAAGATCGCCGGACTTTAAGGGTTGTAGTAAAGGTAAGTATGCCTCCCCCCTCCCCCCTTCACCACCCCACTACTTAAAATTCCTGTATAAAGAAGCTATACATTTACCAGGCTCGTTTCCTCGCTGGAACGCCATACTGCTCCGTTGGCCGAGGTAAGCTTTGATACTTAGAATTATATCTAGGCTTTTTCGTTTACACTTCTAATCCGTATCTTGATGGAATTGAATTTTTCGTTTCAAAAAGAAAATTTAACACGAGCTTCTAATTCTATCTACAGTTGTGAAAGGGAAATAAATAAGAGTAAAATTTATAGAGATAAATAAAATTGTAGTGTCTGTTTGTAATGTCAAATTAAAAATGTGAAAAAATCAGGGGGGATAATTTTTATAATTTTAATTTGTCTGTCTGTACGATCCGGCTAATCTCTGAAAGGGCTATATTGATTTTGACGGGACTTTTTACTAGCATATAGCTGATATTATATGGCCTTTATTGGCGTAGATCCGTCAACAAATTATAATTCAAAAAAATCAATCTAGATTACACTTTAAATCACTGGCATAAAGTTTAAAATTCGAAAACTGCGCTATTAAGCACAATTTACTTTAACTTACGTACAAAAGAACATCTGAAATTCATTTGAAATCTTTTAAGTTTAATTTAAACTGATAATTAGTACCCACGGGCAAAGAGAAATGTATTTTATTTCGAATGAAATAAGTTCGAATTTTATGTGTATCTCTTTTTAGTATAATTTTTTGTTTGATCGATTTTAAAATCACAACGATTCTAAAGACGTTTTGCTTCAAAAATTCCACGCAGACTAAGTCGCGGCCACAGTTACTAAAGATGAATCCTAATAATAGACGGGTTTTTTACTGAGTCAATTTGAAAACAAATTTGTTTTTCAATGTTGTTTTATGCATTCCATTTAAGAAAGTGATTACTTTACTTGATGGTTAGAACAATAAAATATTTGAAACGACATATTTGAGCCATCCTTTTTATTGCACTAGACGGGCTAGGCAAGCCATAGGACACATGACTTGTTTTTTATTTATTTTCTGAAACAAGCAAATAGGGCCCTGAATCTGTAACTCAAATTGACTATGGAATTGAATTAGAATCGTTACTTTTGCTGGTTTCGATGTGTTAACCTATAAACTGTAAACCTTATTCGGTCGATACTAATTCATCTTAATTTGATTGATACTGATTTAGTGTGAATTCTGGAGCCTGTCAGTTGAACGGATCGCGACTTGCACGATCATGATTTATTTGTGAAAGTTATAGACTTGGGGGCCTGATCTAAAACAGGCAAACCTGTCTATGGGAATTTTTAACACTCACTATGGAGATTGCCAGCCTTGATAAATTTTATGCCGCCTTTCGTAAACCTCTCGTTTGTTTCTCGGTGTGAGTAGATTACGCTACAGAAACGCTTCCGTATATTTCATCAGTTCACTCAACATTCAGTCGAAGTGGCTGCTCATTCGTATGGAAAGCTCTAGAAAATCATAATAATATCGTTGCGTAATGAAAACGGTTGATGAAAAAAAATCGTGAGATTATTGAAAATTGGAATTTGAAGGGCTTTTGATCTTCAGAAACGGGGCATGGGATATTAAGCACAATCTTTCGGTTCACTTCAGATATTGCTAATAAAATTTTTAGCCATATTCTTATTACAGGCAAATTGATTAAAGCGAAGATTTTTTTGTTTAATATTCATCTTTATAAGCGGTTTAATATTGTGATACTTTATATTGGGACTTTCTACGCGTCTTCGTTCTCATTGGCTTCGGATCCATATAATAAGGAAACTACTATTTTTAGTGATTAAAAGTATACTAATTTCATTTTGTATGTACTTTATAGAATCGTAAACTATACATTTGATCATGTGATGATCTTTAGCAAAGTTGTTGTGCATGAGCCAAAGAAGGTTTTTGAGTTGGTTCCCAATTGGACCCGGTAGGTGACGTTGCTGTTAGCGTATTGATTGAAGCTTTTCCGGGCAGGACGATTTCTGCCAGGACAGCTAGTTAAAGTTTAATGAATACATATAATGCACCCTTAAACTATTAAAGAACTATTAATTATTATATCAATTAATAAGCCCAACTCACCCAATCAATACAAGAAAGTTTAAAAAATGAGAACATATAGCCGAATGTGCCCTCCAAAATACAGGCCTATCCTTGGGGGGCAAACCGAAAACTTATAGTCTCAAGTACTGTACCTACCATAAATATATTGTAATTTACTTAAATAAATAAATAATTATTATAGAAAAGTGTAAGACTCACTAATTTGGAATTTCATCTTCTGATTTAGTCTACATTTTCAACTCATAACACGCACTCAGCACTGGACCAGTGTAAAAATTGAACTTTTCACAGCACAGACTGTGAGATGACCAATGCAATCTTGTAATATATCTTACGAAGAGACGAGATGCAGGAACCAGTTATGGTCAGGTCAATGGTCAGTTCCTATAATTTACTATTCATTCACCCATTATCGGTTGAACTTTGACACTACTTGTATAGAGCTTATGTCAAATTTTAACTAATAAAGAGGCAAATAAACGGTCGGGAAAATATAGGAAGTGGCTAGCGATTTTAAAATGGCTGCTTTTGATCCATTTTTCGTCAACTGTCATCTTACACAAAATTAGTGAAACTGTGTTTTACCTACCTAATATTAAAGTAAGTATCGAATAGTAACCATCATTACTTATATAGCCCACATAACTAGCACAAAATGGAACTACAGCTGCCATGTGAAAATTCCTTGTTTCATGAAAATTAAGGCTAATAGTTCTGAAAGAAGTGGTTTTTTAACGATATAATTAAGTGGACAAAGTCAATAACTATAAAATTATTCCAGGTGGAGCCCGAAAATTATAATGTTACATACCGACAAAGAAATGCGCACAGGTGTGTGCATTTCTTTGTCAACGGAGTGGTGGGGCAGTCAAGCGACGATTACGATACTAATTTTAATTCAAGTCCTGTAGCTCGTAACAATAATGTATGATTATTTTACGTTAATACGATATATTCAAATGTCTTTGATGATTATTCATAGATGGAGAACACCGGAGCAAACATAGCGAAGCTCTTCATTTTGCAGATAAGTAAACAGTCCTACTATAATATTTCCTTTACTAAAATATTATTTTGTGCCTAAAATGCTTCACATAAAACGACAGCTTATTTATTGAAAGATGGCATCTTAAATAACCAATAGATAATTTATCAGGAACAAAAAAATTGTGGATGACACAAAAATGACGGACAAAGAGCAGATTTAGTAGATTACTGCGGTATATTTACGATCCAATGATTGAGTAGATAAAACCCGGCCTGTTATAAGACGATTGAAAACGGAGTTCGCAAAACTTAACTGGATAGGATTAGATTAATCTTCGCTGGAGAGTGCTTCTCTTAATAGTGAGTTTCTCTCACAAAATGATCGGTACTTATTTCTACTTAAAGATGAGCTTTGTGTAGTTTTTGAGACCTAGCTGTTTAGAGGGGCTTTGCGTTATTAATAAGCTGGTTTCAAGCTTTTAAAACTATATTTTTGCGTTAACGAACAAATTTATCAACTTTTTTTATATTCTAGTATAGGTTCGCGTTTGACCACAGTCTTGCCCTATGTGGAGCGAAGATGCGGTCCAGGATGAAGCACGCTTACCTAGAAGGTACCTATTCACACGGGACTTGAATAGACCCAGGTTATAAGTATGGGGAAAGACATACTCCAGCAATGAGTTCCACTCCTTTACGGTGCGTATGATGAAGCTAGATGCAAAGTGCGCCGTACTTATAGGTAGAATATCCAGAAATATATCGATGTCGCATGCCGTTGCGTCTGGTTGTCCGATGATGGATGATCTACATAACAATATAACTATCCTCGTGGTAGGATATTAGTAACAATGTTATTTTATGGTATACAACTGTCTTATTTAAAACACAAGAACTTATCAAATCGGGCTTTTTTTCTTCGGACCAAATTACAAAGGAATTTTACTTCAATCGTTTTCTGATTTATCTGTGCTGCAACGGTATGCTCGGTATACGCGGTATTGAAAGCTAACCGCGTGCCTATGTTTTTATGGCTGTTTTCGTACTTGCTCGTTGTGTACATGAGCGTTCTCTGATTCTTCGGTGTATGCGGGAAGCGTCTAACGTTAAAAGTAATAGAACGTCAAAAATCCACGAATATTACTAGTTCTTTTTTTGCCGGAGTTTAGCAGACAGGCAGACGGCCCGCTTGATGGAAGCGGTTACCGTCGCCTATAAACAGTTTATATCTAAGAACATACTACTAAAAATCTAACACCAGTTAATCACGTAAGACTGAAATCTATTCTATGTAATATGTACATTTTACAAAATCATTGTTAAATACTAAAAATAAATTAACTTATACTCAACTCAATTTTCTCGAACCCATCTATCTGTCTCTGTCTCTTCCTTCCCGAACAGAAGGTTCGTTTATACATCTATCCCTTTCTAACATCTATCTATCTCTATCTTTCGTTCATGCTCTATCCCTTTCTAAAATATATCCTTCCTTGTCTTTACCTTCCAGAATGTTCTAGCTTTTTCAAAAAGTTCTTAAGCTAACTAGATGGTTCCACCATCATTCGTCATTCATAGTGGTTATTTTAATAATGTTATTGTTTTGTTTACATGCGAGTAAGTAATATCACATGAATGTTAAATGAACATACGAGTAAGTATATATGAATGTTTAATGAACTGTTCATTTTCCTCATTACTAGGTACAATTTGACATAACTCATTGTTGAAGCTTTCAATTTGAGTGCAGGGTTAAGCGTTAGTAAGCAGGGTATCGGTTTTTGCTTGAGTGCTGTAAAAACAAATTTCACTTGACACTAAATAAATACGCATTTCGAGGAAACAATATGACACGATCTGATGGAGTATTAGTATAATTATTATATCTTTTAGAATTGTACTCGATTTAACTTCAAAGTGAAAGGTTTTATTAGCTCTGATGGACCGAAGGAAAAAGTAATAAGAATTAACATTGTTACGAATCGCGAGACTCGAATTAAAATACCGATAGAATTACTATAGTTTATTAGAACTATACAAACACGTATAACACAGGTACAAATATAACCGAAGACACCGAGTCGAAACGTAATGAAGAAGGTCGTTATTCCATAAAACGCGCAGTCACTAAAAAGAATACCGAATGTACACAAGTCTTGCTTCGCTCGTGGTTATCGCTCGACTGCCCCATCTCTCAATTGAGGCATTGCTTTCTACAGCACAGATACAATATTTCTGCCCGGCCGCGTGGATCGAATTTCTTAGAATCAGTTTGTACTTTACATCCGAGACACCTGGCAGTGATCATAATACAACAACAGGCCGTAAAAGATTACAATACACAATGGACTGTTTTTTTATTACAAATTCTAAACACAACAGTAAACAAAAGAAGTCCCAATACCGTAAGGTAATAAAATGTTTTTCTACAGGTATGTAGGTGTGAATTTATCTTTGTCAGCATCTATGTCGTAACAATACATCAAATTATCCTATAGTTCAAGTGGAAGGAGCGTGTCAGGAGCTTCGGCATCCGCGGTTGGTTGCACGTAGACACAGATATAGTTGCCTATCCTAGTACGGCCATGTTTTTAAGCTTTTGCATAGCTTTTATCGCGGGCTTTGAGCGCGGCGATAGAACCAAGAAATTCCGTAACGAAAATAAAACCTAACACCGCCCACCACCCACCACCCACTCCGCCTATCATGTAGCTCGGCCAAACTTTCGCTTAACGTGTATGTATATGGATACGACTGTACGAAGCTCGCACGAATTGAGACGAGCTGCTCCGAAATCGGACGAATACGTAAGCAGCTGTTTGTGAGAAAGTATATAGGTGTATAGGTATTTATCATATCTTTATAATGCCACACTCACCGCATGTGCGCATATAGGTATACAGCGTGTTTCATTTCAAATGACAATAAATGATAACTTTAGCGGTCGTACTCCATACAAATTTGTTGGTACCATTAAATCAACCGTAATGTCAAAAATAAAATTTTGAAATGTCCGAACAAATTAATTACAATAAAAAGGGAATAAAAACAGAACATCTTGTAAATATTGGTTCGCGAGCGAGAGCGTAAGAATGAACAACTTCCGCGTTTAATGATGAAGAGACGAGCTGGAAACATGATACATTGGTCACTAACCTACCGATTTAGACACAATAACTGATACATGTTGTTGTAATATTTTGAAATGAAAAATGAGGTCCTGTGGCTAAACCAAAGAAGTTACCTTGATTCATTTTTGTATTTGGGCAGAGTACGTCATGAAGAAAACGTGGTCTGATTTATTGTCGTAAGGTCTGAAACACGCTGTATATGTATACATAGGTACCTATGTAAAACAGTGAATAGCAGTGGCTGGTGAATAGCTGTACGGGTAACATTTATCTATAAAGTGTTTTAAATATGAATAAACAAAGTGCATTTATTAAGGTGAAAGTGATGAAAAAATAGTGATAATGAGTGATAGCTTAAAAATAATACACAAATAAAAATTAAATAACGCATTATAATTGCATAACTTGATGAATAATGCTACGCAGCTTTGCCGCGGCAATCCCCGAGTGCCACAAGGAGTTTTTTAGTAAGTGTATAGTTCCGTGTAAACGTGTTACATGATTTAACTTCTAGACTGTTTGTCTTGCTGTTTTCAGAGGAACGACGAACGGCGGGCAATGTACATGTCAAGTCTCAGTAATCTTATAAACTAAAATATACATATGAGGACGAGAAATAATGCTAACTATTCATTCACGCAAAATATAATCAAACCTGTTTTAATGCAACTACATTGATTTATCTATACTTATATTATAAAGAGGAAAGATATGTATTTTTGTTGGTTTATAACGAATAAACTTAAAAACTACTAAATTGATTTCAAAAATTCTTTCACCATTAGAATGCTACATTATCTATATAAGCTGTATTAATTTTTAGAAAAATTAAGGATATCTACTAAAAATTCAATAATGTAACCCAAGGTGTTAAAATATAGTGAAGGTTTAGATTCGCAATTAGACCAGGTAGGTGGCGCTGCATGGTGAATTAGACAAAAATTAATAACAATTCTGCAAGAATAGTTACGATCCTAGCTAATTACAGAATACGACATATCGCACAGAATCTTTGTCTTTCAGTTCTAAGAAAGTTAATTAATCAAGACCAGATGTTTAACTTCAGTTTAGGTTGTACTCATGCAAAGTAAAGAAACACTCAAATTTAAAAATAACTTCAACTTAATACTTTCGGATTGACCATCATCGTTATGCAAATATGAGGGTAGTTATCAAAACTAATAGAAGCATATTTTACCTATCTAAGAAAAAATCCATTGAATACTTTCCTTTTGTTAAAAAATAGTATAATTGATTGATAAACTTATTTAGACTCATAACCCCATGTCTCCTATTTCTATTGCGTACTGTAGACAAGGCAATCACTTTGTTTGATAATTACCTCCTTTGGGAGATAACAATCACGTAAGCGTCAGGCTGGCATGGATCGCTGCCCTCCATAATGGGCCGAACACTATCGGTAGACTTGACGGACTAATTGGCCGCTGTTGAATACGATGCACTACTGAAGACGTGAAATTCAAGTTTACATTGCATCATGATTGCTATTTCACAGATATTCAGTTGAGGACACAACCTAAATAGGCTTTTGCACTACTATCAATTTGTTGGAACTACTTAATTTTTAACTAATACAGCTGAATAGTTTCTTTGATTGGACGCGTTAATCACAGGAACTACTGATTTGAAAATTCTTTCAGTGTTAGATAGTCTATTTATCGAAAAAGGCTATAAGCTATATTATCATGACGCTAAGGCCAATAAGAGCGGAGCACCAATGAAGAATGGTTCAAAATCGGGAAATTTTTTAATATACTTTTTTTTACACGCGGACCAAGTTTAGCCATTAAAAGGTAATAAACAAAGCTAATACATATTTACACTAGCTGTGTCCGCGACGTCGTCCGCGTGGAATTACTTTTCAAAACCCCCCCGATTTTGAAACATTCTTCATTGGTGCTTCGTTCCTTTTGGTCTTAGCGAGATGATATATAGCCCATAGCCTTCTTCGATAAATGGGCTATCTAACACTGAAAGAATTTTTCAAATATGACCAGAGTAGTTCCTAAGATTAACGCGTTCAATCAAACAAAGAAACAAACAAACTCTTCAGCTTTATATATTAGTGTTACAAGTTACGCAGGACTTGAATTAAAATACCGTTGGAATTACTATAGAATTTATTAGAACTATACAGACACGTACAACATCGGTACAAATATAAATTAACACTACTAGTACAAATTGTACAATCCAATAACACGCGCAAAGTCCGTCACTGTATCGTTTATCGAATGTACTACACACGTCTTGCTAGTATCGTAATCGTCGCTTGACTGCCTTAGCCTTCTGTTCGGGCACTATTTTATACTAACTATACAATACAACAAAGAACCCGTAATATGCACACCTGGTAAATTATTTCTGCAAACGGCCATAAACAATAACAATAGGCTATTGTCTAATTTCAAATATTAAACACAAAGTAAACAAATGAAGATCAAATGCAGGAAAAGTAATAAACCAGGTGCGTATTTCTTTGTCGGTATGTATCATTAGTATTGTAATCAAATGTAATCTAGTGCCAGTCTAATTTATCAAAATTGGATTGAGTTGAGTTTGATATGATATAAATGAATGCAGGCCTATTAATATATCATATTTCGCTTGATACTCGAGTGTAATTTATATTCAAAATGAATGGAATACATGATATCTCTGATACATACATTTGCATTACACATCTAATAAATTTGTCATAATGAATAAATAAGTATTGTCATATTTTGAATTATATTAAATGAACGAACTTTTGTGTCGAAATTAGAATTTAGAATTGTACGTGATCAATGAAGTGTTTCTTTTGATAATTTAAGTTACAACAGTGACGGCAGTTAAACATGCGTTCTAATGCCCCTTTTATCTTATACCCACTTTTACGACAATAAGCAGAAAGCTAGCTAGGAACATGGGCATCGTATGTAAGCGCATCGAATTGAATGTACAGGTGTTGTCCACTTCTCTCACACTAAATCAAACGAGAGCTTATAATGTTGTAGGAAGGTACTACCTACTTTTTTCAGGTGACGTTCAATTAATCTATCTATACTATAGTAAATCTGCAAATGATTCTAGTTTGTACAATGCGTTTAAAAATGTGAAAATCAATCAGGGCGGATAAATCGGACTAGGAGACTCCGAAAATGCAATTTTTAGAATTTTTGTCGGTCTGTCTGTGTGTGGATTTGAATTAAACTCAACATAGAGCAAACTCGTATCCCGGGGCGTAACTTAGGATACTTTTTATCCCGATAAATAACGTTGTTTCCGCGGGATATACCAATTATCGAAAAAGATGGCGCTATAATCATATCGTTTTAAAAACTACAAAACGTATATGAACGCAACTCGACATAGACATGGTTTATATCCCAAATCAACACTTAGGATACTTTTTATGCCGATAAATGATACTGTTTTTATAGACTATGAGGATTAGCTAAATAAATGGCGTTGCTATCGCATAAACAACATGTCCTTCGTTGTATTATTTCAAATCAGGCTGACTTCAACTCACTTTTATGTTTTGCTGGGCAGTGTCTAGACTATACCTATCGTTTTAGTTTCATTGTTATTGCAGTGAATTGAACAATAAACAGTAAAGTTAGGTCTAATAAATATAAAAACCTTATTATGTTTTTATGTAAGTAATATAGAGGTACAACCTAGGGTTGTTCACACGGCGTGGTCTAGAAAAAATTCTAGTATATATATAATCTATTAATAATATTATAAAATTCTAAGTTCGTAACTGTACATTGAAGCTATAAAAAAACTCAACTGGAATAGACTATATAAACGATGGTGTACACGATGTAATTTTTTTATATTTCTGATCTGTTTGTCTGTTTGTTCGGATTGACGTAAAAACTACCGGGCCCATTCGTGCGGCTGTCAATGATTGACAGCAAATTATTAGACTTAACTTAACTTTGTAGGAGGCAAAATAGCGACGCAAGACTATATTTTAATTTTAATGTGCCCATTTTAGAAGTTTACTTTTTTGTGTTATTACACCTAGAAGTTTGTTTTGCCAACCGTACCACTAACCAGGCAAATAATGTGATAAATTTACTACCGTACCTTTTATCCTTTGAACGCAGTCAGTAGTAGTTAATATAAGCGATAGGCGATTTTGTACTATTTAAATAGTCAAAAGAATTGCAATTTTTTTATTATTTTATTGCAGGAGTTCAGCAGACAGGCAGACGGCCCACTTGATGGTAAATGTTTACCATCGCCTATAGATATTTGCAAAACCAAAGGTGCTACACATGCGCTGCTGCTCTCTTAAGGGAGACTGAAACCTGGTCACTAATGTCGGAACCCAACTCGAGGTTGTCATGGCGACATAGTTTATACCAGGGGTGGTAGCCATCCAGTCGGGCAAATGCCCTACCACCTGGCTGTGGGTTGTTTTGTCGCCTCGTACGACATGCCGCCCGGCCGCAGGAAATTGTATTCTTTCTCCGTTCCTGCACGGATAAAAATTAGCAAACTCAAAATTACAATAAACAGTTATCTACTCGTTACTTGGCTGTATAATCGAGATGTTTTCTATTGTATCGAGTAAACTTGTGCGAATGGTGCCCAGGTGGCAGATGAGTTCAGTCGTGCCTCATAATCAGAAGCCGATTCATCAGCATGTCGTTTATTACTAACCCCAGTCGGCCTAAAAACTATCGAATACAGGTGAAAACAATCGTGCATCATTGAGACAATTAACCAAAACAATCGATATAACCCCGAGACAATCAATCAAATAATCGACTTGAACATTTATCTTCACTTATAGCTATAATTGAACCGTCCTAAGAAACCAATTTTGAAGTTTCATATAAATACTGACGAACTTACTTTGTAACAGTATCAAATTAAAACAATACAATTAGCTTTTAATTATTCCTTTTCAAATTATTGCTTAAATATTAGTGACGTGAGTTGGAGACTAATGTATAATCGCATAGTTTATACATCCTAAAGATAAAAAAGCAACAAAACCTAAAATAATGTTTTTTAAATAAGAAATCCTTTTTCCTACATCAGTTCCAACTTGTAATTGTATGATCATAAATAGTTCACATGACTATTAAAATCAGTTTAATAATATATCAGTCCATAAATTAATTCTTTAATAAATGTCCCACTGCTGGGCTCGGGCCTCCCAATGTATGGAAATAGACAGTATACCCACCACGGTGGCTTGGCAGATTTGACACATCGGTTATCTCGATGTGAAGGTTGCATCACGATGTTTTCTTTTATCGTTATTAGCACGTGGTAATTGTAACATTATGCACATTAGATCAGAAAACTGATCAAGTGCTGCATGTGTTCCGGCCAGGATCGAACGCTACCACCACGACTACCACAAAACGAAAATCAGTTTGATAGGTGCCAAATGTGGCTTTACAGAACGGGCGAACTATAGCTAATACATCGTTTTCTTCTAATATATTGCCCGCTCACCGTTCCGCCTTACTGCGTGCAAAGCCTTAGAGCGTAATCTTGCAGCGTGTAAAGTATCGATCAGCACGTGTGGGGCTTCTCTTCAATGCGGTTCGTTACCCGCGTCAGTGTTGTTCGCGGCGGGCGTGCGTTGTTCTACCTTCCAATCGAATCATATTTGATTAGAGCCAGGTGCTTGAGTGTTTGTTCAGTGCGGGTAAAGTTTGTATTTTGTACCTTTTATGTGTTAAGGTCTTAGCTATAGCATATGGCTATTATTATCATCACTGTTTCTTATAACAGTAGGTAGGGTCGAAGGTTTTTGTTTTGTTATAATGCTAACATTTATTAACCTCTTCATGTACACTCACGGAATTTAAATGTTCGTCACCTTAAAGTCGACTTTTAGTTATATGGGTACAAGAAACAAAAAAAACTAGCTATGCCCGTGACTTCGTCCGCATGGAATACTTTTTCTTCGAATTCTAAATAAAGCAGGTCTAACATACTACTTATAATATCAGCTATCTAATAGTGAAAATGACGTCGAAATCGGTGCAGCCACTAAGTATTTATGAGATAGGCGAAGCAGCCAGACAGACCTTTTTTTAAATTTATTTTTGGTATTGGTACCGCATATTCTTTCGCATTGGATGTATTTATTAAGAAGCTGTAATTCTGATGGTAAAAACAGGCGCTTCTTGTATTTATCTGTATGTATAAATAGAAATATTAAAAAAAGAAAATTGCAATGTTAGCAATGACAGACACTGAGATTAGCATTAAGAAACAAAGAGAATATAATCACTACGCAGATAATAAAATTAAAACCAATAAAAAGATTTTACAGCTTCTTCTTAGCCAAGATACAAAGCCAAACAACTTTGATCTAAATAATTTTAAACTTATTTAAATAGTTAAACATATATTTATGTGGAACAGTCTGTTGTGTGGCTTAGTTTGAAAAGGTAACATGTGCTCGCGGAACGTTAAATAAATCAATTTAAAAACTGGAGAACTTTATCATACCGCCATTGTACAAACAGGCATACCAACTTAAAGTATTGTCTATTATTTTGAGTTCTTATTAATTTGTATCTCTTTATGCGCTTATGGCCGAATAATTTTCTTCTCCGGTTTGTAAAGTTATGTATCAATTGAAATATGTAAATGTTGAAGGAGAAAGGAGGCGAGGAATTAAGTTCAGAAAAAACATACTAGGTTTCTCCGGCAACGCCTTTAACTTTTAATTTAATTATAGGCTTTCCATACTTGTCACCTAAGACGACTTATAGCTGACAACTGATAGACTAATTCTTCTAAAAAAAAATTAAGAGAACTGAAATAGAGGATAAAAATTGATATGGCAACCCAGAACTACTCAAGATATAGATATAAAAATGAATATTAAGGCTTTAAATAAATACAGGTAGTATTTGGCGTTTTTACAAAATAGTTCCTGAACGCACGAAGTAGTAGTACATTAAAAGAAAATAATGCGGCTTCGCCGTTTTTACCTTAGTTAAAAAGTAACAAATAAAGCCGGAGGTAATTAGTAGGTAACAGTAGCCTACGTACAAACGTGAAAATACCTTTAACTCAATGTCAGTATCATCATCATTATCTGAGCGTTAAATCCCGGTTGCGTTCAACGTTCACTCCGAAGCACAGGGTCCGTTACGTATAAAAGAATATCTGCCATAAATACATAAAGATAGGGCTGAAATTCATTTGAAATCTTTTAAGTTTTATTTAACACTAGCTGTCCCGACAGACGTCGTCCTGCCCGGAAAAGCTTCAATCGATACGCCGACAGCAGCACCACCTACCAGGTCCAATTGTAAACCAACTCAAAAACCTTCTCTGGCTCATGCACAATAACTTTGCTAAAGATCATCACATGATCAAATGTATAGTTTAGGATTCTATAAAGGACATACAGACAAACATTTATTTTCTAATATTAGAAAGATGAAAATTAATACTCACGGGTAAAGAGAAATGTGTTTGATTTCGAATTAAATAAGGTTGAATTTTATATTCGACTTTTTGACTTTGACTCAATGTTTGTATATACTTTTGTGTAATGTTTTTCTTCATAGCATAAAGAACCGATTATATTTTTTGTTATAATATACCTAATGATAAACATAATAATAATAATCTAATAAACCCGCAGGGGGGCTTTGTGGCCAAGCCTTAGGTGAGTAGCGACACCTTGTACCTGACTCCGGGGGCCAAGGCAAGGCCCCCGCCTCCGTGCTTGCCTTAACCAGCCGGCACGGAGTGGAGATCGCTAGAGCTAAGACTCAAGCTCCAGGGGTGGAAGTGATAAATGGCATCACGTCAGAAGTAGCTTCGGTGAACCTGCAGCCCACCTCTCTACACCCCTTAGCCACTCACACCCATGTTGCCCCTGTCTTTTATGGCATGTTTAGGGGCCCATGCAGGGAGTGGCGAGTCACCGTCTGCCCATTTTTCCATGTTCCCTGAACATTGCGACGGGCAGACGCCATAGTCCCCATATTCCCAGACCGCTAGACCACTAACAGTTCACCCCAATAGCCCGGTACTTTTTGTCCTCATTTCCCACAATAGTCCTACATTGGCCGGGGATTGTTCTTGGGTGCATTATTATATGGTGTAGACAGGGATAATCGCCGGTCAGTGTCACGCCACATTTACATTAAATTTTGTCAAGGGGCCTCTACATGTTGGCCTCCCCTTGGCCCCACGCAAGCCCTCCAAAAAAGAAAGACATACAAAAATATTGATAGATATTTCGTATTTTCTGTATGAAACAGAACACGTTTTAACTTTAAAAATGTACTATTTTCCGAGTATGTTCCAAAACGCTACATAAGTCGCGCGAAAGCTATAGTGTAAGCAAAAGATAATTAATTTTCCTTTGACATATACACATGTTTTTGAAACCGTTTATGAAAGAAAATCTTGATCAAGCCAATTTAGCACTCAGAAGGCTAGACGTGAGGCAGACACGTGTCTTATCTGTCTTTATAATTGGTCTGCCATGTGCACGAACGTGACTTGTTGAAATGCTGAATATGCTTTGCGGAGAGGCTCGGTCAACGACCTGGCGTACACTAACTGGTGATGTGTCGATAGTCTGTATAATCTACACTAAAATAAATCTATTTCAGGTGTTGTGTTTCTACTATGAATTTCAAAATGAGAAAAAAATCCAAAGGCCTAATTCGGACGACTGGATTCCGAAAAAAGTAACTGTTAGTCGCCAAAGAGATACTTCCGAAAAAGTATCTGTGTGTTAAAGCATCACGTTTTTATTTGGCACGGCTAAAGTGCTTTAAGCATACCTTAGTGTA
Source organism: Dendrolimus punctatus (assembly GCA_012273795.1). Taxonomy (NCBI): domain Eukaryota; kingdom Metazoa; phylum Arthropoda; class Insecta; order Lepidoptera; family Lasiocampidae; genus Dendrolimus; species Dendrolimus punctatus. The sequence continues at coordinate 16,028,271 of CM022538.1, forward strand.
CGCATGTGTTGTGCGCATACCTACATCGCCTGTGAGCTTTAAGCGATAAGGCCGCTTATTGTATTGTCTATAAAATATTGTAGAGATCTGTTTTGTAATTGTACATTTTGGTGTGTAATAAAGTGTTATCTCTCTCTTAGCGTGGGACTCGCGGTGACAACCAGATACTCATTAGAACTATTCCAGATTTTTTCTATAACCTTAAGGCAGAATCATAAGGAATAATTTGCAGCACCACAACCTCGTTGCCTGTGTTATAGTAGAATAAAAAGAATAACTTTTATTTAATTTTAAATTTATTTTAAAATAAAAAAAAGTTTCTTTTTCATTTATTATTTACTTTAAAAAAGGATAAAGAAATAAGTGATTTTAAAGCTATTAGTATTGTTTTAGACTTCATCTTACACTAATATATAAAGTTTAAGAGTTTGTTTGTTTGATTGAATGCGCTAATCTCAGGAATTACTGCTCTGATTTGAAAAATCTTTCAGTGTTAGGTAGCCCATTTATCGAGGAAGGCTATAATATCATCACGCCAAGACTAATAAGAGCGGAGGACCAATGAAGAATGTTTCAAAATCGGGAGGTTTTATTTAACTTACTTTTTTTTAACTATTTCCCGCGGACAGAAGCTATTTTTTTTTTTTTTTTTTTTTTTTTTTTTTTTTTTTTTTTTTTTTTTTTTTTTTATTTTTTTTTTTTATTTTACCGCAGACAGTCTAGTTTATTATAAAATATGTTACGTGAAAATTTCTAGACGCTTAGTCCAAATTTATAGCCGTTTTATGAACTGAAAGCAAGGCCATAGACTATATCGAGTGTGGTGCTTGAAAAAACGTTTTCAATTGATTTAAACGTAACATTGTACGCTGGCTGCACAATTTGTAAAGGGTTGTTGACTTTGAATTGCTGAATTTGTGGAGTGGTGCCGAGCGATTTAGCATTTATAGGACTTCTCTTTGTGTACTGGAAATAACATTTACTATAGTGTTGGTGTCCATTTAATTATTTTGGTAGTTCTGTTTAAAATATTTAAAATTCTTACATTTTAGCTATAAGTGAAAATTGTTCTTTACTATTTATACGTGTAATAAAGTCATAAATTTATTTTTAGATTGTTTGTTTGTGACGTTGAATGCGTTAATCTAAGAAAATAGCAAATGTTATTGCTGAAATACATTTTTTTTGGCTTCGACTTCAAACATTTATCTCTGTAATATTTAACATATGTTATAGTCTCAGAACGAACATAACATATTATTAATGTCTATTATTGTGTCACTTAACTGTGACGTGACCAAATATTATTTTCTGTCATAAATTAGTGTTGGCATTCCACGAGCTAACGCAGCCATTTTTTATGAATGCTTCCATCTGACATCAGTCTGGGGCTGGTTCCCTTTTTAAAACAAACTGACTGACACGTGCCCACTTCGCTGGGCACTACTCGAGATAAGCCAACTTTTAATTGCACATAGGAAAAACACTCCTATCAATGCCCACTTCGCTGGGCGTTTCTCGAGATAAGCCAACATATAATTGCACATGGGAAAAACACTGCTATCCGTGCTGCTTCGCTGGTCAATAGTCAAGATAACCTAGCACCCATGCCCGTTTTGATGGGCGTTACTTGAGATATATCCGCTCATTTCTCAAGCCAATGCCACTAGAGAAAATTTCTGACCCTATGACTTATTGTTTAGTCAGAGTACTTCGAAAAATCAACGCATCATCCCGTTTTTCTCGGAATTGATATTTCATATTAAAAATATTATTAATATATTAATAGCTTTCTATTATAATGGTGAGAAATTTAGTAAATTTCTTCCTACAAACAAAGAAATTCACTTTTACCTCATTATAATATTAGAATGGATTTGTTTTTACTGATTTGTGAAATTGTTAAAATTTCGTTTTAGACATTATAATACTTGAATTACTAATATTCATCCAACGAAATTATATTTGCTTTTCAGATTATGAAGAGGAACAAAAACACAAACGGATCCAATAAAAAGAGAACTGTTAAAATTGAAGAGAAAGAAGCTACCCCTGCTGATACAGCAGTTAAACCAGATGCTTTAGATGAGGACGAGCAAGGTTTTGGTGGCTGGCTAAGGTCCTTTTATTTTATTTTTTGTTAGGATTCCGAAAATAAACCGTTTTTAAGTATGTTTTTAAAGGTGGCCATTATACATACATACGACTTAAGGATACATTTTATTTCAGTGTAAATAAGCACTCATCAAATTACAATGATAGTTTTCTTATTATTTTTTATTACATGAGTTCAGCAGACAGGCAGGCTATCCACCTGATAGAAGAAAATTAGTTACCATTGCCTATGTATTGCAACACCACAGCTGCTACAAATGTGCTGCTGCTCACTTAAGGAGACAGTAACCTGGCCACTAATGCCAAAATACAACTCAAGGTTATTATGACGGCATACTTTGGACCGGGGGTAGCTGGCTAATATTTAAAAAAATAAACGTTTTCTCAAAAATGGTACTCTCACCTAAGTATCTGTTATACCGCATACTCCGTTGTATAGAGCCGTGCTTATCCTTTACGGCTTATTTAAATTTCCATAAAAAATGTATATGTATTCCACCAAGAAGTTTCACACTACGAGAATAAATAAGCTGAATAATCTATCCTCCTTGGAAGCACTTTTGGTCAATACATTTATCTCACTTTAAAATCTAATGAAAAGTTTGTTTTATTACCTATTGTACTGTTTTTTTTTTGCAAATGTGTTGAAAAACAAATGTGATGTTGGTTTTTATGAACTCTTGATTATGGTAAGCTCTCGACTTGGGCTTACATTCTTCTACTCGTTTGTAAAAACAACTTATCGCACTAGTATCATAGATAACTATTAAAGTATGTACATACATGATAAATTATCCGTAAAGTCAGTGTTATTGATATAAACACACTTTCAGATCGCCAGACGGCATGGAGACTATGAAATTATTCGTCATTGCAAACAGTATAGTGATGGTCACAACCTTGATCTACCCTAATATTCAAACCGTCGCAGCCATCGTAACGGATATGATTTACGGTTCTGACACCCTACATTGACTGCGGCATACACTAATATATCACTCACAGTGCCTATCAAAATATCAGGTGTTGTTTTTTTCTTATTTACAATTATGAATATTTATGTTGTTGTAAAAAATGTGCTCTTATTTTTAGTTAAATGATGGTTAACGAATGGTGCAAGTGCCATCTTTTATACTAGATAAAATTTAAATATATAAATAACTATCTGTCCCGGCAGACGACGTCCTGGCCGGTAAAAAATAGGGGTTGATCGTAGAGGGTTGAAAATCTAGGGTTGTATGTATTTTTGTATGTTGTATCATAAAAAAATAGAAATTAAAAATGTTGTCTAAAAAAAAAATTAGGGGTGGACTACCCCTAACATTTAGGGGGATGAAAAATAGATGTTGGCCGATTATCATAGATACCGGATAAGCACAAAAAATTTCATCAAAATCGGTCAAGCCGTTTCGGAGGAGTATGGCAACGAAAACTCTGACACGAGAATTTTATATATTATATAAATATATGTAATCGGCAGACAAACAGATATTGTATATCCCCAAATTCAGCAAGTTACGCTCGTGCTATGGGTAATTTACAATGGCCTACTCTGGGGCAATCCCAACACCAAACCATAGTAAATAACGGAGAAAATACGTTATCGAAATTTTACTATACCAGAATCGAACCCAGAACTTCTGCGTTACAGTGAGGTAGGCCGGGAAAGGGTTAGCCCGCTCAACCATAGAGACCGTCGAAATAATGGAAGACAAGAATAAAACATTGTTCAATGCTGATATTAGATGGATCAACTAAACTGAATAAATTCGATTGAAAAGCACAGAACTGAGAGGACACGACGGTATTCAATTGTTAAGTTTATGTTATATGGATCACTTTGATTGATTCATCCAAATTGATAGACAGAAAGGAACCGTCTAATATCGGCTATAAACTACAAGTATATGCATTATATAGTTTACTAGCTGATTCGTGTCCACTTCGCTGGGCCCTTCTCGATATAATCCAACATATTGCCCAGTGGAAAAAACACTCCTTTCTCAAGTCAATGCCCACTAGAAAAATGTCTGACCCTGGGGGCTTCTATAAATAAGTTCCACTTATTGTTTAGTCAGCCTACTTAAATAAATATAAATAGACAGATAAATCAACGCAACGTTTTGTAAGAATATTATAGTTTTCTAGTGGTGAACTAATTTTCAAAATTTGGTTCCGTATTTCAAGAAATTACTTCTTACAAACAAACTTTTCCTCATTATAATTGATATTATAAAGAATAATATAATTTTCCTTTCTATAAATTATTCTGTAGAGAGATCGAGTTAGTGCAATAAATAAGAAGAGAGAAAAAATTCGACCTAGTTTGGGGACCAAAGACTCAGAAATTTGTGAATTATGTTTTTTTCTCTCAATAAATGATTTTTTTTTATTTCAATTAGGAGGCTAATTCGGATCAGCAGATTTTGAAAATATCTTTTTAAGAATTTCAAAAGCCATATTCATCTACATTACACATGGACGATAGAGAACACGATGCGTTTTTTCAAAGAATTCTTCTCTGTTATAGTTCTGTATGTCTAATGACATAACTTATCCCGCCATTTTACGAGAATTTCCGGGATTCATGAGTTTTCATATTAATAAAAGTCTACCCTTCTGGAAATGTTCTTCAATTTTAAACATTGGCAAAATAACTTTAATCTTAGGCTTCCTATCCAACCTGGAGGCAGTCGCCGGCGAATACTAGGTATTAATAAAAAGACGACAGATATCTGCAATACAAGTAATATACCTTCATAGTGCCTAAAAGAAAATAACAGTGTTATTTACCGTATATATTTACCTTACTTTTGCTTGGTAAAGCTTTCCTCTGTAAATATTATGGCGGAGGTATTTTTCTCAGCTTTCCTCATAACTTTGTTATTTCTTCTCATTTTCAGCTGTTAGCCATATTTTATTTGTCGTTTATAAAGATATAAAATATGATGTGTGTGTGACTGTCAATTTTTATTTTATTGCATGAGTTCAGCAGACAGGCATGTAACGACCCCCCAAATAAAAATACATATAAAGAGACTTAATATCTCTATATAACCCCATAAGGATGATATAAATACATAAGAGCGGTGAGTATATATATATAAATACTCTGATTTTTTCGCCCTTATAATTATTATAAGGAAATCTATTATAGCATTTCCTTTATTTAGATTGGCTGTGATAATATGTCTAGTGATAGATATCCTACGTTGTGTGTATAAGTATTGTAATAACTCAGTTCTATGGCAATTCGTCTGGACAAGTAATTCATCTAAAACTAAGAAGTTTATTCGTACCCAGTATAATTAATTGATTGCGATTACCTATAGATTTACTATACTACTTGCCTACCTTTAACGAAAATTAAGAATAATCCGCTTCCGCAGAAAATACATTCTTATACCTAGGCATTTAAATGTACAACCATAATACATTAATTATAAGAATTTGATTTATTATATTTTTATATTAGAATATTATGTGTATATAATATATATATATATAGATATTATATGTATAAGGTGTTTGTGAGATCTTAGCGGTGAAAAACTAAAAGTTTAATAAGTATAAAAATAGTATCATAAATTATGCGAATTATGGAAGGTAATAAGTAGTAATAATTATGGAAAGGGATTTATTTATTGAAGATTTAATAAAAAGGTATAATAAACCCAAAATGCCTTCCACCCGGGTCAAGAAGTGATCCCTCACAATCACTTTTTATTATACCTTCAGGATAGAAAGGAACTGATCGATGAACCAATCGCAAAAATTATATTCTTTAAATATTATGTGAGTCATTTAGGCCGATAATCCAGTTCGGTTATTGTGTGTGTGTGAGGCCAGAATAGGGTTTTGAGAGTGCCGAAGCAACTCACAAAAATACATAGCGTCCTTTCGGTACTCAGTATTACAATACTGCCCCCCGAGGCTATCTAGTATAAATAGGCTGTCTTTCTGTATATAGAATTTAGACGCCGCGTGATTGGTAGTATAGCACTCAGGTGGGAAGCACTTACTAGTCACGCATGTATTGATTTGAGATATAGGCCACGAAGACGAGCGTTTCACCAAACGTTTCATATCAGCATTTAAATGACTAACAATAATTTGTTGAAAGTGCCAATATGCAGCTTTCAAAAATACATTGTGTACAAATCAGACGGTTCGGATATTTCGAACGTGCACTGCGAGTTACTATGCCTAGGCCAACAATCTATTATAGAATTATCGACCATAGATAGACAAGTAAAGCTGTATTAGCGCTCAAGCAGATACACCGCTGACGAACACAAGTATTATATAATTTATTTACGATATAAAATATTGGCTCATTTCCCAGTATGAGGATAGGAAAGGTATGATATGATACCATTGGCATAGCCTTACCTTTTAAGTGTTTTAATTTAAGGAGATTAACTATCAATTGAAACAGTCATTTGGATCAGAGTTAATTCCAATGATAATCAACACAGAAAGGCAGGCATCCAGTGCCGACTGAATTTAACAGTTCATTGGTGAGTCATATCTACCTCAATACAGTACAAGTCAAGCTAGACCAGACAACAAGAGCCGTTTACTTAAGCAGACAAGACAGTTAGAGCACTGACTCGAAGCACTACCGGGTAACAACCCATTCCGTCGCATTTGTCTAATTGACATTTGCGAACGACCTATGTGTAAAACACAAACTGTGAATGAGGATGTTACGATAATAAATATCGTACCCACAGGTAGGCAAGAATCATGTACCGTAGCTACGATGTACAATTCTCAAGAACTAATCGAGCTATCTGTCCATTTTGCCAAGCACTGCCTTGCATCGAAATGACTAAACAAGAACTTGTATGTCAAAATTAGAATAAGCATGTGTAGGGCATTTAACCCTGATCCAAGTTAAACTGGTATGGATTTTGCTAAAATTATTATAAATGATAATACTTGTACACGTATATAGTATCTTGTGTGGAACTAAAGATATCTGTGTAAAGTGCAAGGATTGAAATGTGAACTTCATTAATATAATTGTTGATATTATAAGTATTGAACATTTATATAATGTCTCGTACTATGAAATCCTGTATTATATGTTATCATCATCAATTAAAGCGTTAATTCCAGTTACCTTCGCTATCCTTGCTTTAAAGCCAGGGGATTCGCTATCATAATAAGTATTATATAAACGCTACTATAATTCGTATGATATCAAATGGTTTCGATAGGAGACTAAGACTTGTAACTCCGTATTTATCGTTTTATTAATGGCGCCCCGTAGACCTATTGAACCAATATTATACAGTTCGATCAATGATATTGAAGATACGTATAATACCTGATCTTAGTGCTTCAAATGAGTAGTTAACGTTATTTACCGCTGCGTAAATCATTATAGAATATATTTTTAATACACCTAATGTGGAATTATAGTATGAAAATTACGTACATCAAATAAATTCGTGGATTTCAATCGAACTCTATTCAGCCACCTATATAGTAATAACCAACTATAAGCACTAGGACTAACATGCAAGTCCTCGTCATTAAACGGGGACCCTATTACTCACGAAACCGCTACTATTATTTCAGGACCTCGATGGTTGGAATGCGCCTAACTAGGACCACTTCTAATCTATCGATCTCCGCACAGATCGGACTATCAGTTCGGAATACTAATTTCTAACACTTTGACACCTACAATTCTATTACGCAAAATTATTTATCGGTTATTAATAATTTAATTAATTGAATTGACTCAAAACTGCTATTAATCTAGTGCTAATTTGATATCAAAATTTAAATAATAAATTACTACACTTCGACTTCGTTCGCGTAGCTCAACGGGAACCGGAGCTATATTTCGACCGCGTGATCCAGTATTAAAAGCCCGATGGATCTCAGACTTGACAGCGAGGCCTCGACCTCTGAACGACCGATGATACAACTGTCAAATCTTCTAGCAAAACCCGAGAATTTCACGTTTTGAAAGACAGTCTCAAATTCTTCACGAGAGTCCCTGTGTAAGTCTGTCTGAAAATCTGTCAGAGTCACCCCAAAAGTCTGTAAAAGTCTATACAGGAACCTTCGTGAATCCTCATAGAAAGTCTCTCAAAATTATTCGAATGATCTCCGAGGGATCACGATTTCCGAAAAACCTCCCGAAACTCTCTCCCGATCGTACTTCCAGGTCGACTTCCCGAAAACGGTCCCGGTCGTACCTCCCGGAAACGGTCCCTGTCGTACTTCCTTTTAAATGACCGTGTCCCTGGTTTTTATTCTCAAAAATCCTGCCACCACCACTTCCAATAACGGGGTGTTCCTTCATTATTTGGACCGCCCCCTTTCAGCGATCATTGATTGCTTACACATATCTGTAAAATAGACCTAATTAACTTTAGTTTAAGGGTGTTCATTAAATATGATTGAGAAATTATCGATCAATCGATCTATGCTGCAAATGCAATTATGTGCCTTAACCATGTTACTATAAGATTCAGATCAAATTATACTCAAATATTCCTCTCATCATTTCTCTAAGCGTTGAATGTGTTTTAGAGTATTTAATTATTATTTTTTTTCAATTTTATTATACAGATTCTTAGTTTTTATTTTTAAACTTGTAATGTTTCTTAGTTGTTTTCTATTGAGTACAAAAGCTAAAAGAGTACGTAATTGAATTATAATTTAAAGTTAAAAATCATAAGCATAGTGGATCCGTTACAGGCAGACGGGCCATCTAATGGTAAGCGATTGCCATCGTCTATGGATATTTGCAACACCAAAGGCGTTACAAATGCGCTGCTGTTCTCTTGAAGGAGTATGGAACCTGGTCACTAATGCCGGAACACAAGTCAAGGTTGTTATGGCGACGTGATAGCCATTTAGACGGGCAGATACAACAACCCTCAGTCAGGTGGTAGTGGCCTGGCTGTTGGTTGTTTTTTCGCCTCTTACGACAGTCCGCCCGGTCGCAGAAAATTATGACATCTAAAATCTTAAATTGTTGACATTTTTTTGTTTATTTTTTTCAAGTTCAGCAGACAGGCAGACGGTCCACTTGATGGAAAGCGGTTACCATCGCCTATGGACCTTTGCAACACCATAGGTGCTACACATGTGCTGCTACTCTCTTAAACGAGACTGGAACCTGGTCATTAATGCCGGAACACAACTCCGATTGTTATGGCAACATACTTTAGACCAGGGGTGGTAGCCAGGTGGCAGTCGGGCAAATGCCCTACCACCTGACTGTGGGTTGTTTTGTGGTGGAGGGCCTAAGCTTATACCCGTGGCTCTGACATTAAGGGCAAAGGATGGTATATCGAGGGGTTTTAATGGGAACCGTAATTGTGGTGTGGCCATTGGCCATTTCTAGTTTTGCCACTCATACCTGGCGAACCCTCACACATCGGCCACGATTTTCCCCCTACGCGCGGTTGATGACGTTAAATAGGCCTTCCCGTTGTGAAGCAAAGTTTGTCTTGCTTATATCTTTAAAATTTTGGGTCGTATTGTCAAATATCAAATATTGAATGAATGTATGAAAACTCTTTATTGTAATCACCATAACTTAAATCTAGACAATTTAATATAACATTTTTCTTAGAATAATGAATCTCTTCCAGGCAACCCGGTGTCCAAAGAGACATAAAAAAATTGGTGGTTTACCTAAATTAAAACTCATTCAATCGTAATTAAATATAATTAAAGAAAAAAAATGTTTGCGTTTTGGGACGCCTCATACTTGGATAATTTTATAATTATCTGCTCACGGCACAAAAAACCTGTAAATAACCTATTTTTGTCTCTTTCAGCTAGTCTGCGCTTCTTAAGGATTTTACAGGAATTTTAAAATCCAAATATGATAGGTGTACTATTCAGATTGATTTTCTCCATGGGTGCAATTGGATGGTACACTATTAATGTATGGAATATGATATCAGAATATTTTAATAGCCAATTTCATAAATTATTGTCCAATGAATCCGATGTAATGTATGAAGAGTTTGATTAAATATGTAACGTGACTATTAATGAAACAATTATATTAAATGGATTCGATATGAAGAGGGTTTTTTTAATTTCATATATAATAGTGTTATTAGTATATATAATATTAGTAGTATTAATAATAGTAATATAATGCTAGTACCACGAGCAGGTCACCCCTATAGCCCGGTACTTTTTGTTCTTACCGACAATAGTCCTACACTGGCCGGGGCTTGTCCTTGGATGCATTAGTAATAAAGTGTAGACAGGGACAATCGCCGGTCAGTGTCAAGCCACATTTACATGTAATATGTTAAAGGGCATCTCCGTGTTGGATTTGCTATGGCCCCACGCATGCCGTCCAAAATTCCGGGCCATTTTTACGGCCTGTGGCTTCCAAAGACATACAGTATTATAATACATACATACATACATAACTTCACGCCAGGTCCCTTGCGGGGTAGGCACGAATTATATATATTATATATGTATATAATTATTATGTATTATAATAATTATATAATAACAAACACACAGTGTATATTCCCAAGTTAAGCAAGTTACGCTTGCGTTACTTATATTATGGACCACTCTGGGGCCGATTCCAGACACTTAGACTATAGTAAATAACAGAAAGTTCGTTTCCAAAATTTACCATGGTAGGAATTGAACCCGGAGTCTCTGGGTTTCAGCGAGTTCGGTCACAGAGGCCGTCCGACCGATATAGTTTCCTCATTCTTTTGACTTTTTCTCCCATCATCCTTACATACACATATAATACATTCATGTTCTTGGCTTATCTTTATTTCTGTAAGCACACTTTTCCGTAACATTATTTTTGATACGTGATTTTCATCTCTCCTTATAATGCGCTTATACCGCTTAAAACTTCTACGTAGTATGTTATATGACGAAGAAAAACGTAAAGGTGATTGGGAAGTTTGGTTTGTTTTAATTATGGAATTTTTATTTTTTTCTTATAGCAAATGCAATATATCGCACTTTGTTATTACGGCATGTCTAAAATGTTTATTATGGAATAAAATTCTATCGCTCATAATTGAAATTCATATTTAAGAGCTATTTTCTCCATCATCTGTTACTCAATTTAAAGTCATCAGTCAACTAAATTATAAACTAACTATAACATTGAAATAATCGAACTATTGTATTTACAAAATTGTGTATTTAATGTTTAATTTTATCTTAGTGACTTTTAACTGATGTTAAAGCCAAAAAAAGCTCCACAGACTAATTATTTGCTAATCCGTAAATCGATATAGCTAATTAGTGAACAATAATGTGACGTAAATACGTAGCAGAATTTCTGCTCCTTCTCCTTATTTAAACAGTGCCTATTCTTCGCCTTAACAATAGCATAATAAAATGCTCTATATACAAAGTAATACTAAAAGCAGGATAGAGATATAGGGCCAAACAAATGTAAGAACGATATAGATATATATACTAGGGATATATAAGCGCGAAAATCTATCCCAAAGTTAAGACACATCAATCGCACCTACTCATTACAGACACAAGTCATACACGATTAGCCTAGGCTTGTTGCTGGAGAGTTTCTTCCGCCGCTTCTGCTCCTCCAGCTATTACACGTTGCGAAGCGGTAGTAAAAATAGACTAGGATCGGCTCCGCTGGCAGAGTCGATAACGATTCCTGCAGCGGTCGAGCCGAGGTCGTACCACACAGGAGATGTCTTCTCGAGCGCGCTGCTTCCGGGTTGAACGCCTCCGCTCCCATGAAGTCGGGAAGCTCCCAAAGTCCGGTATCGCTGAAACAGCCTTCTACGTATATTCAGCTGGGTCCTGCTCCAAAAAAAGGAGGCAGACTCGCACTGACTAGCGAAGCGTAAGGTAGGAGAAGAGAGTAAAGGAAACTAAAATCTTTACATTGCGTGACAACGATAAAGTGGAGTATCAAGACTATTCAGCCGCGAGGCTCCGGAACGGATCGGAACGTGAGTCATAATTCGAAAAGTTATTTATTTAATTAACCTTAATAAAATAAAGGCAGTTTCTCTTTAGATCGGTGTTTCCTTCAAATCCCGGTACCCACAGCACGTAAAATAGACACAAAATATTCGACAACTAACGCTTTTTATATTTCTTTCCTGGCTACTTTATGAATAAAATACTGTTAAGTAGCGCATCTGCCATTTATAATTCCTTTATTTTCCATGGTACTCCTAGCATAACGTGATCTTTTGCCGAATATTTTCCTTTACGCTGTGGCGTAAAGACATTACAGAAGGGGTCAAAAATTTATTTTAAGTATTATTTTCACCAATGGGGATTGTTAACAAAAAAATACCCTCTGATTTTATATTTTAATTACGTAAAATAGGGTATTTTAAGATACTAATTTGAATATTTTTGTATTTTAAGGGTTAGTTTTTTTTATAATTCGATTTTTAAATTATTTTTTCGATGACATCATAAGGGACAAGTTTACATTGATTTTTATGCCTAGAAAACAAAAATAATAAAACTTACTAATCATAGTAATCTGTGCTACTACTATTTAAATGTCACTGTCATTACTCATTACGTGTAGTGATCATTTTAGTGTTTTTTGTCGCTAGGCTTATAATGTTTCGTGTTCAACCATTATTATTTTCTATAGTTATCGTAAAATTTTTAAAGTGGTCTTTAGGGAAAATGTTACAGACCTTAATTCAAATAATGTACATCTAGATTTTTTTATACACCTGAAGCAGGCAAATAAGGTCAAATAAAGGTCAAACACATTTCTTACAAAATATAAGAAGATCGTACGTTTTTTGGAATTTTAACTAGACAGAAATGATTAGGGACACTATTCCTCGAAATGGTTTTTGAAATAGTTAGATTGAAAAAAGTTTACAATCCCAATTAGGTCTTCGGGTTCCACGCTTCATGGTTCTCTCTGTACTGACCTTCTTCATTATTCTTAAGTAATTATCACCGAGTTACTGTAAATTAAAGTTTCATTTACAAGCCTTTATTTAATTAAAAAGTCTGTACAATGTCAGGACTTAGCCACTCTTAAGGGACCTTTTTCAAGTTTTGCCTTCAGTACTTAAGCTTTGTTAATTGCTCTTCGAGGTCACATTGGATGCCGCTATCTTAAAGTAGGATTAAATTGTCCAGCATCCAATGTAAATAATAGACCCATTATAAAGTAAGTTAAAACAGTTATGAATAAACAAAATGAGAAATTTTCAATTTATAGTCAAATTAATTTGTTTATGAGGATACCAAAACCGCATGCTGCATGTGTCTATGAGGCGTGCAAATTATTTAAAATAAAACTCATTACAAGAAAAACAAAAAAAACATTCATGTTAATTATATTATGAAAAGTCATGGAAGCGTAATGGCCAACGCAACGTATCCCAAACTCAAAACGTAGTGCAAAGAACGCATGCACCACCTAGGCAGTTTTTTTTGCGTTCCGGCATGGATCGTACCCGCGCCTTTTGAGTTTGGGACGCGTACGCTAGTCATTACGCTACCACGACTTTATAAAGATGGTTATAGTAGTTGAAATATATAAGGCTACTTACTACAATTAATAATTAATGATTATAAGGATTTTTTTTTTTAACTGATGGCTGCAATGCTGTTTATGCATTGATTTTGCCAATGTCGTGTGAAACGAAAAGCCAGGTGGAAAAAAATAGCTAAATAAAAAACAATTTGGCCGGTAAATTAAAAAGAAAAAAAAAATCTGCATACCTAATACAATATAAAAAACATATTAACTACGAACATACTTAAAACAAAACATAAGAGCAAAGGACAAAACTAAATAATAACTAACTTCAAAACAAACTAAGTATAATATATATATACTACAACATCAATATATATATACTATACAATCCATATAATTATATGAATATATATATATATACATGCATATATAATATACAAACCATTATAAAATAATATTATTCACAGTCAAGAATTTACAAAGAATATATACAAATGACTTATGCGATAAAGTTAAGAGAACACTACTATTAACAGGACGAGGACAATTAACAGGAAGAATGTCATAAAGGGGAGTAACAATTTTACGGCAGTGGAAAAAGATATGTTCTATAGAACCTTCGCCCAGGCCACACTCACACAAAGAACTATCACGAATCCTGAGTTTTGCTAAGAAAACAGGGGAACAAACATGGCCAAGTCGTAAACGAATTATCATAGACGAAATTTTTTTAGGGATGTTGCGGAAACGGAAAAACCAGGGAGACGAGGGGATAAGGGGTTGGAGATTAGCAAAATGTTTGCCAACAGTTTGAGAAGACTTTAGCCATAAGTCATTCCATGATTTCAGCATCTCGGGTTTAGCGAGAGCTCGAAGATCGCGTGGGAAACACTTGGCATATTTACCACAACCAGCCGTAGACAGCTTGTTTGGCACACTTGTCAGTACTTTCATTACCACAGATGCCCGAGTGACCAGGAATCCAGGCTAGAATTACTTCCAAACCCAAAGAGTAACAGTTGTAAAGAATCTGTTTAATATGCAAGGAAAGTCGGGAAATTTGATTGAAACGAAAAGGGGATTTAGAAATATCTTGTAAGCAGCTCAAAGAATCAGTAAAAATAATACACTTATTAAGGCGATGGGATTCTATATAAAGGGCAGCTTCAAGGATGGCTATAGATTCACTGGAAAAGACAGAATTAAGAGGGTGAATTTTATAATTGAGATTATAAGGATAAATTTGGATTTTTTAGATAGTTGGAAAACGTCTTACAATATCATAGACATCCGTCAAGTCACCTTACGTGACATGACATTCTCTTTATATTTATAAACGTTGGTAGAGGTTAGCCCTGAAGAAAGAAACCTCCGTGCTACATGGTTTGTTTTTAATTAACATAATAATCCTATTGTGAGAATGGCAAGATATTATAATGAGTTGGCAAGAAACGATCTTGACATATTTGAAAACAGCTTCTCTAAATATTGCCAATTATTAAAAGATATTCTTAAATAATGTTTTCCAGTGTTTACAATAGATTGTTACTTAAGAAGTTTATTTTAATGATTGATCTCATTGTTATGCAGATCTATTATTATCTATGGTATAATTAAAAATTAAACTAAATTATAAATAAATTAAATAGATTTAAAACAATAGATTTAATTAGATAATAGCGTATATATGTGTGTGTGTGTGTGTGTGTGCGCGCATGTGTGTGTGGGAGTGCGAGTGCGTGTGGTTGTGTATAATAATATATACCTCTCTTGGATTGCAATCCAGATTTGTTTAGTTACAAATTTAATATTTTAATTTCTATGGTTTTAATTTGTTTTGTGCATCAATAAATTTAAAAAAAAATAAAAATATTCAGACAAGGGAGTTCTGTCCAATTTTTTGTGGCCGTTACATCAATTATATCACGTCGGGTTATACGGGTTGTAAAATATGAGCTGATTAGATTGCGTTACAGAGTCGTTCTC
This sequence comes from Dendrolimus punctatus, assembly GCA_012273795.1. Classification (NCBI taxonomy): domain Eukaryota; kingdom Metazoa; phylum Arthropoda; class Insecta; order Lepidoptera; family Lasiocampidae; genus Dendrolimus; species Dendrolimus punctatus. Next base: position 16,043,854 of record CM022538.1, read on the forward strand.
TAGAGAACGTCATAAAAACAAAAAATAGTATTATGTTGTGTACTAAAATTTTAGTACACTAGACAATTCACGATAATAAAACTACATAAAAACTATATTAAGAAAACTATATTAAGAAAGTCATAGGTTTCCTCTTGTCTCAAAAAACAATCTTGAAAAGAATAAAATTAAACACAAATTCTTTAAGTTACAAATGCAAATATTATTGTTTAGGACTTTGTTATGAAACAAAGAAAGTGTATTTCTGTGTTATTCAATTTGGATTTAGAACATTCAATGCTTAGACGAATTAATTTTATATTTAATTTAAAAAATAAACGCTAATGAAGTTTGTGGCAACACCTAATATCACATAAAACATAGCAAGCACGATCAGTATATTCCAAGCAATAAGAAGTTAATAATGGGGACTGTTCACAAAAAATTACCCTCTGATTTTATATTTTTATTACGTAAAATAGGATATTTTAAGATACTAATTTGAATATTTTTGTATTTTAAGCGTTAGTTTTTTTATAATCCGATTTTAAAATTATTTCTCCGATGACGTCATAAGGGACAAGTATACATTGATTTCTTTGCCTAGAAAACAAAAATAATAAAACTTACTAATCATAGTTATCTGTGCTACTACTATTTAAATGTCACTGTCATTACTCATTACGTGTAGTGATTATTTTAGTGTTTTTTGTCGCTAGGCTTATAATTTTTCGTGTTCGACCATTATTATTTTCTATATTTATCGTTAAATTTTTTAAAGTGGTCTTTAGGTAAAATACATGTTACAGAACTGAAATCAAAATAATGTACAGCTAGAATTTTTTTACACCTAAAGCAGGCAAATAGGCAGACAGCCCACCTGATTTGATTTAGTAAGGTCAAATAAAGGTCAAACGCATTTCTTACAAAATACAAGAAGGTCGTAAGTTTTTTGGAATTTTAACTAGACAGAAATGATTAGGGACACTGTTCCTCGAAATGGTTTTTCAAATAGTTAGAATGAAAAAAAGTGAACAATCCCAATTGCAATTTAGACATTAAGCAATTTTTGTGTAAAACAACAAAAATAAAACTTACAACGTTGAGTATAAAGCACACACTGCGTACTTAATTAACTTTATCTTTGAACTATTCTCTCCTCCAAGCACAATATTATAAAAAATAAACGAAATTGCAGCAATAAAACTTGTTTAATATGCCTTTGTATTCATACCGAACCGAGCGTGTGGTAGTTTCACGGAACATTACTCGAACGATATAAAGAAATTCTAGCCAGCGAATTCTTGATATTGTCCTGCTGAAGAAATGTCTGCAACTTCAACTGTTCTTAATAAAACTAATAAAGTTTCAATAAAAGCTACCAAGTCAGGGAACGAAATCGAAGGCGTTCATGCCGAAATAAATGTTGTCTTACGGGGTTACCTGAAAGGAGTTCCTATTTTGCTAGAGCATTACCAGAAGATAGAAATTGATAGAATTAACTTGCGATAAATCTGTATACCAAAAATCTTAACAATAAACGAACGACGAAATTACGAATGCTTCTAATTTTATTGTTAACTAGCTTCTGCCTGCGGCTTCGTCCGCGTGGAATAACAAAAAGAAGGTAAGCTAAAAAAACTCGATTTTGAAACATTCTTCATTGGTACTCCGCTCATATTGATCTTATCGCGATGATATATAGCTAATGGGTTATTTACCACTGAAAGAATTTTCAAATCAGACAGTGGTTCCTGAGATTAGCGCGCTCAAGCATACATTCAGGCTCTTCTGCTTTATATGTTACGACTATAGTTGTTTCTATCATAGAGGTTATGTTAAATCATGTTCCTCTTTTATGAGCTAGAAAACAAATGAACCAAGGATAAATGCCTGTCTTTTGTTTTATGGGAGCAAATAAATTAATAAACAAACAAATTGAGAAAACATGGCAAAGGGCTCATAGAATTTGAAAAATATATAGCCTATAACCATCTACGATTAATTCCACGTCGACTGGTTGTGGTTTCATGCTGATCGGTCCAGTAGTTTTCGAATTTACCTCGGACAAAGAAAACAAACTTTGCTTATATATATATAGAAGATATTAATGCCATTGCGAAGGGTAGACGCCATAGTCCCCATAGTTCCAGATCCCTAGTTCCATTAGCAGTTCATTACAATAGCCCGGTACCTTTTATTTTCATTTCCTCTAATAGTTTTACACTGACCGGTGCTTGTCCTTGGGTGTATTTTTATATGGTATAGACTCCTGTCCACACCACGTGGCACTGACAAGCTTTTATCGCTATAAACGCTTGTGAGTGTTACACCACATTTACATTAAATTTTTGAAGGGCCTCTATGTGTTGGCCTTCCCATGGCCCCACGCAAGCCTTCGCAAAAGTCCGGGTCATTTTTATGCTCCGTGGTCTCTGACACATACAAATTACAATTGTTATTAATAGTAGTAATAGTCCCGGATTCCTAGTTCCATTAGCAGTTCATCCCAATAGCCCGGTACCTTTTGTTCTCATTCCCTGCATTAGTCCTACACTGACCGGGGTTTTATGGTTACGAATTAAAAATGTTCCTAATTTAATTTTAATTTCGTATCTACGCATATAAATCAATTATTGTTCATTTTTCTTAATAAAAACCCTTATCTGAATCAAAATGATGTTTTACTGACACATTTGTAATATTTATTAATATTGTTTAACACTAGAGAAGTTAAGTTAATGTGCGAAAATTAAGGATTCATCTTTCTTAGAAATTAGAGTCAGCTTTTCAACTAATATATTAAACTACTTTAGAGTGAGTCACAATTTTATCAAGGTACTACATAAATTAACTGAACTTTCTACAAACATACTAATTTCGAATCGTTTAAAAGCTTTAACAACTTGGCTAGCTTTAAAATGTTAGTTTGCCAAATGCAGTAAAACACTTGACGTCTTAGTGTCCATTGGTTCGTGTAAACACTACTATTAAGATCAAAGTTATTACAAAATACTTAGATAAGGAGACATATTTTAATATTATTATTGTGTTTGTCCGTTTGTTCAGTTTTTAAGTCCAAATTATTCGATTTCGATGCGGTTTTGACTGACCGATATCAAATTCTTGGATTTGATATCTCCGTTACTTAAATTACGGGAATACTGCGAAAATGATCCCCACAGCGTTTTAAAGTTGTTGTTTAAACCGCTTTGTTGTTTAAAGTTTGAAGCGTGCATGAAAATTAGCTTATTTTGAAAAAAATATATCTTAAACGATAATGTGAATAATTTTCAGATTCCTGTGATACGTGAGTGAAACAGGTAAATGCTAGTCTATACTAATATTACAAAGAGGAAAGATTTATATTTTTGTATGTTTGTAACGAATAAACTTAAAAACTATTGTACCGATTAAAAAAATCACCATTCATATGATACATTATTCCTGATTAATATAGGCTATTTAAAAATTAGGGATCGCTACTGGAACTTTAATAACGTAACCCATAAATATACACAATACTTGGAATTGGGTTCTAAGGTTTTGATGAAGTTTTGTATGTTTGAGTGGGTCCCGGGCTGGTTTAGATTCATAATTAGACTCGGTAGGTGGAATCGGCTGTCGGCTGGAATTAGGTTCTAGATTTTTTTTCAGGGCAAGCTTCTGCCGGTTAACAGATAGACAAATATTTAAAAATATATATTTTTGATTTAAGTTACCATGTCTCATTGAAATTGCGACAATTATTTTGCAGTCGTAAATATACATTTCAATTTTGAAGATGTAATTGGTTTAAAAAAACTTTACGTGGATACATATTTCTGACTTGCTGTACAACTGGCTTCAAGCCAAATGCAGTTGCACTTCGTACCAGCCCAACGCTAGTTCCGAGACAATTTATTATGACAACCGACTAACTGTTGACTAATTATTAAGTTAAACGCCATTAGAGTTAATGGAAAGTGGCACGTCCACGATTGTTTGCATAAAGTACTTACTACAATGAGAATAAGGGTGTTATTATTTTTCAGAGCTTTCTAGTAAGTTTCGCAAAAATGGAACCTTATGCGATCGTCATATCTGATTTTATATGTCACAGTACTTTTTCTCAGGAACCACTGGGTCTACACGGATATTTGACAGGATCGTGTAGTATGTACAGCGTGACAAAGTTATGTAGTAAAATTGCATACAACAAGGGTACGCACTTTTTTTATCGCAGGAGTTTAGCAAACAGACAGATGGCCCACTTGATTGAAAGCGGTTACCGCCTATGGACATTTGCAAAACCAAAGGTGCAAAAACACATGTGCTGCTACTCTCTTAAGCGAGACTGGAACCTGGTCATTAATGCCGGAACACAACTCTAGGTTGTTATGGGACATACTTTAGACCAGGGGTAGCCATCCAGTCGGGCACATGCCCTACCACCTGGCTGTGGGTTGTTTTGTCGCCTCTTACGACATACCACCCGGCCGCAGGAAATTGTATTCTTTCTCCGTTCTTGCACGGATAGACACGGATAGGCACCTTGCACAAATTTGTCGTGTACTTCGATAGCTATGAGCAGGCACCAGTATAACTCACTCTCACATCTTCTAGTTTGAATATATTAAAGTTTTAAACACGTCGCGGCGCGGATGGATTGATTTTGAGATTTATTTAAATATATGTAATACTATTGAATACAATGTAAGAAAACTTAACTTATTTGTATTGTATTCTACCCATAGTCCTTCAAGACTATAAGTAGAATACTGAGCCCAGATCACCGTCTTGATTTTTAGATCTAACCAAAGTTTATTTTAAATATTTTTAGTAGAGAATCCTTTAGTTAGCGTACGTGCGTAGCGAGCGAGCTTTGAACGTCTCTTTTTTTGGACGTGAAGTGGGTAGAGAGGAAATATTTTGAGAACGGAACAGGAAGGAGCGAATGAATGGAATAAACGGCGCGTACAGCCTCCATGTATGTAACAGAGAATTGTTTTTTTTAAATATACCTATTCATGTGCGGTAATCGGTAATCTCTAGATAATAAAGATCTAGAAAAATAACATTACGTTGTTCCTTTATTACATTTTTATCATACTTTTAATTTTGAATTATGCAACTTAAGATATAAGCTGTCAAATCCGTATAATTTCTATTTGTGATTTAAGTTATATAGCGAATTTAACAATTAAAATAATAATGTCAGCCCATAAATATCCCACTGCTAGGCTCGGGCCTCGCTTTATAGGGGGAACGGACAGTATACCCGCCACGCTTGTCCAAGGCGGCTTGGCAGGGTTGACACATCGGTTATCTCGATGTGCAGGTTGCATCACGATGTTTTCCTTCACCGTTCTTAGCACGTGGTAATTGTAATAATATGCACATTAGATCAGAAAACTGACTAAGAGGTGCATGCGTTCCGGTCAGGATCGAACCCGCGCCCTTCGACCTAGGGGCGCGTGCGCTAACCATTACGCTATCACGACTTTTTTTTGGACGAATTTAACAACAACAATAATATTATTTATTGTAAACACATATAAAATCATATACACTTCATTAAAATACTGACATACCTTTTTTGGCATTTATTTTGAAGTCACAGACAGATCTTTCGAAATCGTTCAAAGATATAGATGCGGATGCATCTAAATTAACCCTCCCAGATGCCTTTACTGATATCAGCGATCAAAATATCATCCACTGTGCATCTAAGCTAACGTCAGCAAACCGAATCAATACGCTGGCTCCTTGCATGCGCTGGCTGAGTGCCAAAGTCATTTGTTTTCCATCAACCAACACAGAACCATAAGTTTTAGATATCGCTAGTGTTGGAGAAGAATTTAAGACCATTTCGAAGACATATTGGAAAGAAATGAATGGCTAGTTAGCCGGAGCAAACCCTGATTCTGTGTTAGACCACCAACCACGAAAACTAAGTAGGAAAAAATGAACGCTTACCGTCACGGGAACCGTGTTACCATTCTGGCTATGCATAAACACTACCCCAGATGTCCGGACACAGTTGGCACTTCAAGGAATGGTTTAGGACACAATACGAGTATTGTGACTATATTAAATTAATTTAAAAACATCTCATTAATTAACGTTATTATTATTTTTAAGATCTGTTAAATGTCTATGCATTAACATGAAATTAAAAAATAAAAATCCACCATTGACAAATAGGAGTATGGCTTGATAAAATCAACGCTTACTGCGTCAGCAGTTACCTTAAAAGAAAGAAAAAAGCTATTGCATAGCATTTTTTATCAACTTATGCTATTATAATTATTTATTTATTTATTTTTTAATTATGCAGTATTTTCTTTTCTTTGATATTAATTCATGTTACACTTTTTGAGCGTGAGGACCGATAAGAAAACAAATCACCTATGTATACATATATACCTACAACATGCGGTGAGTCTGGCATTATAAAGATATGATAGATACATATACACCTATATACTTTCTCACAAAGGCTGCTTACGTATTCGTCCGATTTCGGAGCAGCTCGTCTTGATCCGTGCGTGCTTCGTACAATCGTACCATATACATACGCGTTAAGCGAACGCTCGGCCGAGCTACATGGTAGGCGGAGTGTGTGGTAGGTGGTGTCAGGTTTTATTTTCGTTACGGAATTTCTTGATTCGGTCGCCGCGCCCAAAGGCTGCGATATAAGCTATGAAATAACTTAATAAGTATGAAAACTACCTCTAATAATTGATTTTTAGGGTTTGACTACATCATTATGCAAGGACAGATTTTACGCGGGACACACATGCCTGCCGAATTCCATCCATATAATTTGAAACAAATGACTTTAACATATATACCAATAAACAAACGGATAGATTTAACGTGGTAACTTTAAACACAGTCTCGTGTTTCTCCCATCACTATTTACCACACTACACCCTTTATTTAACAGCAGATTATGTTAGGACAGCACATTGTATGACAGCGTGTAGTTAGTTGAATCACTTTAAAGCTGTTCGGGTCACACCCAGCCTGTTAGACAGGCTTGTAGTGAATTTGTAGGGACTTTTGAAAATATTGATAATGTTAAGTATGTTATTTAGATATACATATAATAAAACTACGTTTTAACGGTTTTAAGCGCGGTAATTTATTTTATTTAGGTTTATCCGACGTTTCGGCCGCTTTTCAGTTGCCGTGGTCACGGAAGACAAATACTCTATGGGAGCCTAATCTAATTTACCACCGCTTCACAACATGTTGTGGCTTGAAGAGAAGAAGCGGCGCAAGAAACTCTTCAGCAAACATGCATAGTTCTAAATTTTTTTATATAATATTAAAATGAGTGGAAGGAAAAAATAAAAGAAGGAAATTATCAGTCAAGTTGGTTTGTTTCGTTGCATGCAGAAAGAGCTCACAGTGTCTTGAGGTCTGGCAGTTAGTTTTTGCTGGGTTTGGGTCTTAATAGTTTTGATGATTGGATCCCAAACAGGTGGTACCTGCCAACCATCTTCTCTATTGAAATTTGGGTGTTTTTTGATTTCAATAGCCTCACGCATCATTCTTGGTATGAAACGATTCTCTTTCGCGAGGATTTGTGGGTTATCGAATCTGATGTAATGGTTGGGTTTATCCAGCGTGTGTTCACTGATCGCAGACTTCGTAGACCTTGCGTGTTTCATGTCAGCAATGTGTTCTTTTACCCGTGTTTTTATGCTCCTCTTTGTTTGCCCAATGTATGATAAACCACATTCACAATCGAGCTTGTTAACACCTGCATCCTGGAGTGGGATATTGCATTTCACAGGTCTCAAAAATTGGGTTATCTTTTTATGCGGCTTGAAATATGTTTTGATTGAAGCTCGCCTAAGGATGTGACCAATTCTGTCTGTGACTCCCTTGATGTAGGGTAGGGTAACAGGGCACCGCTCAACTGAAGGTGGTTTGGGGCCTTTGTGACGTTGGTGTGGAGTCTTCAGCTGATTGCGTTGTAAGACTCGCTTGACATGCTGAAGCTCTCCATCCACATGGTTCCCGTCACAGATTTTTTGTGCTCTCTGAAACAAAGATTTGCCCACGGTAGCTAACTGACTAGGATGGTGGTGAGACGAACCATTAAGGTATTTGTCTGTATGGGTAGGTTTCCTATACGCCGTATGGCCAAGAGTATTGTCAGAATTCCTTAGGATAAGCACATCAAGAAAAGCTAATTTATGGTTTGCCTCTAGTTCCATAGTAAATTTGATATTACAGTTAATGGAATTAAGATGATCTAGAAATGCAGAGACTTTATCGTTAGGGAGGACGGCAAAAGTATCATCTACGTACCTTTTATACATCTTCGGCTTAGCCGGAGCAGTATCCAGTGCCTTCCGTTCGAAGTCTTCCATAAAAATGTCAGCTACTACCAATCATGTGTCACTGTCGGTGGTTAACCTGTCAAAACAAACTTTGGATAAAAACACCATTTCGGTATTAGAAAAAGGCCTTAATTACGCAATTACTCCGCGAAAAATACCTTTCGAAAACATAACCTGTAACGTTGAGGAATCCCTGGTAAGAAATAGCATGCAGAAAGAGGATGCGGAAGCTATACGACAAGATATCTCATCGGTTTTACGTCGTAGTCGTCTGCCCAAACCGAATCTTACTCGTGCCGAATATATTGCATTAAAAAACATTCGCAATAAAACAGAAATAACCGTACTCCGTGCAGATAAAGGTAATGCAACCGTCGTCATGGATACGTCTGACTACAATAATAAAATACAAGATCTTTTATCGGACGAAAGTACTTATAAAAAGGTCAAAAAGGACCCCACTGATAAAGTAACCAAACAAACAATCACGGTTATGAATAAACACTCCGAAAAATTAAGTTTAGACGTATCCGCACTCACACCATCTTGCGCCAAAGCGCCTAAACTGTATGGGTTACCTAAACTTCATAAAAACAACATCCCCTTACGCCCTATAGTTAGCCAGCTTGACTCACCAACATACAGACTGGCACAACATCTAGCGAAGACACTCAACAATCTTCGCGGCAACACACCTTATCATGTCAAGGATTCCTTCGACTTCATCAGCGCTATTGAAAAGTTGGCATTGGCTAAGGATGAGGTACTAGTCAGTTTTGATGTCCAGTCCTTATTTACCAGTTTACCAGTGGAAGACTGCATTGAGATTGTCAAAAGGAAGCTAATAGATAATGACATGCCTGAAGAATATGCAGACCTACTTAAACATTGCCTCACATCAGGCTATTTCGTGTGGGACTATGGCTTCTACGACCAAATCAACGGTGTGGCTATGGGCTCACCGGTGTCTCCTGTCGTAGCTGACATTTTTATGGAAGACTTCGAACGGAAGGCACTGGATACTGCTCCGGCTAAGCCGAAGATGTATAAAAGGTACGTAGATGATACTTTTGCCGTCCTCCCTAACGATAAAGTCTCTGCATTTCTAGATCATCTTAATTCCATTAACTGTAATATCAAATTTACTATGGAACTAGAGGCAAACCATAAATTAGCTTTTCTTGATGTGCTTATCCTAAGGAATTCTGACAATACTCTTGGCCATACGGCGTATAGGAAACCTACCCATACAGACAAATACCTTAATGGTTCGTCTCACCACCATCCTAGTCAGTTAGCTACCGTGGGCAAATCTTTGTTTCAGAGAGCACAAAAAATCTGTGACGGGAACCATGTGGATGGAGAGCTTCAGCATGTCAAGCGAGTCTTACAACGCAATCAGCTGAAGACTCCACACCAACGTCACAAAGGCCCCAAACCACCTTCAGTTGAGCGGTGCCCTGTTACCCTACCCTACATCAAGGGAGTCACAGACAGAATTGGTCACATCCTTAGGCGAGCTTCAATCAAAACATATTTCAAGCCGCATAAAAAGATAACCCAATTTTTGAGACCTGTGAAATGCAATATCCCACTCCAGGATGCAGGTGTTAACAAGCTCGATTGTGAATGTGGTTTATCATACATTGGGCAAACAAAGAGGAGCATAAAAACACGGGTAAAAGAACACATTGCTGACATGAAACACGCAAGGTCTACGAAGTCTGCGATCAGTGAACACACGCTGGATAAACCCAACCATTACATCAGATTCGATAACCCACAAATCCTCGCGAAAGAGAATCGTTTCATACCAAGAATGATGCGTGAGGCTATTGAAATCAAAAAACACCCAAATTTCAATAGAGAAGATGGTTGGCAGGTACCACCTGTTTGGGATCCAATCATCAAAACTATTAAGACCCAAACCCAGCAAAAACTAACTGCCAGACCTCAAGACACTGTGAGCTCTTTCTGCATGCAACGAAACAAACCAACTTGACTGATAATTTCCTTCTTTTATTTTTTCCTTCCACTCATTTTAATATTATATAAAAAAATTTAGAACTATGCATGTTTGCTGAAGAGTTTCTTGCGCCGCTTCTTCTCTTCAAGCCACAACATGTTGTGAAGCGGTGGTAAATTAGATTAGGATCCCATAGAGTAAATAATATCCATAAACAAAATTAAAACTAAATAATTAAAATGAACAAGTTGGCGGTAGGCTGAATAAAAACTTTGACAATACACGTTCGACAAATGTCATCTTTGTCTTCCGTGACCACGGCAACTGAAAAGCGGCCGAAACGTCGGATAAACCTAAATAAAATAAATTACCGCGCTTAAAACCGTTTAAACGTAGTTTTATTATGTGTACAAGTCGCGAAAACTTAAGAAAATATTATGTATACATATAACTTCACGTCAGGTCCCTTGCGGGGTGTGCACGAACAACAGAGCGCCATACAGGCTTATTTTTACACACCTCACTTGTTTCTTTGACATTCACATTATTTAGATATACTTGATCTTATTTACTTCACGTTCTAAGCTATAAATAAATATACCCAGAAGACGATTAATCAACAGCCACGCGTTGTCGCAAATTGGTTTCGGTGTTTGAGGATTGAACGTCACATAATTTTCAAGAACGCAATTTGAATACATTGAGTGTAAATATAAAAGTTTTTTTTTGTTTTTTTTAGAACGAAGTTCCTTATCGCACATTACTCGGCTGACGGAAGCTATAGAAAGTGTTAAACCTAAGTGAAAAATGCTAACCGCTGTATATTATTATACAGTTTGGAACTTTAATGCAATGAAAGAATATTTTAAATAATATAATTAGTGTAATATACGCTGTTTTGGATATAATAAAAGTTGTTATAACCGCCGTTGTTATTCGTCTGCATTTGGGCGCATGTGCCCCTCACATGCAATGCTTTTATATATTTTACTATTTTGGACCGCCTTTCAAAATGAGGAGGTTCTCATGTTTTTAACTTCGAGTTTTTATTATATATTTAATATTGACTATACTTTGATACAATTTGTTTGTTTATGGATTTCTGTACATAGAGTTTTTTTGATACTTTTCGATGGCCTACGACGGTCTTTCAGAACTTCGTTCTCACATGGTGTGCCAAAGACACCTCATTATTTTTTTTCTTGTCCAGATTCCGGGCTAGTACCAGCAGTATCCTGAAGGTTCGTTAAAAGAATCGCTCGGACGCCTCTGTCTTTCGATTCTGGACGAGACCAATTTAGTGTCGAAGACGGGATGAAAATAGGTTATTTTTCTGCTTTATTATTTCTATTACATACATACATACATACATAACTTCACGCCAGGTCCCTTGCGGGGTAGGAACGAACAACAGAGCGCCATTTAGGCTTATTCTTACACACCTCACTTGCTTCTTTGACATTCATAGTTCTTGTCATGCACGCTCGTTTGTTCTTAAGGCTCCTGACATCACCTTCTGCTAGTACACGATCAATTTGATCATGGAAGGTGTGTCGTCGCCTTCCGCGACTTCTGCATTATTTCTATTGTATCTGACCTACTAACATAGATTGCCCCTAACAAGTGGAGGTCATATCTGAAATGAATATAAATAATTATTTTATTAATTTTTTTTTCTTCTTTAAAGTCTTCATAGCGTCAGAGCCTGAAGTTTTCTCTCAATGTTGACGTTCAGAAAAAAAAAGTAAGATTATCAAATATTGTTACGAGTTGCAGGAATTGAATTAAAATGCCGTTGGGATTGCCATGGAATTTATTAGAACTATACAAACACAAATAACACAGGTACAAATATAATTGTATACAACCAGTCCAAACGTAATGCACGATCCAATCATATGTACAAAGTCCATCACTAACGTCTTGCTTCGCTTGTGGCTATCGCTAGACTGCCTAAACTCTCCACTGGGGCATTGTTTTATGCTGTGCAAATACAATATGTCTGCTAGACAGCGTGGACCAAATTTCTTAGAATCACACTTCGCTAATGACTGCCATAAAGACTACAATACACAATGTACTGTTTTTCCAATCACAAATTTTAAACACAAAGTAATCAAAAGAAGTCCATATGCCGAAAAGGTAATAAAATGTGTCCCTATAGGGCTGCAGGTGTGAGTTTGTTTTTGTAGGCACCTCGGTTTTAACAATATATTTGCACATTTTCATCGTAGTTTTAATATTTATATTATATTTTAGCATGATATTAGGTATTTTTGTTTATTATAAATATATTCACCTTTGACCACATATTAGACGATGATGCAGTCGAAGATGGAGTACGCTTACCTAGAAAATACCTATTCATACGACACTTGAACATTCGCGGATTGTACTTTTCTGGACACACAGACTGGCAGCGCATTCCACAGCTCTGTCGTCTGAAGATGATAGCCGACCACAAAAATTAGGGAAACAATAACATTGTTGCTTGGCACCCTGTCACTTTCTTCACATGCTAAGAAATCTTATTATTTTTATTTTGCATTCACTAAAATATGGGTACAAAACAGAATAAAATATTAAAATTTTAGTTTGTATATAATATAGTTTATTTTTAGTTTAATATTTATAATTTAGTTTATTTTAATTAGATGTTTGATTTATATAGGAATACTAGCTGTCCCGGCAGACGTCGTCCTGCCCGGTAAAAATAAAAATAAAAATTTAGGGGTGGACTACCCCTAACATTTAGGGGGATGAAATAGATGTTGGCCGATTCTCATAAATACCGGATAAGCACAAAAAATTTCATCAAAATCGGTCAAGCCGTTTCGGAGGAGTATGGCAACGAAAACTGTGACACGAGAATTTTATATTATATATTAAGGTATAGTTTAGGTAACTCAGAAACATTCTTCATGACTGGATGGCGCAACAGGTCTGTATTCAATTACTTTTTGAAGTTTTATTATTTAAAACATAATTTTACATCAAAATTTAAAGGAATCTTTAAACATTTGACTGATTTCTTCTTAGAAATAGGTATGACGTCAAAAACGTGGCCCGTAGTTCAAATTCAATGAAACATTACGTAAAGTACAAGTTGCTCATCTTTGAAGAATATAGATTAAATAATAATATACCTTCGGTGACCTGAGGTTGTAGTATCAACATCGTATGAGATTGGATGAAATCTCAAATAAAGAGGTCCAAACAAATAAATCCTTCGCGAACTTTTCAAAGCCGTTAATTTGTAACCGAAAATATATTTTTAACTTTACCTAAAGGTTACGAATACGTTATTTAAAAAAATGTTATAAACTAATTACTTTGAAATAACCATCTCAATGCGTATTTCTGTAATTGCAATTTGCGTAAAAGCGCCTTGAGGACATTATTGTTAGGCTTCTCCACAAATAAACTCAATGATATTAAGATGATTTCAAATAGAAAGCTGTTTAACATAATATATTTTGAAAATCTCTTTTGAGTTCATAGGCACACTGGTAGGCAGACCACTAGGTGATAAGTGTCTACCATCGCCTATAGATTATATGCAATAAAAGATTGCAGAGGTCTTACTCTCAAACTTATTTTTTCGTTTGAAAGTTGTATGTTTAATTGATCTTCTGTTATGTAGCACCATTTAGTGAGCTTTGGCGATGTTTTCGCCAGTAGCTGCAGCTTTTGTACGTCCCAAACGTTCATCGTCTCCCAAGTTCTTACGGCCACTTTTAAATTTGGCCGTCCAAATTTCACTGTGGTAAATGAGGCTGCAGAGTCCCCATACACAGAAACTAACTCATTTTTTATTTGCGTAGGCGTCTTTCAAAAATAAATATTTAATGACAGCTCGATACTCGATTTTGTCCATTTCATAAAAACATCAACTCACTCAAACGACTGTTACATAACAACTGCACGCCCAAAATGGCTTTGAGATTTCAAATTCATATATGTTAACGCACTTTGTGTAAATGTATATTTGTAACGACTCAGAAACCATGGTAAGGTTTACATCTTAGACAGCATATGTTACTAGCTTTTTATGAGTTCTAAACGTGTATATTTAAAAGCTTTGCAGAGCTATTTTTAACTCGGCTATTCTATAAATAATTAAAACTATGTTTTAACGAATTTAGACACGGCAATTTATTTTGATTTTTATATCGACGTTTAGACCACTTTTCAGTAGCCGTGATCACGGAAGTATTAATTTTATCTGTGCCAGTCGCGAAAGCTCAAGAAAATACTATGAACTACATTTTTTCATGCACTCGTTCAGCAGACAGGCAGACGGCCCACCAAATGGAAAGCGTTACCATCGCCTATGGGTACTTGCAACATCAAATGTGCTAAACATGCCTACTGTTCTCTAAGGGGTAACAGGAATCTGGCCACTAATGCTAGAACACAACTCGGAGTTGTTATGGCGGCATACTTTAGATCAGGAGTGGTAGCCATCTAGGGGGAAAATACCCTGCCACATGGCTGTGGATTGTTTGGTTGCCTCTCAAAACAGTCTTGCTCCTCCTGCACGGATAAAGTTAAGGAAAGAATATTATTGTCATTTTTATTATTTAAAGATAAATACTCGAATAAATACTCAAAAGTACTCCGTTTATGTGCAATCGTATTAAACAGAATGAAAAATAATTGTATATAAATACGCTAAAATCCCAATGGCAAACCAGCATTACTCAATTACCAAAATGGATATTCATCTTCATATCTCAAACAGCCGAACCGAGCAGTCACTCAATTTTATGAATTGAGGTTTTGCGTGATCAGTGTTTGACATAACGATCCACTTGAATAACGAACTCGACCCTCCCAAGTCGAGCTCTACATTTAAAACAACGTACGTGGAAACAAGAATCTTTTGCAATAGAATTGCCAGTAGTACCAACTTTTTATTTCATTTTATTGCAGGAGTTCAGCAGACAGGCAGACGGCCCGCCTAATGGTAAGCGGTTACCATCGTCTTTGAATATTTGCAACACCTAAGGTGTTACAAATGCGCTGCTGCTCTCTTAAGGGAGACTGGAACCTGGTCACTAATGCCGGACCACAATTTAAGGTTGTTAGTTGTTATGGCGGCATACACTAGATCAGGGATGGTCTAGTGTATGCCGCCGGCAGTCGGGCAAACCCTACCACCTGCTTGGGTTGTTTTGTCACCTCTTACTACAGCCCGGCCGGCCACAGGAAATTGTATTTTTTCTCCGTTTCTGCACGGAGTTAAATTTAACATTTTTAAACGCATTGTACAAACTCGGATCATTACAGATTTATTATAGTAAACACAGATTTATTATTGAAAGTACTCTTTACTGTACAAAGAGAACCATAGAAATAACAAAGAAACATTTTTTTTCATTTCAATTTGAGTAAAATTGTGACATGATGTCTAAGTCTAATGATGTTATTGACAAAATTACTTTTTTCGCAGTCTTCTTTCACAATGAGATTAAATGAAATCCTTTTTAGGGAGGAAACCAATCTATTATCACACGAGTAAATAAACGGCACAGAGTTAAAGCTTCATACAACCGCGCGAATCGGTTGCACCACTACGAGCGCGCGGGGCATGTGTGCGTGACCACTGGCCGCTTGTCGCGTACGCAGGTTAAAAACAGAATACGCCGGCCGGCACAACCAGTGGACAAACTCAGGGGCGGTAGTGCGATGTGTGCGACGCACGTTGTTTTGTTAGCTGCATGTTTGAATAGTTGAATGTGAAAACGTGGTATTGATATGCCATGTGAGTGTATACCGTTAGATTACTTAAAAAAACTTTGTTAGATTCAGAATTTACCACACCATTAAAAGAAATAATAAATTATTAAAAAACAAATATTATAAAGAGACAATTATTAGAGTAAGTAATTTGTAAAGTAGGTATCTATTCCATCATACTGAATAATAAAACTATTTAAGAAATGTTTTGTTTAATTTGTCTTTACCTATTGTGATGACCCTACCAGAATAGGTAACAATTTTGCACGTTCTTAAGAAGCTTTAATAACTATGTTCCGTTTATTTACTCATGTGGTATTATAGGCATAAAAATTTTAGGAATCGATTTCTAATTCTTTCATGTAGGTATTTATACACGTGGACCTTATTATGTTTTGGTGTGAGGCATAAGGAATGAAGGGAATGAGGAATGAGGGGAAAGGTATGTCTAAATTAACTATAATGTTCGGGTAAACGAGGTGAAAATAGAAATATATGGATTTGTTTGCTCATGCTCGCCCTTCTTATTAATTGGAGGAAATTGAGTACATAAATATTACACTTTTTGTTATGCCCTATTGCGTTTGTTTATATTTTTATTTAAGGATAAATGATTCGAGTATTAAGTACGAAGATGACAATAGCTTATGCAACAAAAAAATTACTTAGGCCAAATGTCTCTTAGATAAAGTGGCGGTAAAGGCCTATATAAAAATATACAAGCTTCTCACGATTTCGTCCACGGGGATAGTTGACAGAAAAAGTAAGTTAAAACCCCTGATTTTGAAACGTTCTTCATTGATGCTCCGCTCCTATTGGTCTTAGCTTGATGATATATAGCCTATAGCCTTCCTCGATAAATAGGCTGTCTAACACTGAAATATTTTTACAAATCAGACTCGCAGTTCCAGAGATTAGCGCTTTCAAGCAAACAAACAACTCTTCAGGTTTATAAATATTGGTATAAGATAACCTATGCCACCGTCCATTGACTTGGAATAAGCTTTATTAACCAGCATATGCTACTGTTTTGATACTTGTCGCGAATCGAATCTCACGTCATTAGAATGAGATTCGAATAACTTAATCACAGGGTCACATTAACCTTCAGCTAAATAGAAATACAGGACTCTTAACCAATTCAAAACAAGACAATGTCGACATCAAAGGCCTCAGCTATATTGCGTCCAGTCGCATGCACACACTTTCGCGTCGGAAATTGCTTTTAACAAGTTTAATTGGACTCTCACAAGAAAAAACTTTTGCAATCTCCCTTTGTGAGAGGCAGAGGTTAAAGCGGGATTAAAGACAGTTATTAAGTACAGTTTGTTTACATTAAACATTTAATATATTTTCAGTACTAAGCGATTACAAAGTTTTCAAGCTTGATCCTAACAAACCTTCGGTCAAAGGTTTTTCGCAGAACTTTTCCATATTCATATTGAAACATACACGTAAATTTAATATCAACTTTCTGTTTCTAGCGTATATTCGCAATTTTTTTAATTTATATTTTAGTTTCCGAGTTAAGTAAATATGGTATGGATGGTATGGTATGGTATGGATATGGTAAAGGAGAAACGCACATTTTTTTTATTGCAGAAGTTAAGCAACATGCAGACGGACCGCTTAATGGAAACCGTTACCATCGCCTATGGACATTTGCAACGCCAAAGGTAATACAAATGCACTGCTGCTCTCTTAAGGGTCACCGGAACCTGGTCATAATACCGGACACAACTCAAGGTGTTATGGCGACACACTTTAGACCAGGGGTGGTAGCCATCCATTCAGGCAAATGCCCTACCAACTGGCATAATTTTAAAAACTCTGGAGGAAAGAAGGGGAAAGATGTTTGGCCATTTGCTACGACACGACACCTTCTTATGCACGTTAATCGAAGGTAAAGTGGAAGCAAGGAGAGGGAGGAAGACCAAGGCAAGCATTCATGGATCAAATAAAAGAAAAAGTGGGTGTCGTGTCTTACATAGAAGTAAAACAACTGGACCATAATAGAGAAAGAAGATTGGAGAGGCTCCACTGACAAGAGCATAGGTCTTAGACGATAGATAGTTATTTTTCATAACTATATTTTATTTTATTTCATGATTTGAGAATGATTAGTTGTATACAATGATTTATCTCCTATTTCTCCTCCTCTCATACTATTTTTTGAGACAAAACGTAATCTGTATTCTTCTCTAGGATACGATGTATCTAATCAGTTCAATAAAATAGCCTCAAAACTAGTCATACAATTGTATGATCCTTATAATATTTATGAATACCAACTTCTATGACGGTCAGTTAAAGCATATAAAGAAATTGATGCGATGCAGTTCCACCTAATAGGGAGCTTTTTTTTAATTTTATTGCATGAGTACAGCAGGCAGGCAGACAGCCCACTTGATGGAAAATGGTTCCATCGCCTATGGACATTTGACACATCAAAGGTGCTACAAATGCGCTGCTGCTCTCTTAACTCAAGGTTGTTATGGTGGTAGCTATCCACTCGGGCAAATGCCCTACCATCTGGCTGCGGTTTGTTTTGTCTCCTCTTACGATAGGCCGCCCAGCCGCAGCAAATTGTATTCTTTCTCCGTTCCTGCATGGATGAAAATGAGTTAAAGTAAATATATAGTTTGAAAACCGTTTTGGGGCCGTGTCACCTACGTCCCTAAGAGCATAGTAAAAGTTAATACCTACAAGTAGCAGCTGGGCAGTGCTAATTACGTGGGTTTGATGGCCATAATTGGCTGGCCATGTTCCGGCATGATAGCCTATGTAACCTTAAGACTACTGCCACTTTCCCAATTATTATCACTCCCAAACATGAACAAGTCGGAATGAATAGGTATCTTCTAAGAAAGCATGATCCATTCTAGACCACGTCATCACTCAACATCAGGTGAGACTAGAGTTATCAACTGTTTTTGAGACTAATAACGTATTAATTTTTTTAAGTAGGGAAAAAATAAAGTATTTGGAAGTAAAATTTTATTTACGAGTATTTCTTCTCTTGGGGAAACTATTTTAATGTGCTTCTTAATAGACATTAACGTCAACTTAAATTAAAATCATTAAAGTTATTTAAGACTTTAACTTAATTAAAGTTAACTTAGATACAGGGACATTGCATCTGTGCAGTATAAAGCAATGTCCCGATTGAGGGACGAGCCAGTCGAGCAATAACCACGAGAGAAGCAAGACGTGTGTACTGCAATCAGAAATCTTTTAGTGACGGACTTTGCGCGTTTTATGGAGTTACGACCTTCTGCATTACGTTTGGACTTGTTGTATTCGGTTATATTTGTACCCGTGTTATACGTGTTTGTATAGTTCTAATAACCTCTATAATAATTCAAAGCCAATGAATTCCAGTCCCGCGACTCATAACAATAATTTACTAAAAATAAAGTTACGTTATTATAAAGTATGGTTGGCAACCCTAGGTGAGACAATGGTCAAACGCAAACTCATACATCATGAAAACCTTCTCCATTAAAAATATTTAGAAGGCCCAATTTTCATGCCGATTAATAAAATGGTGTAGAAGTTTTTCTACGTCATATAATGATTTGTTTTATATGTATATAATATAAGATTATAAAGGAGATTAATAAATTCTATTCATTGTTCTTCAAATGATATTGAAGTCAAAGCATTTTTTTGGTTAGGTTAATGTGCATAAGGTTTTCGCCGAAGACAAAATTAAATTCCAAATAAATTTCTTCATATCTCAACGTTCAGGGTTCAGAGAATACCAACGTACCAAAATATGCTTATTTGCATATTAACAGAAATTTCGATTAAACAATGTTTTGCGAAATTTAATGTGTTTCTTTCATGTTTCAAGCTCTGTTGCAGAAATTATTTGTAATATAATTTCACAGTTAAATAAAATCAAAAGTGAGTTTCTCAATTATCCAAAAGGTACTATGACATACTATAAAATATTTATTAAACCATTGACGAAGACGGGACGGTGGTTGGTCGGCGTCCGGTCGCCGTCCTAAATATCGCTGAAGACAGAGTAGAGGCTGACTGTCGGAGATAGAGTCAGTAATTGCGAGAAACCGCACAAGATCGAGGAAAGTGCATGCTCTCGTTTCGGAGGCAAGACCATTTGGTCGTTGAGCAACGAAGTAAGTAAGTAAGTATTGAACGAAGAAGAAAAAATATTCTCCCGTAGAACTTATTTTAAGTAAAATCTTTTGATTTCAATAAGACATGAAAATTAATACAATAAAATAAAACTCAATTTAGCCATATTATTCTCTCCATAATCCCTCAAGATAACAAATACAATTCTGAGCTTAAATCGCCGTCTTCTTTAATATTCCACTAACTAGAATATGCCCACGCTTAAAGTAATGCAAACGTTTTAGTAAAAACTGTGTCGTAAACTAACAGCTCGTTCACACATGGTCTCCGCTTTACTGATCCGTTTTATCGGATACGTTCTTTTTCACCGATGGAGCATGGAGTTATATGAGCGACTTCACATTTCAGTACATATTTCAGTAAAAAAACGGTCCGGTAAATTATGACATTCCGTTTTGTCATCGATACTAGATGAACGGAATACGTATCCGTCATGTTTCGTACAATTTTACCGGATAGAAACTGTGCCAGGGTGAGGGCTAGCCAACAAGTTTGTGTCGTCTCTTCGCAACTGACTCATGAGTAACAAACTGTAAGCGCCTTCTGAAGGTCTCGCTCAAGAATGGATGCTGCCACTAACGTCGATTCTTCCTTCTCCGCAAGCGCCAGTACCATACAACACGACAACGTCCATCCTAGTAGAATAGTGGTGGTATACTAAGAATTCGCTTGTGAACATCGTATCCAGTAATGACGGATACGTTGAACATTATACGGTGCCTATGTGTGAACAAAGCATATTTTTTGTCGTTGTTAAAACGGGTACCGTATACACGGATACTATGTGTGAACGGGTTGTAATTTGTATGCACTCGAGAAATCATAAATCGCTTCCAGGGAAACTCTCGGAAGAAAAAATATCACATAAAACTTAAACACTTTTTACGTGAATCCCGAAGAAACAGATAAGGAATCTAAAAAAATGCAAAAAAATGTATTCCAATTGTTTTAATTTAATAGCTTCAATGTTGTACAGGACACGGCATGTTAGTATTTTCTAATATTATATTAAATTAATTATTAATAATTTAATAAATGCGCTGTGGTCTTCCATCACAGATATTTATCGCACTGTTAATTTAGCACGTACCTAGTAACTACAGCCGACGATGGAGATGCTAGCCAGCCATCAGCTAGCCTATGGGCACAACGCGACGAGACGAGTATCGAGATTACCTTCATAAGTGTCACGCGTAAATACTGATTCATCCAAATAGTATTGCTTGTTATAAAAGTGCGTTCTTTAATACTTGCTTGATGTTATTCAACGATGTGTGACTTTAATCGCATTTATCGTGGCCTTTAATAAAACATAAGTCCTTCCATATTTGTGAGTGTCATTTGGTGTGTCGGAGGCCCCACCCAACAAATTACAAACTCCTACAAAGTCAATGATGTTGCGCTTTCGTAAGACGATAAAAAGCTGATTTGACTGTCCGCTCCTTTATTTTGGCTATGGTATTTATTTTATGTATCTTCGTATTAAGTAATTTGAAGATGAAAAGGGATTCAACTCAAATCTATTTTAATCCCTCAGAAATTCACGATCGAGGAATAATTTTAATTTCGTCGATACCTTAAAATTCGTAATTACCAATCCAGATAAGTTGAAATGAAAATGTCAGCTTGAAAACATTAATTCGATCGTCTAATGAATAGCAAAGCGTTCATCTGTTGAATTTTAAAAAGGCATCCGAATCTATAACGCGTTCCACGTTCTTCCCATAAAAGACTAAGGAACGCGCCATCTATGTTTTTATTAATGAATTATTCTTTGGTATACAAAAGTGACCTAATTGAAAGAAAGAAGACTAAGGTAGGGCATCTAATGAGGAGGGATGAAAGTCACGTGACCAATATAATGTTAAACTGGAAGACTAAAGGGTTATAAAGGCAGACAAAAATAAACCTATGGATAGACTGTGTGAAGGATTACTTGACGTTGTAATGTGACAGAAGACGTATGTTAGAAGAGAGGAGTAAAGAAGAAGAAAGTACATATTGTGCTGACTGCAAATAATTTGGAGGTAGTGAAAGAAGAGAGAGTAAATGATCTAAATTTAGTGTTTCTTTTTTGTATAAACTGGTGTTGAATTGTTTTTATTGCTTAAGATTTAAAATGTTTTTTTGACAATTTCAGTACAATACGAAATAAAGATAAAAAATCTAGCAGACATGTATAAACTTGAAGATTATCTTAAACATCAGGGAGTTGTTGGCCAGAATTAACTTCATTATAATGGTAAAATGACTTATTAATATAATCTTCAGGGATTTTCATAGCTAGACTGATTCGATTAATCCAATGACGTTAATGAGGGCTTAGTTGAGACGACTTAAGCTTGTAGTACACAATACATTTCACTAATCTTTTTTTATCTTTAATAGGTATAATATTAAAAATACTGTTACGAATTACGGGACTCGAATTAAAATGCCTTTTTCTTTATTGCAGGAGATCAGCAGACAGGCAGACGGCCCACTTGATGGACGGCGGTTACCATCGCCTATGGACATTTGCAACACCAAAGGTGCTACGAATGCGCTGCTGCTCTCTTTAGGGAGCCTGGAACCTGGTCACTAATGCCGGAACACAACACAGGGTTATTATGGCGGCATACTCTAGACCAGGGGTGGTCGCCATCCAATCGGGCAAATGCCCTACCTGATGGCGACCACCCCTGGTCTAGAGTATGCCGCCATAATAACCCTGTGTTGTGTTCCGGCATTAGTGACCAGGTTCCAGGCTCCCTAAAGAGAGCAGCAGCGCATTCGTAGCACCTTTGGTGTTGCAAATGTCCATAGGCGATGGTAACCGCCGTCCATCAAGTGGGCCGTCTGCCTGTCTGCTGATCTCCTGCAATAAAGAAAAAGGCATTTTAATTCGAGTCCCGTAATTCGTAACAGTATTTTTAATATTATACCTATTAAAGATAAAAAAAGATTAGTGAAATGTATTGTGTACTACAAGCTTAAGTCGTCTCAACTAAGCCCTCATTAACGTCATTGGATTAATCGAATCAGTCTAGCTATGAAAATCCCTGAAGATTATATTAATAAGTCATTTTACCATTATAATGAAGTTAATTCTGGCCAACAACTCCCTGATGTTTAAGATAATCTTCAAGTTTATACATGTCTGCTAGATTTTTTATCTTTATTTCGTATTGTACTGAAATTGTCAAAAAAACATTTTAAATCTTAAGCAATAAAAACAATTCAACACCAGTTTATACAAAAAAGAAACACTAAATTTAGATCATTTACTCTCTCTTCTTTCACTACCTCCAAATTATTTGCAGTCAGCACAATATGTACTTTCTTCTTCTTTACTCCTCTCTTCTAACATACGTCTTCTGTCACATTACAACGTCAAGTAATCCTTCACACAGTCTATCCATAGGTTTATTTTTGTCTGCCTTTATAACCCTTTAGTCTTCCAGTTTAACATTATATTGGTCACGTGACTTTCATCCCTCCTCATTAGATGCCCTACCTTAGTCTTCTTTCTTTCAATTAGGTCACTTTTGTATACCAAAGAATAATTCATTAATAAAAACATAGATGGCGCGTTCCTTAGTCTTTTATGGGAAGAACGTGGAACGCGTTATAGATTCGGATGCCTTTTTAAAATTCAACAGATGAACGCTTTGCTATTCATTAGACGATCGAATTAATGTTTTCAAGCTGACATTTTCATTTCAACTTATCTGGATTGGTAATTACGAATTTTAAGGTATCGACGAAATTAAAATTATTCCTCGATCGTGAATTTCTGAGGGATTAAAATAGATTTGAGTTGAATCCCTTTTCATCTTCAAATTACTTAATACGAAGATACATAAAATAAATACCATAGCCAAAATAAAGGAGCGGACAGTCAAATCAGCTTTTTATCGTCTTACGAAAGCGCAACATCATTGACTTTGTAGGAGTTTGTAATTTGTTGGGTGGGGCCTCCGACACACCAAATGACACTCACAAATATGGAAGGACTTATGTTTTATTAAAGGCCACGATAAATGCGATTAAAGTCACACATCGTTGAATAACATCAAGCAAGTATTAAAGAACGCACTTTTATAACAAGCAATACTATTTGGATGAATCAGTATTTACGCGTGACACTTATGAAGGTAATCTCGATACTCGTCTCGTCGCGTTGTGCCCATAGGCTAGCTGATGGCTGGCTAGCATCTCCATCGTCGGCTGTAGTTACTAGGTACGTGCTAAATTAACAGTGCGATAAATATCTGTGATGGAAGACCACAGCGCATTTATTAAATTATTAATAATTAATTTAATATAATATTAGAAAATACTAACATGCCGTGTCCTGTACAACATTGAAGCTATTAAATTAAAACAATTGGAATACATTTTTTTGCATTTTTTTAGATTCCTTATCTGTTTCTTCGGGATTCACGTAAAAAGTGTTTAAGTTTTATGTGATATTTTTTCTTCCGAGAGTTTCCCTGGAAGCGATTTATGATTTCTCGAGTGCATACAAATTACAACCCGTTCACACATAGTATCCGTGTATACGGTACCCGTTTTAACAACGACAAAAAATATGCTTTGTTCACACATAGGCACCGTATAATGTTCAACGTATCCGTCATTACTGGATACGATGTTCACAAGTAAATTCGTAGTATACCACCGCTATTCTACTAGGATGGACGTTGTCGTGTTGTATTGTACTGGCGCTTGCGGAGAAGGAAGAATCGACGTTAGTGGCAATATCCATTCTTGGCGCTAAGACCTTCACAAGGCGCTTACAGTTACTCATGAGTCACTTGCGAAGAGACGACACAAACTTGTTGGCTAGCTGTACGCCCCGTCGGCCCCCTCACCCTCGCACAGTTTCTATCCAGTAAAATTGTACGAAAACATGACGGATACGTATTCCGTTCATCTAGTATTCGATGACAAAACGGAATGTCATAATTTACCGGACCGTTTTTTTACTGAAATATGTACTGAAATGTGAAGTCGCTCATATAACTCCATGCTCCATCGGTGAAAAAGAACGTATCCGATAAAACGGATCAGTAAAGCGGAGACCATGTGTGAACGAGCTGTTAGTTTACGACACAGTTTTCACTAAAACGTTTGCATTACTTTAAGCGTGGGCATATTCTAGTTAGTGGAATATTAAAGAAGACGGCGATTTAAGCTCAGAATTGTATTTGTTATCTTGAGGGATTATGGAGAGAATAATATGGCTAAATTGAGTTTTATTTTATTGTATTAATTTTCATGTCTTATTGAAACTCAAAAGATTTTACTTAAAATAAGTTCTACGGGAGAATATTTTTTCTTCTTCGTTCAATACTTACTTACTTACTTCGTTGGCTCAACGACCCAAAGTGGGTCTTGGCCTCCGAAACGAGAGCATGCCACTTTCCTCGATCTTGTGCGGTTTCTCGCCAATTACTGACTCCTATCTCCGACAGGTCAGCCTCTACTCTGTCCTTCCAGCGATATTTAGGACGGCCGACCGGACGCCGACCAACCAGCCGTCCCGTCTTCGTTCAATGGTTTAATAAAATATTTTATAGTATGTCATAGTACCTTTTGGGATAATTGAGAAACTCACTTTTGATTTTATTTAACTGTGAAATTATATTACAAATAATTTCTGCAACAGAGCTTGAAACATGAAAGAAACACATTAAATTTCTCAAAACATTGTTTAATCGAAATTTCTGTTAATATGCAAATAAGCATATTTTGGTACGTTGGTATTCTCTGAACCCTGAACGTTGAGATATGAAGAAATTTATTTGGAATTTAATTTTGTCTTCGGCGAAAACCTTATGCACATTAACCTAACCAAAAAAATGCTTTGACTTCAATATCATTTGAAGAACAATGAATAGAATTTATTAATCTCCTTTATAATCTTATATTATATACATATAAAACAAATCATTATATGA
Source organism: Dendrolimus punctatus (assembly GCA_012273795.1). Taxonomy (NCBI): domain Eukaryota; kingdom Metazoa; phylum Arthropoda; class Insecta; order Lepidoptera; family Lasiocampidae; genus Dendrolimus; species Dendrolimus punctatus. The sequence goes on from CM022538.1 coordinate 16,069,989, forward strand.
CGTAGAAAAACTTCTACACCATTTTATTAATCGGCATGAAAATTGGGCCTTCAATATTATTTTAGCGATAATAAGGTACAACATAACACATCCGTCAAAAACATTCAATTCTATGTTGATAGAACATGGTCGTAAAATAACATCTGTCGCTTCACCGACGTCTTTTTTTCGTAGAATAACGTTGGATGGTACTATACGATTGCGCTGGCTCCGAAGTAAAATGAAGCATGTGAATTTTCTAGGAAACCGTTAAGTAATTACGTGTAATTTTAATTCCAATTTAAAAAGAACCTTTTTAGTAATATGTATGTGAATTTTCACCTTAACGGAATTGATAAAAAAAAAGTTATGGCCAAAAAACTACGTATAATATTTTAAATGGCTACCCTGTAAAGTTGATCCAATGTCACATCCGACACTGTTCTACGATCATGGCGATATATATATATATATATATATATATATACCATACCGGGCCTCCTGGGCCTAAGGGGAAATCGGCCACTGTGTACGCGGCCATAGCGTAATAAAATCTACTGTATCGATATTCACACATTACAATAGATAGATATCAAAATACTCGTTAAGCCATCAAACACTGATGATATCAAACATTTGTTGCAGCCGCTAGTGACGAGAGCGTTTACCGTTAGTGCAGACAATGTTTACATTTCAAACACAGCGACAAATCCCTGGGTTTTAATCATTCTCCAACATTTGCATATACTGAGCTCTCGTTGAATAACGGTTATGACTTTACGCATTAATTGCACACATGTTTAGGATTAATTTTAAAAATTGATTACAAACTAGATTTTTTTTAATTTGTACTATGTTTTAACAGTTTAATGGCTGTCTCTTTTTATTTTACCTCCTAACTTCTTTTAATTTTATGCTAATATATAAAGCTAAAGACTTCGTTTGCTTAAACGCGCTAATCTCAGGTACTACTGGTTTGATTTGAAATATTCTTTCAGTGTTAGATAGCCCATTTATCGAGGAAGGCTATACGCTATATATCATCACGCTAAGAACAATAGGAGTGGAGCACCAATGAAGAATGTTTCAAAATTGGATTTTTTTTAACTTACTTTTTTATTACTATACCACGCGGACGGAGTCGCGGACAGAAGTTAGTTTTCTATAAAACTAATAGAGCTAGGCATGTTACTGAGATTGCGCCGTTTATTATCTTCTAGCCGCAACATGTTGGGAAGCGTTGATCAATAAGTTTATATAGAGTAAATAGTAAACATAAACAAAAAAATAACAGTAGACAATTAAAACGAACAAGTTGGCGGTAGGCTAAATAAATATTTTAACATTACTCATTAATACTTGACATCTTTGTCTTTCATAATCACGGCTACGTGTTATGGCCAAAACGTTGGAAAGAAATAAGAGCGGCATTGTGTATAATTACAGTATACAGTGACGGACTTTGCGCGTGTTATTGAATCGTGCATTACGTTTGCACTGGTTGCATTCAATTATAATATGTGCACTTGTATTATACTTGTTTGTATAGTTGTAATAAATTCTATAGTAATTCCAAAAGGCATATCCGTGCAGGAACGGAGAAAGAATACAATTTCCTGCGGCCCGGCGGCCTGTCGTAAGAGGCGACAAAACAACCCACAGCCAGGTGGTAGGGTATTTGCCCGACTGGAACATAAAACATAATGTTTGTCTGTCCAAATATCCCATAACTCGTATTACGATGTACGGCGCCGAAGAACCATACATAAAAGTGCGTGAAATACAACACATTATTGGTCTATATTAGTCAGATAATGTGCGTTTTATATTTATAGCATTAATGATAGTGTCCACCTTAAATTTAATCAATAATATACTTTATAGTCTAAAAGATAAAGTTTAAAACGAATTTCGTTAATGTTAAACAATCAAAAATACACAATAACCTCTGGGGTACAAAATTAAATATTGATATCAGTCACATGTTTGCTCACATATATGAAAATTGGAAAACGCGACTTCAGTTGAAGTAGCCATTATTTAACATTTTAATAAATAATGTATAAGCACAGCAAATAAATCGTGAGTATATCTTTATCAGTTGTACGGAGTGTTTGTAATCACATAAATAATCTAATAATTAGGTTGTTTTATATAATCCGTTTATTTACAAAGGTTAAAATCTATTTCACAACATTCAGGTCTTAGAAAGGTAAAACAATCAAAGACAGGTAAGAACTTTTGGGTATAACATTGAAGTTCGTCAAATGTTTGTTCAAATGATTGTGGTAAGGAAAGTTTGGCGTATAGAGCAATATTGTTTTATGAAAATACTCGCATGTGTGATAACTTTAATATCCTGAGGACAAAATTCCGTTCATAATATACTTACAAATATTTAAAAAAGTTTACAAATAAACATAGCATCTTCTATCCATTGGCAGCCTAGCTCAGTGGGTCCTAGAGCTTTCACCTTCAATCCCTGACATGGCAAATTGAATGAACAAACTTTCCGGTATTTTATATGGTCTAGGTATCTGGGGTCGGTCTGAAGTTGGAGTTGGTCAAAACTTGTATAGTAATTATTATTTTTTTGTTCCAATAACAATGGAAGAATTAACAAATGATAATCGTGTACTAGCCTACGCAACTTTCAGAGAAAATTTACTAAATCCTATATAAATAGATCTGGCATAAGGCACTTCTGTCGAAGCTCCCCAGTTAGGGACTCACCGAGGGATTGTGTGAATGGGTGGCCAGCTTCTTATTTGGGTGGAGCATCAAAGTCCTTATCGATGGCGTATGCTCGGACACAAAGCCCATTAATGCTGGCGTACCCCAAAGCTCAGTATTGTCGCCCACACTGTTTATTCTGCACATCAATGATATGTTGCAAACCGGTAACATTCATTGTTATGCAGATGACAGCACGAGCGATGCTTTTTATACTGGCCGTGTAAACATCCCTCGTGCAGAAGTTGAGGATAATAGAATACGACTTGTGCCTGAAATCGAGTCCTCCCTGGAGCAGGTTTCGGAATGGGGACGACAAAATCTTGTCACTTTTAATCCCAAGAAGACGCAAGTTTGCGCGTTTACCGCTAAGAAAGCCCGATTTTTGTTAGTGCCGCAGTTTCAGGGCACTCTCCTCACACTCCTCTTAGGATCTCGAACACCATAGGGATCCTGGGCGTCGACATTTCGAGCGAGGTGCAATTTAGGGGTCACTTGGAGACCAAAGCGAAAATCGCTTCAAAAAAACTCGGAGTCCTCAATGGGGCTAAGCGGTACTTCACACCGGGACATAGGCTTTTACTATATAAAGCTCAAGTCCGTCCCCATATGGAGTACTGCTCCCATCTTTGGGTTGGTGCACCCCAGTACCAGCTGCTCCCACTTGACTCCTTCCAGCGCCGAGCGGTTTGGATTGTCGACGATCCCAAAATTACAGACGGCTTAGAGTCTCTCAGCCACAGAAGAGACGTTGGCGCTCTAAGCGTGTTCTGCCGTCTGTACAACGGGGAGTGCTCTGATGAGCTGTTTGATTTGGTGCCTACGTCGCCATTCTACCATCGCACCGCTCGCCGGCGATTGGGAGTTCATCCACACTTCCTGGACACTTGGAAGTCCTCCACGGTACGTAGCGGACGCTCCTTTATGCCATATGTGTCCGGATTATGGAATGAGCTCCCTCCTGCGGTTTTCCCAGAGCGCTACAATATGGGGCTCTTCAAAAAGGGCGTGAATGGATACCTAAAGTCTCAACGAGGTAGGCAACGCATCGGCTCCCCTTGGGTTGCAGATGTCCATGGGCGACGGTAGCCACCTATCACCAGGTGGTCCGTTTGCCAGTTTGCCTACTAGCAAAATAAAAAAAAACCACATAATGTTCTTGCTCTGCGCTATGTTACGTTTTTACTTAAATCTGTAACATTTTAATTCTTAGCAAGTGTCTTTGAAATGTTTGAATTTGTGGATATTTAGAGCTGTTTTTTCAATCACCAAACAGAAGTTATTTATACAATAAAGTACACTAGTGGTCACCGAGTGGTTGAAATTTGACCATAATTAATTCAAATTATAAGTTTTAACATTTCAACATTATTAAGGTTATGTTGTCAAAGACTGTATATAATAAAAAAATAATGGTTTCATTTAAGAATTTACTAAGGTAGGTTATATTTTTTCCAACTGGTAACTCTTATTTTATGATTGAAACATTTAGCCCTTTGCTTAATAAAAAAAATTAAAAAGTTGAACAATGATAAATACTTTTGTACACTGACCTAACTAACCCATAAAAGTCCCGAAATTTAACTCTGATGCCATATTTTTTCACGAAATACTCCCGAGGAAACTTATATTGACTGCAATTGTCTCACTGTGGAACGAAACAGGAAATTCGGATGCAAGAGGAAAAGTTACGCGGTTCCACTATTTCCAGTTTTATTTTATAACTAACGATTTTATTTATAACAATGTGTATTGTATTAGAGATTTTTTATAACGAGTATTTAAATTTAGTTTAATCATAAATTGATTTTTAGGATCTAAGGCGGAACGCATGCACCACTTAGGCAGTTTTAAAGTGAAAATTGTTACAATTACCCCGTGCTAACAACGGCGAAGGAAAACATCGTGATGCAACCTGCACATCGAGATAACTGATGTGTTAATGCTGCCATGCCGTCAATGAATATTGACGGCCTTTGTGGTTGATCGGGCTAAGCATTTGCCAGCCTATCTCACTGCAGCGCAAAGATTCCAGGTTCAATTTCTGGCATGGTAAATTTCAGAAACGAATTTTCTCCGTTATTTACTATATTGTTTATCATCCATAACACAAGCGCAACTTGTTTAATTTGGGTATATAGGTACAATATGTGTGTTTGTCTGCCGATGATTATTATTATTATTTGTATGACTTTCAAGACCATGGGTCATAAAAATTTACCAGGTCTTTTGGAGGGCTTGCGTGGGGCCATGGAAAGACCAACACGTAGAGGTCCCTTGACAATTTAATGTAATTGTGGAGTGACACTGGCCGGTGATTGTCCCTGCCTACACCATAAAAAATGCACCTAAGGACAAGCTCCGGCCAGTGTACGACTATTGTGAGAAATGAGAACAAAGTACCGGGTCTACTAGTGCTACTAGGGGTCTATATATAATAATTTATTTAGTATTTGAATAACATGGATGTGAATTAGTATAGGAAATCATTATGAAGATACTGATCGTGGCATCGAGATTACTGTTTATCAACTACACCAAACCGGCTATCTTCATTCTCTCAACCCCACAGTTGAGACTCGACCCCACCTGGGATGCTTTTAGGGCTAGTAAATACCTTCGGTAAAATATAGCCTTACTTGTACTTTATTATTTTGAAATTAACTAAGTTAAATTCAAGTATCTTGGTATTTATTATATTATGAAATGTAGACGAAAATAAATAAAATAATACGCAAAAGTAACAGTAAGATTAAAGATTAAACATACGTAGTAACTAGTAATGATACTACTGCTATTTTGGTTAGAGTAAGAATGATAAAAAGGTGGTAATATTATAACAACTATTAAACTATAAAACTTCAATTCTTGATTAATCAGAATTACCCGAATGTAATAGAAAAAAAACTTACTTATAAATATGTCAAAAAATATGTACATACATACATACATAACTTCACGCCAGATCCCTTGCGGGGTAGGCACGAACAACAGAGTGCCATACAGGCTTATTCTTACATACCTCACTTGCTTCTTTGACATTCATAGCTCTTGTCATGCACGCTCGTCTATTCTTAAGGCTCCTGACATCACCTTCTGCTAATACACGATCAATTATAAAAAATATGTATGTGGTATAAACAGTCTTGTATACTCCAGCGTCTAAGAACAAATTGTTTTACAGCAACTATAATAATAAACACTCAAGAATCTGCAGTTTATATGACTTGCTTTTCTTCCCAGTCGTTTTAAGACGACAATTTACGCAAGTCACTTGCAGTATTGCGCTTCTAAGTAATATAAGAGAATTGATTTTCTCGTGTTTCTTCATTCATTTTGTAAATAATTTCAATAATGGGGAGGAACTTCAACAATGTTTTTGCACAAGAAATGATTATCATTGTTACGAGTTTCAGGACTCGAATTAAAATATCGTTGGAAATATTAGATGTTTTTAGAATTATACAAACAAGTATAACACAGGTACAAATATTACTGTGCATAACGAGTTCAAACGTAATGCACGATTCAATCACACGCTCAAAGTTCGTCACTAACGTCTTGCTTCGCTTGTGGCTATCGTTAGACTACCTCATCCCTCCAATGGGGCATTGCTTTATACTGTACAAATACAATATGTCTGCTCGACCGCGTGGACTTAATTTCCTAGAATCACACCTGACTGACTAACTGGCTAATGCCTACCATAAAAGATAATACACAATGGGCTGTTTTTCTCAATCACAAATTTTAAACACAAATTAAACAAAAGAAGTCCAAATTCCGCAAAGTAAAACGTCTACAGGTATGCAGGCGTATATTTGCCTTTGTCGGCGCTCAGTTCGTAATATTATTTTCAATATTCAATAAAACCACGCAATGTTGAAATTAAATTTCTTGCAACAAAATTCATTACAATCCTCCTGTCTCATGAAATCTCAACAGCTGTCTTACTTTGTAAAAAGACTCAAAAGATACACACAGGACAAAAGGTGAGCTTACTTCTTACTTAGTATTACTAAGTAAAAACAATAGAGTTTTGTGTACAGTAATTAAGTTTTATTTTATAAGACTTGTTAACAAGTTTACTTATATAATAAAGTTAGTTAACTTGACTGATGCACTGTCGTGAATTAGAGTGTTTACAGTGTGCGAAACTGTGAGGGTCTTTCCAGAATAAGTGATTAAAGGTCGAATGAATAAAGTGAAGGTAATCTAGTTAATTTATTAAACAGGGTAAGTATCTCAGAGACACCTTATCACGAGCAGAAGGTAATTTAAAAGGACTATTAAATAATTAAATTCTGACCTAAAACAGTAATTATTGTTGATGATAGAAGGACTCTTTATACTTAATTTAATCAAGATTCTCTCCGTTTTGAAATTGCGATAGTGAAATTGTCAACCAGTTCCGGACAAGCGCGGGTGATGTAGTCTCCGTTCTTTATACACTTTTATATTAAATTTGTCAAGGGGCCTCTACGGGTTGGCCTTCCTATGGTCCCACGCAAACCCTCCAAAAATCAGGCCATTTATATGGCCCGTGACCTTCAAAGACGTCCATTGTATTAATATCAGTAATCACCGGTAGCTTGGTCCCTAGACTGCACTACCGATGGTCTTCAAGATTGAAATAATTTTTAATAAATATTTTGTTAGGGCTGATTTTTGTAAAAGAATTATTATTATGTTTCAACATTTTTTTTTTATTGCAGGAGATCAGCAGACAGGCAGACGGCCCACTTGATGGACAGCGGTTACCATCGCCTATAGACATTTGCAACACCAAAGGTGCTACGAATGCGCTGCTGCTCTCTTTAGGGAGCCTGGAACCTGGTCACTAATGCCGGAACACAACACAAGGTTGTTATGGGGACATACTCTAGACCAGGGGTGGTAGCCATTCAATCGGGCAAATGCCGTACCACCTGGCTGTGGGTTGTTTTGTCGCCTCTCACGACAGGCCGCCGGGCCGCAGGAAATTGTATTCTTTCTCCGTTCCTGCACGGATAAAAAAAATCTTTTAAAAAGAGATATACCATTTTAATATAAACTTCGCTTGCGTTTACTTTAAATCTATATTCTATAGAAACTATTCCATATTTCAGGTTAAAAACTGTCCTATTCTTACCTAATTACTAAAAATACATTTAAATGCCAAATATTGCAATACTAATATAAGTTAGTACAGTTTTCGAAATTGATAAACACACAAAAGAAGTTGATTGAAGTAGTGCTATAAAAAGTTTATGATCAAACTTTCAACCAAACTGCGTGAGATCACGCCAACGATACTATAAACAAACATTCTCGCATCTTTAATTAAAGCGTTTATCATAGAGTTTTATCTTTTATCATATGTATCTTATCCGTGCAGGAACGGAGAAAGAATACCATTTCCTGCGGCCATCCACCCGACTAAACAACCAACAGCCAGGTGGAAGGTATTTGCCCGACTAGATGACTACCACCCTTAGTTAAAAGCATGTCGCCGCAACAACCTTAAGTTGTGTTCCGGCCGGCATTAGTGACCGGGTTTCAGTCTTCCTTAACAGAGCAGCAGCGCATTTGTAGCACCTTTGGTGTTGAGAAGTCCATAAGCGATGGTAACCGCTTTCCATCAGGCCGTCTGCCTGTCAGCTGAACTCCTGCAATAAAAAGAAAAAAGCTGTTGTTTTTTGCTATCGTTGTGTTTAAATTTTGAGTACTATTAAAGCAAGTGAAGGGTTTGTACAATTTGTAAAAAAAAGAAGGTGTGCGTCTTGGGACGCCCAATAGAAATGATAACTTAAACTAATCTAACGTTATAGAAAGGGAAGCCAGACAGACTGGCACCGTAACGCGTTATGTAATGAAGCAGTTTACCCTCCTATAATGAGTTATCACTTCAAAAATAAAAAAGAGATAACGCTTAAAAAATAAACTAAATTGATTCAAGTGTCATAGAAATGCTAATGGCTAAATCCGCTGCGTCCGATTCAAACACAAAGAAAAAATACATAAATTTCTTTATAACGGCTCAAAATTCCGTTTTAAGTGAATAGATTTACAAAAAAGCCCTAATTTTATCTTTTTCATTCGTTCACTTCAAATAAAGTGGCTTCATTGAGCCAAAATAAACAACTTAAAGTGCCATTTATTTTATCTTTGACTGAAAATTATATTTCATTGACGCGAATTGCGCGCATCGAATGTTCAAGAAAAAATAAATAAATTGAATTTGTTACATTTAAGTTTGATATTGTTGGCAAGATAAAATAGTTAATTGTATATTTATAGGAGATACTAGCTGTCCCGGCAGACGTCGTCCTGCCCGCTAAAAATAGGGGTTTGTCGCAGAGGGTTAATAATTTAGGGTTGTATGTATTTTTGTATGTTGTATCATAAAAAAATAGAAACTAAAAATTTTGTCTAAAAAATAAATAAAAAAATTAGGGGTGGACTACCCCTAACATTTAGGGGGATGAAAAATAGATGTTGGCCGGATAAGCACAAAAAATTTCATCAAAATCGGTCAAGCCGTTTCGGAGGAGTATGGCAACGAAAACTGTGACACGAGAATTTTATATATTAGATTATAAAGATACAGTTGTAGTAATTACTCGTATAATAATGTTATAAACAAATGATCCTTGTTGAAACCACTATCACTCTCAAATGTTACTAGCAATTAGGCTGGTTACAGGTTTTCCGTGTGATCTTGGGTCCGGCTCTGCGTTCTGGTGAGGTCTCCCTTTTTTCTTCTTTTATTTTCTTCCTTTTAGATGTTTTACTTTTTCCTCTCTTTTGCTTTTACTCATGGTAGCTAATATAATTTCAATTACTTAATATGTGGCAAAGGATGTTGGTATTGTATTAAGTGAAACTACTTATGTATAAGATTCATATTAGGTACTCAATTCTGTACAATACTACTGGTTCCAGTCTCTCTTAAGAGAGCAGCAGCGCATTTGTAGCGAATGTCCATAGGCGATGGTAACCGATTTCCATTGAGTGGGCCGTCTGTCGGTCTGGTGAACTCGTGCAATAAAAAAAATGCCAATAACAATGTATGGTTCGCAAATATTACTTAGAAAAATATGTTTCTTTTTAATTAAAAAGTCGTTAATTTTAATGTCCATTATATGGAGCGTGCATTATTCCCAAATTTTAAGGTGCGCCACATTTTTAACTGAACAAATCACAATAAGTTTTTAAGTGCTCATCAAGGGTCCCCTTTTCGCGTATTCGGCGTTATTAGAGGCACCGAGTAGCCTTTTAAGCTTCTATTGAATGGTTCCGAAAATCTTAATTTTGACCGCATTAATTTTAATAAAAATTACACGGCCCGACTGGCAATAGATGAAAGAGCCGTAATAATGTGTCGAAGCAGTCATTCTTTATCATTTTAAAAATATTTTTGGATCTTCCTAGGAATCGTTGCGATTTGAAACTTGATGAAACGAAAAAGCGACACTAAAAAGAGATAAACACATAGGACGAAATCGATAGGACTAAGCCTGCGACAGAATAAGATAGAATACATATTCATATATTTGTTAATACTTCAAATTTCATGTTTTAATGCTTAAATATATTAAAACAATATAGTACATGAAATGTTAGTCGCGAAATTTAGGAACCCCCCACCCCTTGTCACTTCACTTCTACAGAGCATGAACTACATTACAACTAGATTACAATGCTCGCAATATTTCAGTATGGTCGGTCATGATAAAAAGTAGTTAATTTTGCCTATAGACACAGTGACTTGGGGCCTTGAAACCCTTTTCGAACTTGGGTAAAACTGGAATTACGGTACATACATGGAATAATTATCACTAAATAAAACTAAATAGTACATATTACGTGATATACGGATATTCAGCGAGGACCACACGCCGTCTTCCAACACGGTGGGCAATCCCTCAATGGATTTCACCTCGTGAAGGATTCAACCCCACTTTAATTGAATGAATCGCGGCTACATAACTTATTGAGCTACAACACCATTGCTGCAGCTTTTCTTTGGTACAAATAAAATAATGTGTGCACTAGTGTACACACGTATGAAGTGAAACTTCTTTATGACCTTATTTTTCGAAAAATGATCTACTATATGCAACTTTACTGAAATTGGTTAAATAAAGTTAAATTATTATTTTGCTGATCACTTTAATATATACAGAAGAAAGAAAGAAAATATTTTACTAAAAAAAAACTAAGTTAATATAAAGAGAGAGAGAAACAGAATAAGTCCTAAATTGGACCCAGCCACAGCATAATACTAGCCAACAAGGACTAGCGCTGTTCTTTCGTCCGGGACCATAAAGATGTAGGATAGTAAATAATGATTTATAAATCATCAAACTCGTATATTAATTAAAACAAAATAAAGAAATATTTCAATGCTCGTCTCACAATCCATCTATCAACATTCGTGTTGGCGGAAAAATGTGACGCGTAACCGAAAATGTGACGGTAAATATTTTACAACGCCGATAAAGAAGTTTCAGTTTAAAATTGAATTTAAGTGAAGATTAAGTTTTTTCATATTTAATATTCAGTCCTACAATACATTATATTTAAGTGCCTAGTTGATTAAAAAATATTACTTAAGAACAAAAGGGATGTCACTGCCATAATAAAATCTTAACCAGACTTTGCCATTAACCGAACCAACTACTAACTTGATGTAGAAAATATTTTCTCAAAACAATGCACTTTCATAAAAGAAATTACAAACGCAATGCTAAAATATTAAGGGATTCTTTCAACGAATAAAGTAGCCCAATTTATAAAATATGTTTTCTTGAGGTCTTCCAAAAATATTATAAGCAATATCTTTGTAATACTTGTATCATTGTTGTATGATTGATCTGGCCATTTTGACCCTTCTTTCCATAACGTTATTATTTTATATTGTTTATAAACTATTTTAAAATAATTTTTCAACGGTTACTTGGACAGGACAGGTTACTGTGTTAATGAAAATATTGTATGATAATTCGATCGAGTCTATGAATTAAGTGTAAGCGTTCTTCAACATCTTCGATTTCCCTGGGATCCACTCATTAGATCATAACTTGGTGACAATACTACCTCGAGAGTAAATTCTTTCGAATAATAATGAAATTTTGAAATCGGTCCACAACTGTCGGAGAAATCACGTAACAAACAAACCAAAAAAGCATACGGTTAAATTGAGAACCTCCTCCATTAGAAGTCGGTTAAAAATATTAATAGTCACATACAAGCTTAATAGGTATCTAACAAAACTAAATATTAAGCGATAAAATTTACAATCCTTCAAACGGAATCGAACAAAACATTAAGAATTTCACGAATGCCTTTATCTTTATGACGTTGGAGTAATTCTGTTAATATTTATAACTGAAGTTTTCAAATGAAAGATACATTCTAGGAAAATTTATACTCTCATACAAATTACACACGAATAATAAAACTGCAGTAAAATCATACGATATTCATCGTACACATAAATTTGACTAAGTATTTTTTAACTGTTGCGTGTTTCAAAACAACGTACAACTTAACGATACGAGGAATTGAGGGGATTAATATTTTACTTTCAAAGGGAATTTTCACAGTCCAATGCTAGATAGGTCTATCCAAGTCGGCGCTACTCATCCCTGTTCTCCGACTTCTTCATCCAGGGTCTACCGGTGAACTTCGTAGGTTTGAGTCCATCGGGCCTGAAGGCGTCCGACACTATATTTATTGAGACGCGGTTTTCACTTCAGGACTCGTATGCTCCATCGACCATCCGTCCTGTGGCAGATGTGACCGGTGCACTTCTACTTGCACTTGCATTTTTTTCGTGCTACGTCGGTTACCCAGTTCTCTTACGGATATCCTCATTTGTAATTCCATCCATAACAGAAACACCCAACATATTCTTAGCTCGCTCCATATCCCTTTGAGCAACTTGGAACTTGGGGACCAATCCTGCCGTCAGTATACACATCGTGACCACGTAGGTCAGGACGGGAAGGACGCAATGTTTGAATACTTTCATTTTTAAGCATTGGGAGATGGTTGACGCGAGGGCATGATGAAGCTTACCGAATGCTGCCCAGTTCAGATGTTCGTTAATGTAGGTATATAAATTATGTAAGAGTAAATGACTAGCCATGTCACTCAGACCAAGTCTCAGTGGAATGAGTAGGCCTATGTGATAAGCCCAAGAAATTCGAACCTGATATCATAAGAGATGGCATGTCATCTCTTATGATCTAAAATGATTTTATTTTCATTCTCGTAACCTTACCGTAGATAATGTTTTTATACATTTTATCTTAGTAATCCTGGCTGCCAGTCATAAAGATAAAGTTATAAAATTACTGAATTGTCATCGTTGCTCAGCATGCAAATCTTCAAGGAAATCGGACTTTCCTAAACATTCCGATATACATACAAACACATCACATACATACATCCCAATGAACATACATGCAGGTCAAAAACACAAAAGCGTGTTAAAATAGGTCAATATGAAGGCAAAACATAATAATTCACGAAATATTCCCCTCAAACGCAATCACGATCGATTGCACTCGATAGCTACAATCATAGAAGAGAATTTTAGGGAAAATTTCCTCATATTCACGGTATATGACGCAACGTGAAAGATTGATGACGAAACAATATTATGACTTATAGGCAACGATGATATTGTAACACGATATTATAGAAGTACCTGCAGGGGTGGATTTAGACATTTGCCGCTTATAGCTATTAATTTTTGCCGCCCCTACCGACCTCTACAAATCGATGTCCTTATTCACAATCATATTATCTAAATACTTATTATAAAGAATGTAACAAATCGCTGCCAGAGGAAATCGTGGCTGCATTGCCACGCTATATTGTAATGCTGACTCGTTGCGCGAAATACGTACCACCGTTCTGATGACGGGTGGTATCGAAGAGTTTCTTACCAATTTCTTAGAAGAAACCCTTTCCTACGGACCTAAAGTTTCAAACATATTTTCATTTACATTTCTTTGTCAATAAAATTGTAATTTTATTATTTGTGCACTATCGTCATAACTAGATCACCTTTTGCCCGTAATTAGTAGATTGTGAACTAAGGGATCGATGTGTTTCTTCTTACCGTAACCAAACGCTAGTACTTAAATCATCGAAAAATACCTAATTTGTGAAAAATATTCTTGAATAATTGTTTATGTCCCTGAATCAGGTTCATACACAGTGTGGACCTAATAAGATTTTAAAATTATTACTGTGTGTTGAATAATTAATAAAATTAAGATTTTTTACTTAATGATGAAAAAAATAATGCAGATTAACGTCATGTCATGGAAACTTCGAAATGCGCAAGTTTCTCCCGTGGTCTATATATTATTATTGGACAGATTAATGGACATTATATACGCGAAGTTTTTACGATGGAATTCCCGAGAATGATAGCGGACACGGCGTGTGACGTATGGACACTACGTCGGGCGTTTGAGAAATACCACTGTAGAAGAGTATGCCTGTCTAATAGACATACTGATGAGGTGGTTAACTTATTGTGGACTGTATAAAAGAGAGATGTATAGATAGATGCTGGTGTATTCGAATTTATAGTATATACAATTTGGTGTTGTCAGTTACACTAGCCGTCGTCCGGGCGAGTGTTCGGTGATCCCACGGCAGCCGCGCCTGCGGCCAGCCGTGTACGTGGGGCGGTCCCTTGGCTTCCGCGCGTCTCCATCGTGCGTGCTTCAATAACCAGTATAGATCATTTCCACATGAAACATTCGTCGGTAGCGTGCATCTTGTACTGTGAACAGCCTACGGCATTTGTAGCGGGCCACAACTTACAAATGATCAGTTACGTCATGGCCCTGAGGATTTTATAGTTATTCATAAAAAATAAACATATTTGGACGTCACGGATATGTCGCATCGTTGAATATAAAACTGGCCAATGAAAACCTTAACGTGGTCGAATCCCCCTTCACGGTCCGTTTCCCTTTTTCGTTATATACAAATATTTTTGCCTATTCCATAATAAAGAAGAAGTCATCTTTTTAGGTTTATAGTCTCTTAGAGGTCTGAGCATCGAAGATTAGGGACCTTTTTGTAACCGATATGCTGTAATATAAGGTTAGACAGGGTTATTGGGAAAATAAAGGGCACTGTTTTTCATCGCTGGACAGATTGGGTCAGGGAAGGGTTTTTGATACGTCGCGATAATGTTGGCTGATAGTATGAAATTTTTCGAGGTTGGTGGCAGTGAAATTAAGTTGGCTAAGTATTGTATTAATGCATATTATTAGTGATAGCATATATATAGATTACACTTTATAGTTCACCAGATGTTGGCACGAGTGGAGCGGGTGTGAAAGAGAAGGAAAGGGTAGGTCACCGTACCAGACACGGTACGAACGATACAGGCTTCGCAACAGCAGGCATATATGTTTCGTGATCCTTTCTTCACGTCTTCTGTTCCTTCGTCGAGTAGTTCAGCTAGGTACGGCACAGCGGGTGCCTTTCAACACGCGGGTGTAGAATACGGCGCAACACATAAAAGGTGGCGAGATTTTCGCGGAAGCAGCGGCGAGATAAGCGGTTGGACGTAGACTATGTCACATTACATAGTGACAGATGCGGCGAAAGAAAAAAGAAACAAAGAGGCTGTTGCAAATAGGTCAGCGTTAACACCAAAGTAAACAATTAGAAAACTTGAAATTAGGGACATTATCAATCAACACATGACCAAGGTAGTAAATGATAGGCAGAATATACTATATACTAGTGATTTCTTAGGAATATAACGGCATAAAAGTAAGTAAAGTATTTACAGTCGCTGCATAATCACAATATTTCCTTGGATAAAATAATAAGTGACAATTTTGCTAAATGCGGTCTCTTCCAAGCAATATAACTTAAAGAAAATTCTTAACAAATCTGTTGAACGGAGAATAAGATAGGAATTATTAATTTAAATACTTATATATAATTTAATCAATTCATAAATATTTAACACGCACACATATTACAAATTTCATATTATAAAATGTAATAAGCATATATTGCAGTAATATTGGTTACTTTCAAAGTAATTTTACAGATTATTCTAGTGATCGAAGTATATTACTTTATAGGTACTAAGAAAACTAGTGTCTGTATTGTTGCCAGATATTTTTAAGATTCCGATCCTCTTCCTTGAATTGTATTCCTCAAAGCTGTTGAGGGTTGTGAAGTATCTCCACTACTTTTTCTAGCACTATTGATGTGATGTGTTGTGAAGTGATGATCCACTGCAGTATGCAGTGCGACATATAGGGAGTCGTTGTGTATGGTGCAGATTTTTGCCCGTCTATTTTAAGATTCCGATACCAAGGAAATATCACCATCGTTCTCTCGCGTTTGTGTTATATCTACTTATCACTCCATACCCTCGAGAATGACATTATTATTAAAAGTAATAAATAGAGGAAGTAATAATAAGGGATATGATCAGACAGTATAGATATCACTCTCATTCAAAACGGATAGACAAGTTTTACACAGCACTTATCTCTATCTGTAGGTTCTTCATTATTTAACAACAAATGGTTATAATCATATGTAAATTCGATAAAAAAGATGCTACATAAGTGATGCGTACTTGCTAGCTAGGATTCTAACTCACTATTGGTAACACCACCGACTGATTGATTTAACCACATAAATTTCCTCATACATGTCACTGTGGAAATCAAATAGCTCTCGAGGTACAATTGCTACCCTTTCCTTACATAACTTTAGTTGACCTATATCCCGATCATATGGTACTTCGTTTTTGGATCACCACGTCATTAGAATGAGATGCAATGCGTTTAAAGTATGCTAATACGATTTTCCGTATAAAACTAATTGTAATTAATTACTGTATGTATAGGCGTCAATTAGCCGCAGTCTTAACAGGTGGTATTTACATTTATATCTTGTAAAGGACTGCCCTTAATGGCAGGTTCATGCCCGTTAGACGGAACCTTTGACCATTAACCAGTAGGGTTCATAAAGTTAATTAACTGACCACGCTTGACATCAATAAAATTGAGTGCCAAACTAATAAGGTATTTATTTCAAATTTTAACACACACTTGGTAGGGTGTAATAAGGTTGGATTGGTTGTAATTCAACATCTAAGGCTTTAAAAGGGGTAATAAAACTATTGTTTATAATGGTTCACGTTTTACCGACCTTGCATCTGATGTCAGGTGGAAATAAAATCTGAGATGGAACATGTCACGTCACGTGTGACTTGACGACAACTTATTTATATGTTTCAGGAAAGACAGACGACGTTAGAGTTCCCCTTCGCAACGGTACTTATTATGCGTGTTTGGTTGTTGTATACACATTATATATGTGGCGTGAGCTCGTTCGTTTGCTCGGTTGGCGGTATAAAGGTGACGGAGGAATTAATTCGCGCAATTCCGTGACACGCTCGCCAAAGTGTATCATGTAGAAACATTTGAATATTTCAACAAATTTATCTGAATGAAAACTAAAACTAAACTAAACTAGAAAAGTAGTATCGTATCCGAACGTTGAATTTAATATCAATGTATCCAAACGTTTAATGCGCTCTCTACCAAAGACAGTAGAAGGTTATCTATAATATCTCTTCTCTCTGCCGGAACCTGTAACGGGTCTGCTAACAAAAGAAATAAATTAAACAAGATCTTAAGAAGAGAGAAGATTAATCTTTTTTTTATAACTAGTATCGGGCAGGGAAACTTCGTTCACGTTGTGATGACGACATGTTTCTTATGAAATGAAATGGTGCTACATTTCTTTGGCTATATTCGTCTATGCCACGGACACTACCTTCATTTATCAGAATTAAATTATCCTACGACCTAAAATATTAAATACTCTTTGTCGAGTTTTATTAAAATTCAATCTGTAGTTTTCACCTGATGCTCTAACAGCAACAGACAGGCCAAAAAAATATACGAAATATGCTGATCTGAACTAGCCCATAATTGTTTTCTCATTTTTGAATCCATTCTATCATTTTGATACCCCCAAAAAAATTTATTACATTATAAATTTTATACTAGCAATATCACTTCTGGTAATCATATATTATTATAAAACCAAATTTATTCTAGATAAAGTATAATTAATTACATTTCCACGACTCGTTAGGTCGTAACGGTTTCCAACCTTCAAACAAGTCTTTGATGTATTTAATGAACTATGATTAATTTCAAGAAACGATTCAGTTCTGTAATCATCAACAAATTACGCATACCAGCTACTGAAATAGAACAAGAGAATTCTCTACCAAACTCCACAAATTGTTAAATTTAATTTACCCAATTTCAAACCATGGATTTGTTCTCAAATTGCCTTATTCATCAATCAATTAAATTTGATAATTTTAATTTCTTAAAATAAAACAAAGATTATTTAAACAACTAACACCTAAACTTCTTGCGTATATTAAGACTGTCAAGAGAGCAATACACAAAGGTGTAATAGAGTACTGAGCGAGTATTAATTGAAGCAAAATTGTATCAAAGTGCAGGAGTAGTAGCGCAAAGTATACGCAGGCGCGTTATGAGATTCGCATCGCAGTTACCAACCTCCTTACGGTACGAACAGCCGCCTTGCAGTACTGGCCACTATGAAAGTTGCGAACGCCGGTTGAAAGACAAACATTGCATTCCATTTTTGAAATTCTAGCGTATTTTTCAATTAAAAAGCAAATAAAAGTTGACACATAATAAAACATGGCCGCCGTGTGAATAATTCAGTGAATTCGCGCCCTTTTTTTCAACGTTTATTTTTCAAGTGTTTTTAAAGTGTCGAGGTGTTGACGTTTACTGAATTATTAAATTTGTGCTTCTTTTGGGTACTCTGTAACTTTATTAATTTTGAATCAGTTCGGCGTGTCGCTGAATTAAAGAGTTTCTGTTGGTATTTCAGTTATGTCGGTGAGTAGTTGAACTTTTTTTGTAGTTTTATACCTACTTATTATTCAACTATATTTGTATATTTCTATATAAAATTATTCTGTTGTATGTGTGTCACTGAACTCCTCCTAAACAATTGGACCGATTTTGATAAAAAAATTGAATGTATTTAAGTGAGTCTCGGGATGATTTAGATTCACAATTGGGCCCGGTAGGTGGCGCTGCAATTGAGTTTTAAAATATTTTTTTTAGGCTAGGACAGCACCTAGTCCCGGCTAGTATTTTATAAACTATAAATTACCAGGAAAATTTAAAATAGGTTTTTTGTTTCATTTTATTCACTATTTCACGACATACATAATACAATTATAATAATTCTTGTCTTCTATTCTTTTAGACTATACTTGTGACTAAGAGTCTTTTTTGACTGCCATTTGTATGCCTAATGGACAAAGGCATGTGATATAAAATAATATATCGTCTAAAGTATTCACCTACCATTTCTTGAGCAAATAAATGATTTGATTTATGGAGAAAACTAAATTATTAAAATTGAGATAACTTATCATTAATTTTATGCAATCTAATTTTGATTACGATAAAAATAAAGCAAATCAGATAGAGCAGGGGCATTAGGCGAACACTTTGATGAAAAAGTGGACGAGGATACTGACTTTGCTGTTAATCGCCATGCTTGATGACTACTGACGGTTTATTAAGTATAATGTTGTATCATGAACTAAAGCCAAAGAGTCAGCAACGCATGCCAGTAAACAATATGATAAATATACGTGTATATACGTTGCTTAGGACGACAGGATCATAGTACTCTACAATTCATGATCACGCCCTTAGATCTTTTCTTTTATACCGGAGACCGTCTATATTTCGTTTCTCAAGATATAAGTAAGAAAAAAACACAACAGGTAAAGCTTTATCTGGCAATCACACGTTACGAGACATGATACTTATTAAAAAATTAAGTAATATATTGAATACGTAACAAAAAAAATGTTAGGTGCAGTTCATTCATATTTTGACAGATAAAATTTTTAAATGAGAATATTATTCTCAATTATTTTGACATTGACTTTATCACGGAGTATCATTTTTCAATTTTCTATTACGATTTTTTCTTATATTTAAGTTAATACTGTTATGGATTTTTGCTTTGTTTGGCTTAATATTTAATCATCATCATCATCATCCGAGCATTAAATCCCGGTTGCGTTCGGAGCGTTCACTCTGAGGCCCAGGGTCCGCTTTCCTACTCTATTTCGCGCGGTCTTCAGCATCCCCCGTTTTGAGACCATTGGCACGCATATCATCCTTCACGACGCAAGCCAACATTTCTTGGGACTTCCCCTTCTACCGGGACCTGGCGGAGGCGGCTTGGCTAGACATTTGTTCTCCACATTATTAGCCGGTCTGCGTAAAACGTGGCCGTACCAGACTAAGCGACACTCTTGCTTTACTATACTATATGGCTATATATACTATATGGCTTAATATTTAATGTAACATATAAAATTGATTAAAATTTTCCGTACACTAGATTTAAGTATAATATATTACCCACTACTACTGACAGAATATAGATGTTGTACTCAACAGCTAATTGTAACACCTTCATAACTTACATATATTTGCAAGAAATGAATTAGGATTCAGCAAATGCAACAACACTAAGTTTGACACTGGTTTTCAACTCATAATTATGTTGATTAACACAAATGTATCACTAGCGGTCTGCAGATATTATTATATTGTAATTAAGATTAATATTACTGGCCTTACTTATAATCGTTTGTTAAATTTTAAGAAACTGCTCAGCAACTGATTAGTGGAAATCTTACCCATAAACTCCTCTTAAGAATAAGAGGTAGTAAAGTAACGGTAAAAGGCATTCAGTTGGCGCTACCGTAGCTAAAGTGTTAATTTTTAAAGGAAATTCTAAAAGTTTTATAAAATCAAACAACATAAAATCACTAGGGTATTAGTAAATTACTTACTTAAGAAATGGCTAGTACTTTCTTACGAGATTATTAGAACTAAGGCCCTAAATGATTAGAATCAAGTTTAGTGTTTGGTACATAGCATCAAGCCTCGTGTGTCAACTATAGAAGAAGCAAGGCAACTTTCCTCTGCGGGCATAGCATTGCACTCGACTATTGCACGCTGTTCTTAGATAAACTGGGCTACTATTCCCAAAATTTTTGTGATAAAACAATTACGTGTTTATTACGAACTCTTCGCAGATTCGTTTATTTTTAGAGCTTCTCTTTTTTAGAGCTTTTTAGAGAGAGAGCCATATGTATTTGGTGGCCGTCACATATGTAACTTAGGAATACAAAATGAGATATGGGCCTTAGTTTCTTGTTCTCGCATGAGATCCGGCAGTTTAGAATGCCTGTACCAAACAATATCGACTAACTGACAACATTAATTGTTCATAATTAACAAATACATTATACGTCACTCATATTTAGCATGAATGTAGACGGAGACAATGGATGTCCTCTTGCTACGGTTCTGGTACACATCTTATCGCTTCATTTACTTTCATTAATTTTCTCATACATGCATGTGTATTAGAAAAAACTGTTTAATTTATTAAATGACAAAACTAAAGCTATATAACTTTCCATGGTTCAGCCGTCTTTATTGCAAATGAAATTCCTCTAGCAGAAAGTTTTATTGCGTTTCCAATAATTACATTAAATATCAAAAGCACTTAAAATTAATAGCAGATTATATCGGAAGGTCATACTTACTCATTTTGCATTAAAGTTTTACAACTTCAAACAATTGTTTCCCAGCGAATGCTTAAAAATTTGTATTTCTTAATATTTATTTTACAACCTACTGATGTATTTTTTTTTGTTTTTATTGCCTAATATCAGAAAACAGGCAGACGGCCCACCTGATGGTAAGACAATTGTAACACCAAAGATGCTATTAATGTGCCGCCGCTCTCTAAAGGGAGCTTGGCCTGGCCGCTGATGCCGGAACATATCTCAAGATTATTATAGCGGCATACATACACACATTATCTGAGAGTAGCTCCGTTAGGAGTTAAGTCAGTTACTCTCAAATAATAAATAATACTTTTAATTAGCTTTTGATAAAAGTTCTTAGATACTTTTAATAACGGCTCTCAGATACTTTTGTTAAAGGTTGTCAATATTTATTATACATTACTTATACGTTACAAATGATCAGTTAATTTGTAAGCAAGTTCAAAACAATGATAATCGGATCAACCGAAATGATCAAAATGTTAAAGTAGCATAAAGCCGCTATTAAACGGTTCATTTCTGTCTTTCGATTTTGATGAATCAATCAAATTGATCCATATAAACACAAAATTGATTCATTCAATGTGACTCACTAGCATGCTGTGGTTAGAGTTTCAATTAAATTGATTCACTTTTGGTGATCCATCAAATATCAGCATAACATATGTTGCCAGTAAAATGAACAAAAAGTTATAGAGTTATGTCATTCTGAAAGCCTTTTGATCTGGGATAAAGTTGAAGATTTCGCCTGTTCACGCAGATATGGCGATGGGTTTAATGCGTTATTTCAGACATTGTTAATGTCGTTAAATATTGACAGTAACCGTATTTATATATAATATGTGGCTATGCGTTACCGACGAAGATTACCGTTAGCGAATAAAACTTATTCGGTCACTGCTATACGGACTTAATCATAGAGAGTTAGACTAAGTTTGAATGCTTCTTTAAGAATCATAAAGAAGCGTATAGCTTAACGCGGTTACAGCCCCAGCAATACAAAAGTAATAGAATTGTGTCATTCTAACGCGTGACATGACTGAACCACAAAGCCTATAAAATGACTATAAAAATGATTGACACAAAAAGGTTGTTAGAGTGTTACATATGTATAGTTCGTTAACACGAACTCAATCGATTGTATTGAAACACAAAGGTCTCGTGTGAGCAATGCTGATACCGCTGAAGTTAGATAGACTATTCGTTTCGGTAGTTGCAAGCTTTTACATTGTAGAAAATTGGAGATTGCTTTTGAAGCACTTGTTTCATTGTGCTCAAAGAAATCAAACAATTTGTAACAATGTAAACGTATGAATGATAAAATAATATCGTTCACATCTCATGTATGAGTATAAAACTGTTCAAATATATAGAAATATTATGTTATTGCTGGAGTATGAGAGACAGAGACTGACTAATTAATTAACTGTTGCGGCTCAACAATCCAAAATGAGCCCTGGACTCCGAAATGAGAATACTCAACTCCTTTCTGTTTAGCGCGGTCTTCTGTCAGTCATATGCTTGATAAGACAGAGACACCTTATATAAATTGATTACCAGTGCATATAGATATTTGCAACACCAGAGGTAATACCAATATACTATGCACCTCAAGGAGCCTTGAGCTCAACTTGGCCTGAGGCTTGAGGGAAGCTACTAATGCTGGAGCAAGGATGTAGTCAACCAGCCGGACGAAAGCACTACCACCTGCTATGAGTTGTTCTGTTGCCTCTTACGACAAGCCCTCGTCCACAGGAATCAGTATTATTACTTTGTTCCTGCATGGAATGGAATGCCCGAGTCCAGCAGTGGAAAATTTTTGGGCTGATCTAATTTTACATAGTAATACTAAGGGTTATTTATTTAAAAGTCTTTAATTATTCCATTGGCAATATTAAATTGCCAATAATTGTAGTTATCACAAGAATCAAGAAAATATTTTTTCAATTCATCTAAATCAAGACAAAAATATTTTCTTTACAAACAACAGATGGATTATTCGATAGAGAGGACATGTATGTCAGAATAGAGGAGTATGGAAGAAAAAGACATATTATTATGACAACGTCAAATAATTGGGAAAAGGTGAAAGGAAAACACCTGGAAGATAAATTAAGGCCATTATAAGTTGGCATACTAAACTATTAAAATACGAATGACAAAAAAGCGCCTAAATGTAACACGTGGGTCACGTAAAGCATGTAAAGACGTAATCCGAGAGCGACCTACTTTCCGTTTATAATGTTTGAAAATTCCTCCTAAAGGTAAAAGGAGATTATTATCTTCATATTAGTTTGGTGTATGGCCCGTATGTGAAATATAAAACGGTAGGTGACGCTCCGATAAAGTTAGGAGGCGGGTTGAATTATTTTTTATAGATTTACAGAGAACGTTCAGTGCTTTGTAAGTCCGCGTACTCTAAAGTTGCCAGTTATTTTATTACACTTTATAGTAATATTTAAACTTTCCTACTATTTAATAAAACTACATTTTAACGGTTTTAAGTGCGGTAATTTATTTGACTTTGGTTTATCCGACGTTTCGGCCGCTTTTCAGTAGCCGTGGTCACGGATGACAAGATGACATTTGTCCAACTAGTATTGTTAAAGTTTTATTTAGCCTACCGCCAACTTGTTTATATTTAATCATTTAATTTTAATTTTGTCTATGGTAATTATTTACTCTATGGGAGCATAATTTTATTTACCACCGCTTCACAACATGTTGTGGCTTGAAGAGAATAAGCGGTGCAAGAAACTCTTCAGCAAAAATGCCTAGTTCTAAAATTTTTATATAATATTAAAATGGGTGAAAGGAAAAATAAAAGAAATTATTAGTCAAGTGGTTTGTGTTCCGTATCCTGATAATACCTAACCACGGCCACTGAAAAGCGGCCGAAACGTCGGATAAACCAAAATCAAATACATTACCGCGCTTGAAACCGTTAAAACGTAGTTTTATTATGTATACAAATCGCGAAAACTTAAGAAAATATTTATACTATTTTCCCAGAGCGCTACATTATGGCGCTCTTTAAAACGTGTCTAAATACATATTTAGGTCTCAATCTGGGTAACACATCGACTTGCTTTGATG
Organism: Dendrolimus punctatus; assembly: GCA_012273795.1. NCBI lineage: Eukaryota > Metazoa > Arthropoda > Insecta > Lepidoptera > Lasiocampidae > Dendrolimus > Dendrolimus punctatus. The sequence continues at coordinate 16,094,521 of CM022538.1, forward strand.
TTGCAGATGTCCAAGGGCGACGGTGAACACTTGCCATTAGGTGGACCCGTTTGCTAGTTTGTATAACTCCGTCTCAGACAATAAAATACAATACCATCAGATACATACAGTAGTGTACTAACAATAAATAAAATTGCTTGAAGATAAATTTAGGTTTCATATTAAGTAATAAACATATGTAGCAGGACAGTAACAGCTAGTCAATTCATCTATTTTTTACCACGATGTCTTTTGGCTTCTATTTATCCAGTGACCACGTATATTTGTATATTTCCATATTGCCTGGGTTGTCGGGCTATGTGGATAAAGTACTTCAGTATTCACTGTCAACATTTTGCTGTATGTAAGATAAAAAAATACGTTATATTCTATTTACTCTTTTTGAATAATTTTTTGATGTAAACTAATAAAGTAGGTTTAAACATAATCCCATATGGTATTTTGTTTATGAATGTTACTTAATAATAAAAAAATTGTTATTTATTTTGTCATCTATTTCTCTATATGTTTTATCACCTCACTTATCAGTGCAACCCATGTACATAGAAATACCAACTTCATGCCATAAATATAATTTTTCATAATAGAGTCGCGAAACTTCCTAAGGCCGTAGATCAACTTCAACACCCAATTTTGGAAAGCTGATAAAATTCATCTTAACACCGGTCCAAAACTTTGATTCGCCCTTCAGAAACTTCTCGGAGTAACTCTATACTAAAGGAAAGCTTTGAAGAAATACTTGGCAGTGGCAGATCTTGGAATACTTAAAGATTTTCTTATACTTATTTCGTTTCGCTAGACTTGGCACGATAAGATTTTGAAATGTTTCCAAATAGTATCAATTGTTAAAAAAATCATTTGAGAATATACATACTATAGCAACTTGGAGGCAATAGTGACACAAATAAATTTTTTGTAAAAAATATTAATGTTCTACATTAACTTGTCTACGAAGACAATCGCAGTTATATAAAATATTAGTAATATGCACCCTAAAAATTCCGTAAGTATTAGAGTAGTTACAGTCACCAGAAATGTTTTCATCATCTTACGTCAGACGAACGAATAAAGTGAACAAAAGCGTCAAAGTGACATGGCGCATATATTCAGCGTGCGGCATCCATACGTCATACGCCGCATACACAGTCATTTTTAATCATTGGTGCGTAAAATCGTCTCAATTTTGACGTCAATTAATTTGTAAAACAAATCTGTCCAATCATAGAGTGAAGGGGAAAATTGACGCGCGTTTAGAGGTATCTAGAGTGACTACCTGAAAGTGATGAAGATACTTCTTCACATTGAACTGAGAGTTGAAGAGATAATATTAATTCATGTAGTATATTCTGTTGACATATATATTATATATATATATATATATATATATATATATATATAATAGTGTAAGTGTGTATATTTAAATTGTACATTCCTATCTTTTTATGCTCCACCTACATCGCCAGATTAGTTAAGAATTTCTTTTAAGATAGGTTGCCTGGAAGACATCGCTTTTAGCGATAAGGCCGCCTGTTGTTTTGCCAAGAAGTGTTGTAATTATGCATTTTGTTTTTTGGTGAGCGATAAAGTGTTATCTAGCTATATTCTTAACATTGTAACCGTCGAGTACACCATCAGTATAACGTCAATCTGACGTCCAACGTCGACTTGTGACGTCGGTTTCAGCATCTGCGACAGACTACGCCCTTAAACCCAATTTATTTCAAACAAAATTTTGATATATTGCAAGTCACACTTATTATATTAATGTGCATGAAAAACCCCCATATTTCTAGGCAAGCTACCAAAAGGGTCTTTTGAAAAAACTTCACACAATAGCACTACGCTGTAGTGCCTCAATTTCGGTCAAACTATTAACATGGCGTGTGTCGAGTGGCGAGTACATGAAACTTCGCATTGTTCACAACTTGGCAAGGGAACCTTTTAAACATTTTCGGAACCGTTCCAGAACTCTTAACTATGAATGAGACTAAATCAAGATAGCACTAGAAACTTAAAATAATTTTTTAAAAAACGTCAATCCGAAAAACTTGAAATTTATAAAATTGTTCAAAAAATGTTTGAGTAAGCTGATATTATTCTTTTCACAGATTTTACATGTTTTCTTTTAAGGGCCATTTGCATGGAGAGAGTTTTTTGTCTCCGAAATACGATTGTCAAAAACAAGAAAAAAAATATGCATGTAAATAAAATATACGATATCGTACGTGGGAAGGGCGATAATCGCCTTATTATTGACGTCTCTGTGTAAACTAAATACAAAATAACGTGCTCATCCCCGAACTCGAATGACAAATAAAAGAAACAGTGGGTGTCGTACCGTACATATAGTTAGAAGTAAAACAACTGGCCTATAATAGAAGATTGGAGGAGGCTCCACCGACAAGAGCATAGCTCTTAAATGATAGATAGATAGACCAGTTTATAAGCAAAGGAAGAAATCGACATCCAAGGCAAACGTAATTTTCTTTGTATATTACAAAAAAATACGTTTTGTGCGTTTAATATGAATTTAATTTTATTAGTATCGACTAAATTTTCCTTTGTCATTTAAAGCGCCTTAATTTGATAACATTTACGGCATAATTTATTACGGCCTAATTTATTTCCAATTACAACACAATTGACATTTAAAGCTACGAGACCTAATTAATGTAGTCTGAACAATTACAGCAATTCAAAGACTGATTGCTAACTAATGAGTTACATTTTCTAGTAGCGCAGTGAATAATACTGAATTGAAATATTTACATTTATATTGTGAATATAATTTATTTTAATTGCTGTCACAATAAGTTTTTCATTCAGTTAAAATATACCTACAAATTGAAAAGAAGTTACAGGAGATAGTGCTTTGACAAATAGTTGACTTACTTTATTAAACATAAAATTCTTGATTGCAACGAATATCCAATAAGTAAACTTGAGTTTTGATCACAATTATACCTTTAAAAAATAAAATTACTTTTTATGGTTCTTCCAAAAATAGCTAGTAGTAATTGTTATAAAAAGTTATCTACCTTACGGAAATTAATACTGTCATGGATAGCAGATGCAGACATTCCCCGCGGCCCTTTCGTGTCTAACCACTGATGGGTCTATTATGATCGAGCATCAATGTGTGTATATATAAATTTGAGTTTTTGATAGAAACTTGAAATGATGTTTTGCTGTGCAGTTTTATTTTCAAGAATTATATCTTTACATAGTATAAATTATATAATCTAATATTTTGCTAAAAGAGCGACTCAGAGAGGTTTGACCAGCGGTTACGCCCCGAGGAAAAGTCTGCTGTGTACTCGTACTAAATATAACTGATTAAACTAACAATACTTTACTTAAAGTATTAAAGGCTTACTAACTAACATCTAACTACTTAAAATAATAAATAGTTAGATGCATTTATTAAAATTATCAATAAAATACGAGTTACAAATAAGACTACAACATGTAGATCTTGATAACTTTTAATCATTTCGTGAACAGAAATGTTAAGTTTTATTTATAATCGTGTATAAATAATAAAAGAAACCGAAAGATGTTACGAAAAGGTTATTATTAATTGAAAAGTAACTAATATTAATTTACATAATCGAGTTCATCAAAAGATAATGTAAATCTCTTCAAACTAGACCTGTGACAAAATTTTATTTTGAATGTAAGCAACAAACAAGATTATCATCGATTGAGTCTTCTTCTTGAGAAGCACTAGATCAAAATTAACATTTTAATAGAGTTAGCAAAGCTTTTCTATTCAAGTAAAGTAAGCCAGGGCAACAGTCAAGATGAATTGATAAGGCATGCAGCTACAGTCGACTGAGTTTGCCCTCAGTTCTGGTGTTCAATGAGACGTGTTCTGATTTCATAATTTTTTTTCCATTTTATATTCTACTCTTTTAAAAGTAGAAATTGGAGGCTGCATATGCATGACCACTTGCGTTGCTGTTGCCAGATCACTTTGATAGAGATCTCCAAAGTATTTAGAGGATTAGTATCACGATTCTAAATAATGTTACGACCTAGGTGCCGACAAAAGGCAAATTCGCACCTGTATACATTTTATTCACTTTTCGGCATTTGGACTTTTTTGTTTACTTTGTGTTTAAAATCTGTGATTAGAAAAACAGCCCATTGTGTATTGAAATATTTTATGGCATTAGCCAGGTGTGATTCTAAGAAATTCGGTCCACGCGGTTGGGCAGACATATGGCTTCTGTGCAGTATAAAGCAATGACCCAATTGAGAGAGGGGGCAGTCGAACGATAACCACAAGCGGAGCAAGACTTGTGTACATTCGGTAATCTATTTAGTGACGGACTTTGCGCGTGTAATTGAATCGCGCATTACGTTTAGATTGGTTGTGCTCAGTTATATTTGTGCCTGAGTTATACATGTTAGTGTAGTTCTAAATAAACTCTATAATAATTCTAACAGCATTTTAATTTGAGTCCTGTAACTCGTAACAATAAGTTGTAATAAACTTCCTTTTTTTTACAATAAATATTATGTCGGTCAATATCAATCACAGCACATTAAACATAAACAATAGATATTGTTACAAAACTTCCATATACTTATTGTTCTTAAGCGTTTTTGCGAAGTAACTACGTTATGTAATAACCGCCTTTAAACGTGTTACTATGGGGTCTTGTCTCTTTTGAGGGAACAAAACGTAGGTAGCCACTTTGCTTTTTCAGGGGGTTTGACGAGTTTCACACTATAATAGTCTATATACAGGTTTCATCACAAGCTCTTCCTTCACCATCATCATATTGTAATTGTAAAAATCTGTATATAATAAGGTCAGAAAAACTACTAAAGATTCAAATTCAGCTTATAGAAATAAGACAGGGATGTATTGGCCCATCTAGTGCCGTGGGGTGTCCTGCTTCCAAAGACGCCTCCCTTATCTGCTTGTGTTAGATTTTAAATTGGGTATTATAGACAAATATACACACATATTTATTGTTTAATACCTTTTATTCAATTCTTATATACTTTTCTTCAAGATAGATACTTCAATTAAAAACCAGTAACACAGGAGAGGTCTTACTACATTATTTTATAGAACATGAAAAACGATTTACATTAACAATAACATAATAAGAATCTTATATACTTAACTTTCATACTGTTTTCCAATACTATCAGTCTCAGCAATACTGCTTGACAACATTCAACATGGCTTCGCTCTGTTCGACAGATGAACACCGTATGTCGCGTATTTTCTTTGTGTAGGATCCAGCTGAATAACCGCAGATCGCTGTTTCAGCAAAACCGGACTAGTGGCCTACCTTACTACGTGGGAGCGGAGGTGTTCAGCACGGAAGCAGTGCGCTCTAGGATGCACCGAGGTTCGACCTCGGCTCGACTCGGCTCGGCTCGATGGCTCTATCGGATTAATATCCCATATTAGGCGGTTTCTCAGCCTTTTATATTGTCGAACAACAGCACAGTTTTTACATTTTAGCATCTTATTACAAAGGTCATCAAAAATCGTAAAAAGATTTATCAAGTTCTTAACGATATAAATATTACCGTATAAATACGACCTATTTTTATTAAGGTAAAACAGACTACTTACACAATAAATCAAGTGTAGGTAGGTATTTTAAGAAAAACAAAGGTACCTTCAATTCAAAGTCACAAAGTACTCACCCTTTTTTTTATTTTTTTTATTGCAGGAGGTCAGCGGACAGGCAGACGGCCCACTTGATGGACAGCGGTTACTATCGCCTATGGACATTTGCAACACCAAAGGTGCTACGAATGCGCTGCTGCTCTCTTTAGGGAGCCTGGAACCTGGTCACTAATGCCGGAACACAACACAGGGTTATTATGGCGGCATACTCTAGACCAGGGGTGGTAGCCATCCAGTCGGGCAAATGCCCTACCACCTGGCTGTGGGTTGTTTTGTCGCCTCTTACGACAGGCCGCCGGGCCGCAGGAAATTGTATTCTTTCTCCGTTCCTGCACGGTAAATACAATAACTTCATTTATTTAATATTTCCATGTAATCTATCACTTGTATCGAACCGTCGAGCTAGTAAGTTATACCTATGATCCTCTGACGCCTCATTTCGATGCGAAAAGATGCGGGAAGATTTAGTAGGTATGGGTGCTAGCAATATCTGCTATCAGATGTTTGTGCATAACGTCGGTCGTGTGGAGCCCTACATACCCCTCGGTGACTTCCCCTGGGGTTCGAGGTGATACGCAAATGTATTAATCCAAAAAAGTGATGTGTTGGCCATTAAGTTATCACGACAGCTACTGCAGCAAATACTTGTACGCATCTACTGTTTCGTATCCTCAATGCCTTAAAACTAACTTTAATACGTTTTTCAATGGCTTACTTGTAGCAGATTTTTTTTAACGCCAACCGACCATAGGCTATACAATTTAGCGTGTATCTAAAAATAAAACAAAAGCAATTTTGAGGGTGTTCGAACTGCTAACCACTGAGTACGGTTGGCCAAGCTGACGCACACAACTTTTGTTCACTCCAACCTTCCTGACAAGGTCACGCGTTGTTTTGAGGGCCTCCTGCGGGATTAGACTCTTAAGTAGTCTCTGCCTTTTAGTTAGGCTTTTTATGTTTGTTAGATATAATGAGAATTTATTCCCATGTATGTCAGATGGTGTTCCCAGGATAAAGATTTTTCTCGCTGGCGGCTTTGCTCGTATCTTTGCAAAACAGCTCTATTGAAAAACATCGTATGCATTGCACCAAAATTTTACAATAAGAAACCACAAAACATAAAGGCCCTTACTTATAATCGTTTCTTAAATTTAAAGAAACTTGTTCAACAGGTGATTAGTGAGAATCTTACCCATAAACTCCTCTTTAGCCGAATATTTTGGGTACAACCTAAGTCAATCGTTCAAATTTCCATTATCTGTGCTCCTCTTAGGCAATCAACAGGTAATACACGTTTATAAGTAAAAAAAGATATTAATGGATTAGGGTCTGATTCTGATCTCTTATTTAAGATATGCCTAATTGTTTATTAACGTGATTATTATAAGTAAGGCCGAAAATCGTTAATTTTTTTTTTAAATTCAATTAAAAAAGTTGCTTACTAATAAATGCTATTACGATTTCAATTCGAGCGTGAATAGTCTCGGGTTTATTCTAGCTATTTTATATAAATGTATCGCACGTCTCGAATAGTTCATCCCTGTACTTCCCAGCACTAGTCTCATTTATCAATGTTTGCTTGAGATGATATTTATTATTTTCGGTTGTGCCGCGCTTGTAAGCCGAGGGTGGCTTATAAAGGCTTTTAGCCAGGATGGGATTCACAGAGGTTATAAGGAATATTATATTACCTCGTTTGTTGAAGATTAGATAAAAAGGTAGGTTTAAAAGCTTATGTTAGAGGAAGGATTTTCTGTTATTAAAGTTTTAAGTGCCACCACCAATATTCCGAATACAACCCACTCACTGGTTAAGTTTAATTGCTTTTGAATAAATAATTATACGCAAACATTATTGGATTTATGAATATTATTTTATGTCAGAGATATTTTAGTAAATTTCGAAGTTAATGAATGAATGAAAACTCTTTGTGCTTCATCATAACTTAAACCTAGACATTCAATATAAATATATTTCCATTAGAACAATGGGCGGCCTTATAGCTTATAGCGATCTCTTCCAGGCAACGTGGTAACCAAGGCGACATTAAAAGAAAAATTAAATAATATTTGGTGGTATAACTGCATTAAAACTAATTCAATCGTAATGAAATTCAATTAAAAAATAAAACAAAACAATAATAAACTTGCATAGATATTTAAATAGATTATAATAATATAAATTACATATACTTGCATGCGAACAATAATAAAATTCCATTTACTACAACAAATTTAAGCTGTCTAACACTCAAATTTTTATTTATAACATTAAACTACTAAAAAATAATCTATCATATAAATAAAACATAGCCTGCAAGCTAACACTTCATATCTATATTAAATGTATAGAGAGACAGCGAGTCCAACTCGCACAAGGCCACTTGTTTTACTTGAAAGGCAGTTTATCGATTTGCAGACTAGCTACTGAAATCAGCTACTCGAAAATCAGAAAGTCAGATTATAGTCTGAAAGTTACAGTAATAGTTGAGTCTATATATAAATTGCAACTGAATACACGAGCGCTTAAGATAAGATTTGAGTTTTACCGAAGAAGAAAGTCTTAACAGGATAATGAATTTTGCAAGTATGTTCATATTTCTTAATTATTTGATTATTTTTTCATGCTTTCATGAATACGTATGAATACTTACGGATATCTTTGAGGATCAAATATTTTTAAATATCATAAATCAACGTAAATTTTTATAGAGCCATGTTTCTGAGTTGTAATGTTGTCTTGTTCTTTCTTGTGTGCCTCCCTTCTACTCAGGGATAAATAACACAGAACTCTATTTATCAGCTTTGCAATATCAAAACGTGTTGTTTTTCAAAAATAAGTGTATGTGCATTGTCTTGATAGGTGTTTTCCGGTGTAATGTTCTTATTGAAATATGAAAATAATGTACAAAAAAATGGTATCACTTCCATAGAAGTCCATTCCTATTAGAAAAAAGGTAGTTTTGAAAGTTGCATTAAAAATTTAAAAAGTTGAGATATAAATATTATTCTTGATTTTTTTTATACTAAATAAGTTCGCAGTTTTGTAAATAAAATTTATGGATTCACAAAACAATTGTAAAATTACATACAATCGAATACAATAAAAGAAAACTTAGGTATCTTATTTGTATTGTACGAGTTTTTTGCCTCATAGTCAAGACTATAAGTAGAATACTGAGCCCAGATCACCATCTTCTATAGGTAAGGCGCCCAGGGCTGGCTACGTTCCCTCGCGGATCGCCATACTGATCCGGTGAACAAATAAAATTACTTTTTGTATATTTGATCTGGTGCCAACGCCTCACTTTTACCACCGCACCGCTCGCCAGCGACAGGACATGCACCCCTATTTCCTTGAGCTGCCACGCTCAACTACGCAACGGTTCTCTAGAACATTTATTCCGCGTACAACAATGATCTGGATAGAACTTCCCGCAGCGGTTTTCCCTTTGCGCTATGACATAGGGTTTTTTAAGAAGGGCGTTAAAGGGCGACACTCCTGGTCCATAGGCGACGGTAACCACTTTCCATCAGGTGGGCCGTCTACCTGTTTGCCTGATTCAGGCAATAAAAAAAACATACATTTTAACTATGACACTTGAAGCCATCATGAAATTCAAAAACAGTCCTACAGAAAATGGAGAACCATCAACATTACAACTCGTTTAATACAAGTTCAAAAGTTTTAAGGAATTAAGAAATTATTCCCGTGTCAAATTACCAACTTCAATTCACGATCTTAATTAATCCCAGCTACTTTATACTCATACCATCTAAAAGTTATTCAACTTTGACTTCAATTGCAGTTTATGTGTTTCGAGAGTTATTAATTATTGTAAGAGATATTAAGAGAGCTAAATTTTGTTCATATGCTTAATTATAATACTGTTGTTAAGTCTTCATAAGTTGCGGCGTTAGCGATAAAAGAAGCTAAAATTATTTAAATATAGGTCCTTAAATAAGGTGTGAAAAGTGTTGTTGGATATCATATTATTAACATACAGACTAGTAACACTATAGATGTATAATATATATAACATATATATTGCATATGTTTTTTTAAAATAAAAATTATATAAAACACGTTAGTAATATAATGAAGGTTTTTATTTTTTATTTACTTATTTCATATATTTTGAATATTTTATATTACTTATTGTCTACACCGCCACTGTCATGTTTTAGTGTTTTCCTTAGTTTAAGGAGTTGCCTGGAAGAGATCGCTTTAAGCGATAAGGCCGCCCTTTGTTCAAAATTTATTGTATTTAGTTTTAAGAAAGTAGTTTTAATTTTGGTGAACAATAAAGTGTTTTCATTCATTCACTCATTCAGTCACGTGGTAGATCTGCGGTATGCGAGGTTCGAGGGATTTGTAGTGGAACACTTACAAGCTAATTCATGGCGCTGTACAATAATTGAGGTCGCAAACGATTTCCGAAGCGTTCAAAGAATACATACAAATTTTCAAGAATTATAGATGACCCTGCGAGGCATAATAATAGCCTCGCTGGAATTTTTTTTTTTGAGACGTACTTGGCACTCTCTTCAGATTAATGCCCGGTTTCTATATTTTACCGACAGTTGTCTGTAATAGTAACTGATTGACTTTGATGCTACCAATAACCGATGGTTGAGAGGGCTATACGAGCGTTTCACAAGCTCATTGACAATTAGTAATACTGTCGGTTATCAGTAACTAATTCCCTCCCAAGCGTTTTGTTAACGCAACGTCGTTGCAATAGTAGTACATGCAACGTAATTCAATGAGTTGAGGTATAACTACAAAATAAATACATTTTCAAAAGACGAATCTTTTCTGATATACGATTATCATTAAAAATTAATCTTTCAATTAATCTGCTTTAAAATGCTTACAAATACAGAACCATCTTATGTGTGAATATTGCATGAACAGAACGCATTCATGACATATCATACGAACTTTTTAAATAATTATTGTTTCGATTTTTAACAACAATGTTTTGTTGATATATTTTATTTAAACTCTTTTGAGATTTTAGATATATATTTTATGTTTTTACAGGCTTTATATGTATTTTTAGATTTTATATAGCAATTATTGTGTTAATGTTTAGACTTATATAAGGCGAGTGACACGAGTGATTTTAAATACTATAATGTTTTGATATAATGAGGTTTTATGAAATGAACATTTATAGTAGCAAACAAACAACTACTTTGAAGATGGTTATATTTGCAATTGTTGGCTTTTTGTCTGCAAAGAAGTGTCAATTCGAATTAGTTTGTAAATCTCTTTCAGGTTTTCTAACTTTATATTAATAAAACCATTTGTGTATAATTTATTCTATAGTTTTATATTGTGTGTATGTATCTGTATAATGTATTTCTAACTGTTCATATTTTGTCTATGAATGAATTTGTTTTTAATTTAATACAGCTTCGATTTTAAACAGAAATCACATTGCAAATGACCATGTTTCTACCTTTTGAATTATCTGCAAAGCAGTTAAATTTTGTGTTAGTTTGTTAGTTAGATCTCTTTATGTAAAATGTATTCTAAACTTTTATATTGTTATTGGGATAAATAAAAGAAATTGTTTAATATGTGTTTTAATTATATTTAATATGTACAATCTTAGAATAGAATAGTAAACACTATTGTTCACCAAATAAATAATTACAATAATTTTACAGAAAAACAAAAGGTGGCCTTATCACTAAAAGCAATCTCTTCCAAGCTTGTATCATATTTGGGCTCCATCTGATAAAATTGTGAGAAGCAAATACTTGGATTTAGTTCTTAATTAATATTTGAGAAATAAAGCAGTTTTTTATATTATTACTCCAACCTGCAAATAATGAATATAAGTTTATGCAAACCATTATTAACATTCTGCTTTTGCAATATCTTTCAACACTTACTGACTAAAATATTCCGCTATTAACATGTTCCGTTCCATATTAACACCCATCTCATTATTATTAGATGCAGGCGTTGCATTCTCCTCTGATTGTGCCACCTCTACCTCTAAGGCAATGTCATCCAAATTATTTAACCTACATCTGTTATGCAATATAGCGGTAGCAATAACCACTGTATGTGCTCTTAACAGACTGAGGCGTAATGTTAATGCACACAACTGGAAATCTCCACTTCCAAACTCCAAAACATCTATAACAAATAAGTTGTAAATTTT